>JAOXYM010000010.1:25759716-25776896 GCA_028567055.1 Leptatherina wallacei | reverse complement strand
ATCTCATCCACCCCCGGGGCCTTAGCACCAAGGAGCTTTTTAACCACCTCAGCGACCTCGGCCCCAGAGATTGGAGAACTATCAATGTATCATGTTTCATTTCAAATGATCATGGGAAATCACTTTCAGCTCCTACTAACTTGCTGTCTTTCATTCCTGAAGCCAAATCAGGTTAATCAAAGCTCTATTAGGCTCCACAGCTCCAATGTCAGCTGATCCCTGGTTGAAGAGATATGTAGCAGAACTACATGTCCTTTTACATGAGTATGGGCATTGTATTGTGGAAAGTAATTGCTGGTCTTTGATGAGCTCAAGTGCTAGGACCAGTGATTTTAATGAGCTTATTCACCAGCATGAAGATTCAGATAGGCGTTCTTCCACCGACAACCAAGGGGATAAATGAACACACAAATGCACACGTACACACAGTAGTGTGTTATCATCACTCCAGAGGACATTGCAGTCCCTTACTTTCATTTCCTAGAGACTTATCTTGACCTTAATCATAACTGCCACTTGCTTAATCCCAACCCTTACCCCACTCTTGAGCTCAGGAGTCCCCACAGTGTGACACACTGAGTACAACAAGTACACACAATCATGTACACACTAATGAATGCACATACTGTGAAAACATGACAGTTTTAACCCTTTATGGTCCTGCTCTACCATTTGGAAGAGCTACATTTTCAGAGATTATGATTAATTTTATAAAACAATTGTGGAAATGAACCCACCAGAGCCACCTCTACTTAAAGTGTTTGTGCTGTTTCAAATTTAGACCATTTAACTATGGTTAGGTTATTATTAACTTTTGTCTCAACCACTCCTAAAGAACATTTGTTCTTACTATTCTTTTCAAAAAAGAAAAACATTGTATCTCTTGCTTTTTTCTTAGTGTGAGCTTTGAAGTGAGGAGACCACACGAGCAAAGGACTCTGCAGTTACATGCTCATAGAAGTTTTTCGGTCTATGTAACAGGACCTGCTGGGATTGTTCAGAGCTTTGGATCTAGCTCCTGAGAGATGCAGCAGAAGATTGACTCTTGGCAGGATTAGCAAAGATGCCATAACACAGCTCCCTCCTTTAGATGTCTCTGCATGATATTTCACTTGGTTTGTGGAAGTCATTTGTCTGCTTTGACTTTTGTTTCATCTGTACAAATTGCTTTTCAACAGCCAGACTTAGCATTATATAGATTTTTACAGATTATAAACAGCGTGGTCAAAGTCTCAGTTCAATACTTGAATTTTCCTAAAGCAAAATGTAAACCACACATCAATATGCATAAAAGTCATTAAAATCAATACTTCAGAGGTGGTGACAAACTAGCTACACAGCTCGGGCAGGATTTTGTCGGTGCCAAACGCATAGATGGTGCCATTGCTTCAAAAGCCTCAAAAGATGACAAAACCCATATTCTCACTCACAGTTGGACACTTAGATTAAAAAACTCAGTTACCTTCTTTCTCATCCTTTTTGCCTTTTTAGTCACTGTCCCACAGAAACTTATCATTTACCTTTAAAGTTAATACCAGTGCTGGTTGCTATGATGGCACCCAGTTAGCTAAGTGAACTCTTTGCTTTCAGCCAGGAGTTCAGATTTTAGGTGTCAAATCAATCTATTGAAGCTCTGTCACTACCACCACATGTATCGCTTACATTGCAGAAATGATAAAGGCCTGTTGGTCTGTACTCATTTTACATTTTGAAATATTTTACACAGCAGATATGTGAACAAGGTCCCACCATAACTCTTTAGGACAGCAATATTATTCTGCTGTAAGCAGCTAATTTAAAATCAGCAAACATTGCAAATCAGTATCTCGATCAAAACATGATTTAAGTTTTACTTTTTATGTTCTATTTACTCACATTTTCTGTTCTTTTAAGATGGTCAAAGCAATGTTATTCATACATATATGTAGTAAATAGTGTCAACACTGTAATTACACAATTGTGCCATGATAGTAATTTTGTAGTATAGTTCTTCCAAATTGAAATAAAAAAATAAAATGATTATGAATTTCAGACCATTTAGAATCATTTTGAATGACCTTGGCCGGCTAATCTTGGTAATATTACACAATTCACAATCATGTTCCTAATGCATGTTTTAACTCTGCAGGATTAATTTTTAGGTAGATAAACAAATCAGGCTAATCAAACTTATTTTTGATAACATCCAGGTTGTTCAAAATCAATGCTGGCTGATTTCATTCTCTTTTTGCTTGAAATCATGCAAAAAGCTTTCTTGTTATTCTCCGCTACCACTCAAACTTTTGTGTCATTGTATGCATGTGCATCCTCGTGTTTGCACGTCTGTCTTTGTTTGTCTGGGAGTTTGATGACATTGCTGAAGGGCTGCTTTGTTTGTATGTTCTGTCAAGGCTAAGGAAATAGCTTTGGAACTCCAGCTAGGACAACGTGACTCTCTTCCATCACATTCTCCCTGTCCAGTTACATGATGTCACCTTTTTACCCAGGCAAGGTTGGATGGGTAATAAATCACTTCGTATTCGAACTCTGCATATTTTCAAGAGATTGCCATTTTACTTTATGTCCATTTGCAGGCTCACTTCCTCTCTCTCTCTCTGTGTGGGGGTGTGTGTGCATTTCTGTTTTCCTGCAGTGTCATCTGGCACCATGTGTGAAAAAGATTAAACATTTTTCCACAAAAATCTCATTTCTTTCCAGGGCTTCTTTATTGGGTATTTATCACCATCGCAACAAATCAAACACGGCTGTTAGAAGTCCCAGTGAGGGCATTCAGCTCAGCCGGTGATTATGTGTCTTCATCTGTGTTTGTCTTTTTGAAGAAATCATTTAAAGTCCTCTTCAGAAGTTGGCTTTAGTGGAATATGCAATGGTATACTGATAGCCCGCAACCTTAAAGGCAAAAAAGTTGTATACAACGGACCACAATTTATTGAAGCGAGACGATCTTTTGACAGAATGTGTAATAGTTACTTCGATCGACATTGAAAAGAATGCAGTTTCACAAAGAAAATCCTCCACAACTGTACCATGGGGTACATGGCTTTCAACATCTACACATATGTTTGCCATATAACTTTCAACTTTCACATATTGCTACATGGTGACATTGTACTTCTGTCTTGCATGAATACTGGCATGGTCATGCTATGTACACGTTAGACTTTGTTGATTTAAATATTTATCGGGAAATGGACGGCTGCTGGATGATATTAACCTGCTAACTGTTATGCAAGGAATAATTTTGTTTTAAACTTGTCCAACATAACACTTTCCACAGTCTTTACATTTTTATTTTGCCTCCTGCTTGTAATTCCTTATTTTTCCAATTTGGTCCATCCAGTTATTATGGTTATTATGGCTATGGACCTGTGTGATGTGTCTTCTGGCTATGTGAATGAATCTCTTGGAGCTGGTCAGGTGTTGGTAGCAGCAGGTTTATTCTGCACCGGCATCACAAACGAACAAAAAAGAATATCATCTCGTGTGGACAAACAGCGCATATTCAGTCACATGGAAATCCTATGCTGCTTTTCTGAGGGGCAGTTTTCTACAAAAAACATTTATAATTATATAATTGACTCTGTACATTACAATGCACTGAGACAGTGATTGTATAGTGGATTTTAAGTCATGTATATAAAATTAAATTAATGAAACGAAAACAGAAACAGTCTCATTTTTAGCTTACCAGACTTACAGGAAATGCAAACAAAAATATACAATTTCTATACAGAATTATCACTAGACTATTATCCCTATTTTTAAAAGTATTTTTCATTTGAACAACAATTATTCACCTCAAAACACAAAGCAAGAAAAAGACAAATGTTCTCATGCAGCTGCGTCACCAACGCTTATGACAGTACTTCAATTTGTTTGAAGGCCATCAGAAACCTGTTAGGAGTCATGAATGAGTGAGACGAGGTAGTTTTATAATGTTTTTCTGATGAAAACAGATCAATGAGGCTTATCAAGTTTGGTGATGATCAGAGGTTATTTGTGTCAGTTACAGGGACTTCCAGTTTCATGAAGCCAGACAAGTATTCGCCGTGGTTTGCTGGAGCAACTTGAGTCTTGTACTATGGTGTCATTAAAAGGTTCGACATATCATAAAACACTTTCAGGTGTATAGGTTAAAGTGTTGATTTATAAGGATTTTTGCAGCGATGGCGTGATATTGATATTTGCTATCTGCCATGGACACGCCCATCAACCTAGAAATAAGCTTTTTGATAACTTTCAATCACAGGGATCTTGTGCTCATATCAACCCAATTTCAAGCTGATTGTTTAGTTTAGCTGACTAGTTAGTTAAAAGGTATTGCAAAGAAATTGGCCAAAATCCTCTCAGAAAAGCCAAGCTTTGACTAATAGCCAACTTCCTGTTTGATTTAGTCTATGGGTCCAAATGCTTTTTTGCTGGTTGTGATCTTGTGCATGCATATAGTGAATTTCATCCATGTGGGTAAATGTAGTCGGCAGGAAAATACGTTTGTCGTACTTTTTATTAAAAAGTGCTATTTCCACATGTACAGGGCGTCACTGCCACACCATTTAACTCAGGAGAAATCTTTGGATAACTTTTGATCACAAGGGTCTCATGATCATCCCAAACAACTTTCGGTCCAATAGGACAAAATCCCTTGGACAAGATAGTAAAAACTTTTACTGCACAGAAAAGGGCAAAAATGACCTCCAAAAATGGCATCTTTCTTAAGATGGCCGACTTCTTGTTGAATTGAACTTATAGGTCCAAGACACTTTTTTGTAGGTCCTGACATTTTCTAACAATGTTACGAATTTCATCAATGTTGGTCCAAGTAGTGGGCGGGGCTGGCAAAATGAAAAATTCTAGAGGGCACTGGAGAGCCATTTTAGAATATATTCAGAATATTGGAATAAGAGCCAGTTCAAGGCATAGGTCTGTTCAAGAATCCCAAGTTTGGTGACAATCAAAGGACTATGTGTCAGTTACTGGGACTTCCTGTTTTAAGGCATCGGCCCAACATTTGCCAAGGTTACGTTTTGCAAAGGAACTTGAGATTTTTTCTGTGGTATCATGAATGGGTTTGACATGTTGTGAATCAGTTTCAAGTCTATAGGCCCAACTGTTAAGAAGCAGGACTGCACAGAGTAAAAAAAGTCACTTCCTGTTGCAAGGGGGCGGAGCTAAAGCATACTCATAATGATCCTATGGATCTGTTCAGGGTCAGACCCTGATTAATCACTGTACGTCTGATGGTGATTGGCTAAAGTTTGACTGATTTATAGGGATTTATGATGTCATGGCGTCACATCAAAGATTGCCGTGCCGCCATGGCCACACCCACTGGTGAAGTTGTGGTTTTCAATTCAATTCAATTCAATTCATCTTTATTTGCATAGCGCCAATTCACGACAATGTCATCTCATGGCGCTTCACAGACAATCAGTTTCAGTGGAAAGTCTCACCAACTTGTTTACTGTTTACAGGATATATTTCAAGATTTTTGTGTCAAGAATCTAAGAGTTATAAGCCGTTCAGAAAAATAACGGGAATGGTGCTGCCAGGGGGCGGAGCTTTGGCATTGACAAAATCTTGACATGTCATCATGTAGAGGATGCGACTGACATCAGATGTGATCATTTTGCTAGTACTTGCTTTAACCTGAACCTATTTAATTATGTTACACACATGAATGGAATTTAAAGAGCCTGTTTATTTGTGTTTCTAATCAATTTCATTTAATCCTAGTAGTTGGTATCTTTTGTGTCTTTGTGCACATGAGAACGATTTAGAGAGCAGAGATCTCTGCACAGAATGTGAAATTGCCTGATGAGAGCTTTCTACTGCATCGCCCTCTGAGATGTTGTGGGGTCTCCATGGTTACTAGCAGGCATGCTTCTCTCTTTTACTGTATGTTCACAAGATTCTCTCAAGGGTGTTTGACAAAAAAAGAGACTCCACTGGATATACTGAACAATGACATATATACCAATACCAGAAATGTTCGTATATATATATATATATATATATATATATATATATATATATATATATATATATATATATGTTTTTTTTCCCCTCTGGCCTAAATAGGAGTGACGTAAGGACACCATCCTAAAAATGGTAAAGTACATTTAATAAAGTATTGTTTCAAACTCATATGTCAAATGCCAAGTCGAGACCAAATTACAAAATAATTATTTTAAAAGCTTGACCATCCCATAAATGTCTGTTTACGAGTCGTTCCCAAGGTTATGAATAAATTGTTGCCTTTAGTAAAGATGTGATCATGAATAAAGCACAAGAAAAATGTACAAATCTGGGATGAATGAAGCATTTATTTACAGCTTGACTCACACATATACAGAGCAAGACAAAACAAGGGGTGGATGCATTAGATTACTGGCAGCTTCTCTTTCGTGAGCTAGTGTTTGTTTTTATGTCAATTAACCGAACAAGGGTTCAGCATAATGAGGCTAATGAGGAAGCACCTAATTTGGCTCTGCTTATTTAATGATCTGCCAGAAGAAGACCAAGACACACTTACACAGACATGCACACAAATTTTTCTACACAGAGACACACGTAAAACGTAATAAGATTTTATAAGTTAGAGCGTGAAAAAGTTGAGTTGTCTGAACCGAAACTCTGTTTTCAAAATCCAAACTAGAAGTTTTGTTTTTCCAACAGATTATAAAGATTGGGTCACAAAAAAAAACAAGTCGGAGGAAAATAAAAGAAGATTTGATAACAATCATAATTCACCGAGACTGATCAACTTGATTGTTTAAATTATTTATCAATTTGAGTCATCAACACTAATAATAGCTGTAATCACAATGTGTTTCATGGCTGATGATGATGAGGACCCTCCATTTTCATTATCATCATTGTGCATATGGTTGTCTGTATAATCTACCCCCATAGTGATGTGTTGAAGTCTGATGATGCTGATAAGGCTAATCAGCAATTATTAGTGGTGTGAGATGGAGAGAGTGTCTGTGCGTATCCATATCCATGCATGTGTGTGTAATATTTCAGTGTGTTATGCAGGTTGTTTCAGTACACATATTAACCCTATTGATTGGTTTTAGTTCCATCTGTGTCAAAGCAAGTTCAGTTCAGTTTACTGAGCAACAGTAAACATAGTTGAAGCTATTCTCCTGAGAGAGCAATTCTGTGATATTTGTTAAACCCACAAGCTCTCAAATGGGTGTCCTTCATTAATGCCTAACCATATTCCAAGGTTGCTAACAATATTTGCATAGCAAATCCTTGATCTGGGTCATGGAGTGAAGTCCATTCAAATGTGTGATTGCAGGTGTAGTCATGGTGGTTTGTTTTTGGTTTTCTGTTTGATTACTGTTCCTATGTTCTGCATGGCTGAACACTAAAGCCCACAGCACAACCAGCTATCTGTCGTTCTTTCACACAACACTCACACACAGGCACAAAGACACACAGTGAAACAAATACGGCCCAAATGATTTGCACCACCAGCTGCTCTAACCTATCAAAACTGTCTATCTTGAAGTATGCAAAACATCTGAGACAAGGTGGGTGAGAAATAGAATTTACTTTGCATGAATTAATCCATCCAACACATAAATGGGAAATTATTGATTGAACAAAAAGGCTGTATGAATATTGACTTAATCTCCCTACTGCAGGTCAGTGAACAGTTAACTTAACCCCACTGGTCCCATGGCAAGAGTTGTGAGAGTGGGCACTTTGTCTGAGTCTGACTTTCAGGTATCAGGCTGTTTATTCACCCAGGACCATTCACTTTTCAGCCTGGCAGCAGGGACGTGAGAACAGTTGATGATGGATTAACAGAGGAAAACTTTTGGATTGGTTTAAAGCTGGAAGATGAACTCTGATTTGGTTCGTTATCCTTCCCTCCCAAAACTCTCCCTGCCTTCCCTTCGCTGTCTCTCTTTCTCTGACAAGCCATCCTTTAGCCCTGCTGTTATTTTCGACATTTTCCACTTACACATTTTTCATATTTATCAAGCTCTTATCTGCTCCCGCAACCACATATTCACTCAAATCCTGCATGCTTTAGTCTTGTAATCATTTTATCAGTCTTTTTATTCCATTGTTTCTTTTTCATTATCAAATTTTTTTTCTCCATCTTCACAAACAATCAATCAATCTCGCTGTGCCAGGTGCATTCATATATTTCTTTCCATCTCTCCAGCCTTCTACTCATTTGAATGCTGGTCTCTCCCTCTCTACTCTCTGCATTAATTCGTTCTCCATGTCTGCCTCCTCAGCGGCTCTGTGGAATATAAACTTCACAGAGTGAGAACGTCATGAGAGCCTGTGTTTCCCTTGTCTGCTGTGATCAATGTGTCTCGTTATATCTTGCATATGCTTGTTGCTATCAAGATGGCAATAGCCAATCAATATCCTTAGGGTAGACAGTCATCACTCACAGTGTCCTTTTCAGAACAAATGAGATTGCAGATCAATAACAGGGATTCCACTTCGTTCAGCCCATTTACAAAAGAGTTAATGAAGAACATAATTGTCAATAATCATCTGTTAATGTGCAATAAATGTTGATTACAGCTAGAGCAGTCCACTTCAATAACATTAAGGAACTCAAAACTTACAATTTGACAGTGTACAAATTAAATTGGAATTTAATCCATGATCATATCTTTCATTTGTTTTTAGTGACATTTTTTCACGAGAATGCGAAACAACAACATTCATTTAATGTTCTCTTTTCCAGTAAGGAACAAAGGAACTTAGTACTTACCAGCCTAGTTCTATACATCATCTAACCACATTTTTGTTTTTTTCATTCTTCTAGTTCAGACTTCCCTCCTCAATCATATGAACTTTATTTGGGCAGTTGTGAGTAAATGATTCCATACACACTAAAGTAAGCCTGCACAAAATGGATAAATATCATGGAATAGTGTTAATGGGAAATGTAATGATTTGTTTGATTTAGAAGAGTTGACTCTTGGCTCCCAAAGGGGTCTTAATTTAATATCACTCAGAGCTTCTTGTTAGCCTAATTTAGCAATTATGAATGGTTTGTGTGTTGTAGCCAGGTAGCATTTTTTTATTTATTTAATGTTTTCATAAAAGCTTTATTTTTATGCATTAAAAAAGTTTTAGACACTATTTTTTAACATTTCAATCAAAAATCTTAAATGAACAACTGAACACAGAGTCACAGCAAACAGATTGTGGCAAGACGATGTGATAAATAATAGATAAAGGGCAATGTCTGATTATGTCGAGACTTTGGGTCAGGGCCGATGTCCTGCAGGTTTTAGAGGTTTCCCTGCTGCATTTGCGTGTTAGCGTGTAACACATCCGCAAAGCAAAACTTAGCGAGTGACGTCCCGGATGTAAAAGTTCTCTAGTGTGGTTTTTCAGCCGCGGGGCGGTGCTGAGCCGCGACGGCCCTAGGAATGCACATAACAGATGTCACTGTGCCATCAAACGAGTCCGGAAAGCCGAGTTTTAAGGTAGAAAAGTTATATAGTGGGCCTTTAAAATGTGTACTTTTAAAATGTGTAATTTTAAAGCAGATTAGGTACCTATTGCCAGCATGGACACACAAGTTTGAATTTTCACTCGATGTCTGGGTTTACATTAACATCGTGTTATAGCTAAAAAATATTACAGTAATAATTAGCCAGCTACCCCCAGTTTCTAGGTTTGGGGAAATTAAAATAAATTAAAGTTAAGTAGTTAATCACAGATTGAGGATCAATATGGGTGAAAAAAGTTCACAATTTTGCACCATGAACAGCAAAATCAGCTGCTTCTTGGAACTGATTCATTTACATATGACTTCAATTGCCATTATGTCACAGAAGAATTTGTTTCATTCAAGCAATAATTTCCGCCATAGAAATTATTTTCAAAATCAGGCCATTAATCAAGCTAGATGTTTTCCTGTTGTAATTGTAGCAAAGAGACTTAATTTATTGAGTCCCCATGCTCTGATTGAGCTCCATCTCCTTACACAGACCCTATAACTTCACTAAGGCTTAGTTTGCACTATTATCTCTTGCCCTGAAATCTGTCTGCTATAGCTACAAAACCTAACCCTCTTATTAAATCTAACACTTCTCTTTCTTTTATTATTGCTGAAAGGGTTATTGTCTTTTATTTACTTATTTACTTTTTTTCTTTTTTTTACTATTTGCCGGGCAATAGTCCAGCAGAGATAAAAAGGGAGGCAAAAGGGAGCAATGAGTTGATGGAGGTGGACTGTGGGACAGCCCAGTGGGTTGCTCCTGCCAAGGGAGCACAGAGGAATGTTTGTATTTCTGTTTGCACTAGTGGTCTCATGTGTGTTTGCAGCAGAGGACAAGTTTGCCACATCACAGATCTATTGTTGAGGCTCTGCAGCCAAGGCTACCAGTTGGCCCTCCCTGCCATCTGTCTCCATATTCTGTCCCACTGGTTAGCAGCTTACCACTCAGACAGCTAACCTCTCCCCTCTGCTGCTTTATGGAGAGCCAGAGTTCGGCTGAGCACTAAAGGCATGCCATGCTAATGTACGACACCAAGTGCATTTCAATCATTTCAGCAGCTATGAGCAGTTTGAGAGGGCATTGTGCATCCAGGCATTATCCTCTTTAAATGACATCATATTCTCCTTGAATCCACCACAATGTTGGTTGCCTTCAGACTCAGGGAGAACTATAATGAAATGCAGAATCAAGCCCATACGTTGTCTGTAGCCCTGCAATAACCCCATGTCCAAATTGTTTTAGTCAAGGTGAGCTTCTTGTTTTGCCTTATGGGTGTCACGGGAGAAGAAAGGTAGCACTTTCCTCTGCATTTGTAGATCAAGGTTCATTGTTTGGATGCTGATGTGGAAAATATGAATGACTCAGTTTTAATTTAAGCTTCCATTGTGTTGAAATGACTGCAAGACTTTGATGGTTTGATTTCTTGCTAATTTGCACAGTTGCAAAATTTTTTTGCTAGTTATTCTGACAATGAAAGCAAATAAACACGTTGTACAGTCGGCGCTGTTTTTTCTTGTGCCAACACACTTCTTTTTGCAGTGTCTGTTTAAAGATAATATAAAACTTTGTACAGGTGACACCTGGGACTTGTTGACTTTGGCATCAACTTAACATGCAAAAATGCACCTTCTGCACAGCATGAGTGCTCTTGTTTTAATGTGATGCACTCTTAAAAAAAACACAGTCTCTCATTCAAACAGAAACATGCACTCAGCCTTTTATATGATACAAAACTGTGTATTTAGAATTTTCTGTGGAGGCTCATATGACTGCTTTTCTATTGATTTATTTTACCTGACATTAGTCTGAAGCAGAACTAGATAAATTACTAGAACTGCAGTAGTATGCAGAATATTGAAAGTTAAATTTATAATTCTTTTGAGCAGATCACACTCAACCACATGCAAAACAGAATGTTAAAGCATTGGGGTTTGCACATACAGTCAAATGAAAAAAATAAACTATACCTTCTTTCAACTGTAAGGTTTAATGTATCAGATAATGATAAATCATCTGGTCCTGTGGTTTCAAAGCCAAAATGCAAAGGGAATGTGAAAAACTATGTACATCTTCACTGCTCCCATTGCAATTAAGTGTAAGTAGCAGCCTGTTGAGTAAATGCAGTTGATGAACTGATCATCAGCAAGTGTGAGTATTCTGGTCAGGAGCTTTCAGGTGTGTTCCCACAATGCCAAAGAAGAAAAACATCTGCAAAGTTTTGAGTGAAGGAATTGTTGCTGACCATCAATCTGGGAATGCTTATATCGTCATTTTGATCATTTCCTTTAATAATTTTGTTGCAGTATGACATAGGTTTGCAAAGCTGCATCTGAACAAACCACAAGAATACAGGAACCTCTTTGGACAGATGGGACCGGACTGAAGATAATTAACCATAATGCGCTGCAGCACATTTGGTGAAAACCAACCACAGTATATCAACACAAACAGTAGCTTGCACTAAATGCCAAGGGTTAATAATTTGGGCTTATTTTGCAGCCACGGCACCTGGGTTTCTTCCAGTCATTGGATCTTTTCAATATAGTATATAGAGTCAAATGTGAGGTAATTTGTCTGACATCTAAGGCTTGGCATAAATTGATCCATGCATTAGCACAGTGATCTCATGTACTGCAGCAAATCTACAAGAAAAGGGCTGAAAAAGAAAAGAAACAAGGTGTCGTATTTGGTATTAAGAGAGCTGATATGAGAGAAATGTTAAAACTCTGAATTAAAAAGAGGGCTTACTTTCTTTTTCATATGATCGTATGCATATGATATGAGCATTTTTACCATTGGGAGGTGCACATGCTCCAGTTTGAGAATGTATCATTTTTACTTTCAAGCCCATTATGTTAAAAACGTGAAAATAGAAATACACTTCTGAACCATATAGCGTAACAGGCGTTTTCACACATCTTTAAACGGAGATTCATCACAATTTAAACTAAATTTATTTTCTCAATTCCATCTTTATCATGCAACTATTTTGAGGGTGAGAAAGGATGAAAAGAAAAGGAAAAAAGGAAAGAAAAGAACCAATCATTATGGAAGGGGGGGCAGAGGCTCTGAAGACAAGAGAGTACAGACTAGGTAGTTACACAGAGTGGTAGAGAGAGAGGATAGCTGGATTTAAATGTGTCAGGAAAAAATGCAGAAATGAGCGAAAACTGAAAAAAGAAGCAGCATTTGGATTTAATTGATAATGGAGAGACAGACTGGCGACTTGTCCAGGGTGTACCCTGCCTCTCGCCTGATACATTGCTGGGATAGGCTCCAGCCCACCCGCGACCCTGCGTGGATTAAGCGGTACAGAAAATGGATGGATGATAATGGAGACTGTTGTATCGAGGCCAGTTTCCCCATCAAGATTCGTTCCCCTCTAGCTCCACCGAATCCTTGTCCTGTTCACACAAGAAGTGCCTTCTCGAAATATGGACTTTCTTCATATTTACATTCTCATCATTTAATATATACTGTAATGTAACCCCCCCCCCCCAAAAAAAAACAAAAAAACAAGACAAACAAACAAAAACAAAACAAAAAACAAAACAAAAAAACAAAAACAAAAAACCCCCAAAACATTTATAATGGCAGATTTTACCTCTATGTGCAAATGATTGCTCAATAAATTAGGCCTATATCATATTGAAGATATATAATAATGATAACAACAATAATGTCACTGCCTTTTTTCACTAATTATTTTACTAATCATTTGCTCACTTGTTAACTTTTAATGAATAAATCCTGAAATTGTCATCCCTCTGGGTCATAATTGGTCTGTTAGCTATTACAAGGGGAACTACAGAGCCTAGACATGAAAAATAATAACTCGTGGCCACGCATTAGTATCTTGTTCCCACGCATTAATGCCATGCATTAGAATCTCGTGGCCACCAGTTAATTTTTTTCTGTGGATGTAACCAGTTGGGCTCCGTAGAAGCACATCCTGGTGGATGGAAATTCATTGTTCGATATTTATAAGGAAGGCAGGTTGACACAACTCTGAAATTCATACTGCCCATTTGTTACCATTTAATAAATGAATCCTGTAAGTTTCAAACTTCTGGTTACAGCAGGGGGAACACATGCTGATGGATGGCGAGCAGCTGGATAAGGACGGGGACGGAGACGGAGACGGGGGGTGGGGGGGAATCTTGACAGTAAAACTGGCCTCAACACAACACCAGACCTTCCATCACTATTTGATGGTCACGGCTCAGACACTAACTCTAACCATTACAAATAACTTAGTACGCCTTTATTTGGATGCCGAGCTAGAGGGGAGCTCACAACTCTTCAGGAGTGTCACTGCAACAAACCACAACCCACCATTTTTCAGGTAAAGTTTCAGAATTACTCCAAGAGATTAATCATTTCAAGCCTTGTCATAACATTGTTCAACATGCTTGTTGGTTATCACCAATATGTCAGCTAGCACGTACACATTTGACAGCTAGCGCCTGCCTAACATTGCTACGTTTTGGTAATGCATTTGCAGAAAAAAACGCTAGTTCATATGGCTTCATTTTAATTAGATATGTATTTACAAAAAGCATTCCTCAAAGTCAAGTACTTAATTTGATTATATTCACGTTTTTCATTATTACATCCTTGTTCGTGGTAGCTCCGTGACTAATCATAGGTCACATAATTAGCTATTTGTTACACCTGGGGCTTCTTTGACAAGCGTGAGAGAAGAGAATATCATTGTACCACGATTTAAGTTGTTATATGTAATAGAAATGTCATATTTTGTGAAATTTATTTCATTTTTTCATTTTTGACAAGCTTATTCTATTCATTTGCACAAAGGTCAAAATTTCATCAGATATTTTGCATTCAATCCTGGATGTGACTGAATTATCAGCCACAGGGATATTATCAACCAAGTGGGGTTACCCTCCTAAAAAAACTTCTTATGCCCATCAAAGTAGTTGCAACCTAAGTTAGTAGGCTACACGATACTTTGTTTTTATCCCCGACAACAGCAGTGTGTCATCCCAAAAAGTGTAGTCACCTAATATTAGCTTTGCTGATAATTTTGAAGTCTAATTCTAATAAATGATAGATGGAGTTTTTAAGTGCTGCTGCAGTAATGAGGCATATTCACTCATTGTGTTGAAATGGTTTGACTCCATGAAATCTGCAGCAAATCTTTATCCAGCCAGATTTTAATGGTAGAAATGAAGGAGTGTGTCTATGTCCTATGTTTACTTCAAGTAACATCAATGTAAAATGTTTATTTAAAAAAAAATATAGCATGTTTCGCGGTAGTCAGGTGATTAGCATGTAACTCAGAAGCTTTAGGCCGGAAGCCTCTCTAACCATGTCTTATTAAATGGCTCAGTGCTGTGTGTTTCTTAGCCCTCCCCTGTGTTTGATATCTCATTTGGCATTCCCTCTGTGAACAGCCTCGTTATCGTATTCCTATGGAGTGCACTGACATTTGACATGCAGACTATGGCAGCATTGCAGATCAACTGCCTCTCACAGCAATACTCTCTCTCGCTGTCTTATTGGGTAATTTCCCTTGCATCATAGCTTGTCTACCTCATAGACCTCAAGCTGGTGATGTACCCGAGGGAGTGATGGTTGTCGCTTGTTGAAGGCTTAATCTGATCTTAATCATACAACTCTTTGTCTGTGGTTATGGGTGTGTGTACCCGTATGGCGTTGAATATACGACAGTAAGGGAAAGGCATGCGTGCAGCTGTTATAAGATGATCATCCTGACATTTGAGATCTTTCTTTCTCTTGTACTTTGATCACATTTGTTGTTGCAGAAGTCATTATCATTAACAGGACATGGCTCTGAAAGATTCAACCTCATAACATGGATTTCTCTACTTCCTTTAAATCAGTATGTTTTACTGTTTTATTTTTTGTAAATGTAAATCTTTTACAAATATTCAGAGCCAAAAACTCAAGCCACACTTAGTGGAGTTATTCATTCTCATAGAAAACACAGCTTCTGAATAGACTTTTTATTCACTTCAATACAAGAGTGGCTCATGCAAAAAAATATCTCAGCCTTGAGCAAACACAAGAGTCATTGCACAATTGAACCTCCTGAGGAATAGAAAACCCAATGCATTCCTTTTTTGATGGAAATGATAATAAAAGGGGGAAAAAATCCCTATATGTGTACTGTCAGCACTTTTGTGGTTAATGTGGCCAGCATTACCAGATGTTCACTTCTCTTTTACCTTCTCGTACATTTTGAAACATAGTTCGAAACAACAGTGACCGACATGTGGTCTGATAAGACTTTATGCTAACCAGCTGTTTATAATGTAGCCATTTTCTAGCAGCTGCTCTCTTCTGCTAAATCTTGTTTTCATTATTGAACGCGTAAGACAAAGGCTTTGTGGTCATGCTAGTTATGTATGTACATATGAAATGATTACTCTGACTGGGATGCAAAAGAATTTCTTTTTTTTTCTCTTACACACTCATTTACATCTACAATGGCGCTTAAAAGCTTGTACAATCCTTAGAGCTTGCCATATTTCAAATATAATCTAAAACATCTTTCATAAGAGTTTTTTTCACTGTCATAAAAACATCGAGAACTCAGTTGAACAAATAAGATAAAGAAAATTATTGAGCAGTCTGGGAGTTGCAGAAGTGCTCACACTGTATCAGTGTGTGGTGTTTCAAAGATTGAACTTGCATAGTTCTCCCTGGGGCAAGTGTCAAGAAACTGTGGTAAACTGCAACTTTTGCAATTTCATTATTCCCTATGCTTACAGTGACAATAAAGTTATTCAATTCTAAGTTTCGGTTGTAATTGTAAGTAGCATAAGTGAATTCTTACCATCACCTAATCAAAAAGCTGCGGGCATGAGGGGATTATGTTTGCTATTACTTACAGGTATATTTCTATTGTGCTCTCTACAGTCATAGTTTATTGTGCAAAACTTACTGCACATGGGGCTTACTCTAGAAAACTCAAGTGGTATGCAAACGAAAAGCTTGTATTTGAAAAAAACAAAGCTTTGTAAAGCAGTTACTGTTTCTGCTTCCTCAGTGCAGTTTCTTGGCTGCCATGCTAACAGAATTTGCTGTTAGATTGTCTTAATTAGGCTATCTTAAACCTATAACATCAGTGTAACACTATTATACAATTATAGTCAGGATATCAAAGCATTAACACAATCTCAATTTAACACTTAGTAAAAATGCATGCAAGTAACACAAATGTGTAAATAGATTCTTCTTCCACAGCAGGACTTGCTTTTACTGCCTAACTCAACCCTGCAGTCCTGGAACTAGCTTTTGCTCTGCTTTGTCTTTAACTCACCATGTCACCAACATGTTGCCCACAAGAGCACCTTTTAAAAGAGAAACCTGGGTTGATAACAGCAAATGTATTTTTGCATGTACATTATTTACAGATTGAAAACATTTTGATGAATGCCTAGATTAAATAAATTGGCCATCAGTAAAACTTTATTTACAGTTACCTACATAGACTCTTGCAATGAAATAATTCA
Source organism: Leptatherina wallacei (assembly GCA_028567055.1). NCBI lineage: Eukaryota > Metazoa > Chordata > Actinopteri > Atheriniformes > Atherinidae > Leptatherina > Leptatherina wallacei. The sequence continues at coordinate 25,759,900 of JAOXYM010000010.1, read as the reverse complement.
GTCCCTTTAGTTTGAAGCACTAAATTGTTGCTAAATAATCCCACATATGTCAGCTACACTACCAGAAAGTTAATGACCTAATGGGCTTGTTGCACAACTCCGCTACTTCCTGAATTTAATACAGCTCCTTTGTTTCCTGTCTCTCATCATTGGACAACCTGATTAATCCAGGTGTGTCTGACCT
>JAOXYM010000010.1:25747163-25758628 GCA_028567055.1 Leptatherina wallacei | reverse complement strand
ATCAAAGAGCGACGTCGCTGTATGTTCTGACTTTCTGTTGCTACGCCGTTGATGGTGAAATGTGATAGAGATACTGGCATGTCTATCATAGTGGCATCTGGAGGACGGAGATTTAACGTTATTGGACTCTGACCACTGTTGCCCCATTCTCATCTCTCCTGATCTGATGGAGCCCAGTCAGGCTGCTTTCCCAAACAAATTAAATATTAAAATCAATTTCTGTCTTTGGGTCATTTTTCTAGTTTAACTTCTTTAAATCCTAACTTGAAATCAATAGTGTTCGTTTTTTAATTGAATTTTAAAAGAACAAATGATACACCAATTTGATGTAGTATGTCTGTTCTTCTCACCGGGTGAAAACTCACTGCTGCCCCCCAGAGGCCAGGAGCACTTCCGTTGTGTGAGTGAATATGCAGCGTTTTCTTCTTGCAGTTGTTTTCGTTAATGCAGCGTTTTTTTCTTGCAGTTGTTTTCGTTAATGCAGCGTTTTCTTCTTGTTGTTTTTGTTCATGCAGCGTTTTCTTCTTGTTGTTTTTGATCATGCAGCGTTTTCTTCATGTAAATGTTTCCATTAATGCAGCATTTCCTTCTTGCAGTTGTTTTCGTTAACGTAGCGCTTTCTTCTTGCAGTTGTTGTGGTTTATGCAGTGCTTTCCTTTTTTTGCAGGTGTTTTTGTATATAAAGACCGTTTGCACCTGTCGGCCACCGTACTTATTGGATTGGACTGTGTTGAGAAATAAACAGCTGGCTATGTATAAGGATGCACTGAAAAGGTCTCATGCTTGTTATTTATTTAAATTTTAATGGCAATCTAATATTTAAGCTTGTTTGATTGCCCAGCCCCCTTGCCAACGCGTTCTAATGTAATGCAGAAAAAACTCTGCCTAATAAGAAGCTTAATCTCACTAGGAGGTCATTCATGTTATTTTCTTGTTTTGTCATCAGGTAGCAATACATGTTTAAACAAAAAAAAACAAAAACGAAACAGGGCAGTCAAAAAAAGAAATAACTAAATAAATTTGGATTTCATCCAACGATGTTACCTCTATAAAACGTGTTATACAGTAAGCAAATAAACAGCTATGTAAATATATCAAGTGAATAAAAAAAAAAAACATAACATTTTCTTACCATTCCCTACCGCCTTTCTAAGGACACGCACATTAGATAATTGTATATACACCCCCTCCCTTCCTCCCTTCTTGCATTACTTTTCTTAATTTGTTCATCCTATTTAATGTGATGTGTTGTTTTGTCATAAACTCTTGTCATGTCCACCAACTAATAGCCTAAAGGAAAAAGACAAAAAAAAAGAAATCCCGCTATCTGCCGGCACTAAATAAATATCTGTCCACTCCCATTTAATTTACAAAATTTCAACCCGGTTTCCTTTTCCCGGACTGGTGTCAATGCCCCCTGAGTCTTAATTATAGTTGAGAGTCCTATTCTGTAATTCCTTCCTGATATCTGCTTGTTCTATAAATAAGTTAAAGGGTTTATATTTGATCATATAGTCTCATATTTTTCTTTAATTTATGTGTTATTATTACCATTGATGTGCATAGAACCATTAGTTTTATCCTTGTGCCAATATTAGGGGGATCCATGTTTTTCCAATTATTATCTATATCCCTTTTTGCTTTTAGAATGGCCAAATCCACTAGTTTACTCTGGTTTAGTCTCAGTTTTAGATTTGTTGGAAACCAATGCAGCAATACCAATTTTGGATCCAATGGAATGTCAGGTAATAAGATGTTTCTGATTTTATTGACCACCTCTTTCCAAAAATGTTGTATTTTCACACATGTACAATGTATAAATGCCCCTTGCTCATTGTTACATTTAAAACATGTGTCTGGTATATTATTCTTGTATTCATTTAGTTTGACAGGAGTAATATATGTCTGTATTAGGCAGTTATATCGTAACGGTTTAAATCTGGTGTTATAGTAAGTTTCTGGGATTTATCACATATTGATTTCAATTCATCTTCTGTTATAGTTTCTTTTAAATCTGTGCACCATGTTTGTCCAGTGTTCGTGCTTAGGAGTCTGGCTGCATACCCAGACTCGTGATTCCTTTTTGTGTCGGGGCAGCTGGTTTCAAAGTAATTTGCTGAGGTTCGATGTTAAGAGCCATTTCTTTTCCCATGGTGGTGTAAAATCACCATCTGTCTCAGTGTCTGCTTTATGACCTGCTGATTTTCTTAAGTCAAGCATAACACTCCTGTAGATTTTATATAATGTATGTATCAAATTTTTTTTTAATTTATTGATTTTTTATTTTTTTTTATTTTTTTTCACAATGATGAAGAGATATTTCATGAGTTATGGTGTAAATAATTTAACAATTTGGCCTGTCTCAAATCAAAGTTTTAAGAAGAACAACATTAACTTAATCAACATTTGTCGTGACAATCCTTTAAATCCACACCTTTTCCTCATTGTACTTGTGGAGTATTAAAGCACTCAGCAGCTAAGACTTTTCAAGCCTCTTGCCACAGTTCTCATGTGGATTAAGCTCATTTTAAAGCTCAAATATTCCCCTTGATCTAAACCCCAATTGACCTAAAGATGTTGAGCTCAGGTGTTGGAGGGGGCTATACCATCCATTCCATCCTGCTTTTATTTTCTCAGTGAAGCTAATCCTTTATAGTTCTGATTGCACATGGGGACTTGTCAAGCTGCAGCTTGAACTAGGGCCAAACAAGACAAGTCCCTGATTGAATAAGAGTGAAAACATTGTCTGAACTGCAGAACATTTTTACACAATACCATATAAGAATATTGTTATTAACCATAAATTTCCTGCACTGTAAAATCCACTCAAACTCCACATACTGCATCCAAAAAGCAATGTGGACCATTCACATCCTGCTCAAACCGCATCTCCCTCCTGCCATCTGGCAAAAGGTTCCTTCGCATACGAGCCACCACTGCCAGAGTGAAGAACAGTTTCTTCCCTCAGGATATCAGACTCTTAAACCAGAACTGAACTGGACTCTCATACACTCATACCTACAGAACGTAGTGCCTCTCTGTGGACTGTCGCTCACCTGAGATGTTCTCTCTCCCACTAATAATCCCCAAAGAGATAATTCATTTTCCTACTTTATTTATTAGTATATTGTTTTTTGGTCTGTTGCTGCTACCTTCTGCTGTTTTTGTACATTTTTGCGTTCTTTGCATCTTTATCCTTCCACCCCAGTATTACCACTGTAGTTACAGCAGGGCTCTAGACTAACTTTTTGCATTGGTTGCACTGATGCTCCTAACTTTTTAATTTGGGTGCACCAGCAAAAACTTTAGGTGTGCACCCCAATTTTTACTGCATCGCTTTCAGCAGCTCATTTTATTGATCTTCTTGATCATTTAACATAGACATTCATGGTTATTAAGTTATTCTGAACAATAATGAGGTTTAGAAAACTGTCTTTAATGGAAGCATGAATGTGAAGTAGGCCTAGAAAACAACATTTAAAAAAAATAAACTAAAAGTTTTTAATCTTTCAAGTTACTTTTGTGAAAGGCAACTCCTCTTTGGTAATATGCCACGTTTATGGCTGCTTAGGCAGCCAGAAACATGCAGGGATTTAGTTTTTCTGTTTTTTGTTTTAGATACATGGCAGTTTCTTGTTTCATTTCAGTTTCCATTTCCTCAAGAAAAGTTTTATACTGAGTTCTTTTTATCAAAAACTAAATGATCTGATATTATTTTTCTGATGTACATGACAGCATGTCAAAGATGCTCTGTGAGCTCCATCCTGATGCCACACGCATACACACGTGCTCGCGCGCACACAAGTCAGCAGCTTCAAGCAGCGGATACAGAGCGCGCGTTGGAAAACACGTCAACCAGCAGAAAATCTGACAAAAATATCAGGTTTTAAAAACTGAATAGAAACCCTTGCAGTCCAGCGAGGAGCAGCTGGAGGATATCTCCTGCTTACGGCGAGAACGCCGTGTTCATCACGGGAATGCGCACAGCCAAGCTAGCCTATATTCTACTAATTTCTGAGTCGTATTGCGGCTTAAAATTGATCCATTATTCTTTGTGGGTTTTATTATCATCAACAAGTTATCTATTCTATACTCTAGAGCTGTGTAGTGTTGGATATCTTCATTTTAATAACCTGCTAGCCACTGATGAACTTCTGGGGGAGATATGAGCTGGGTCAGTGCGGGTGACGTGACACAGGCTGGGGGGCTGCTGAGGTCAAAACGTATCCAACTCTCATCCAACTTTTCTGCTTCATTTTGCTGAGACACAGTGAAAAACTCTTGAACTATTGAGGGTAATAGATAACAACCACATATGATCAAATTCCACCTTATTCCACGTTTAATTCCAGTTTATGTGGTTCTCGTCTGTCGTTCTTCGCCGCACGGGATATCTAATGTGCGCCTCTCTTAATTTAAAAACCAACAAGGTGCAAAGCAGATCAGAGGAACGACCAACCCCTTCTATTGGCTTTTTATCATGGTGTTATTCTTCTCTGAGCTCGGGTAAGGAGGGAATGAACACAAAGACATTCAGACATTCAGAGACAGAATTAAAGTCCTTCAGCTAAACCTGAGAAATGTCAGGCGCACAAGTGCGACCGAAACATGAAGTTAGTCGCACTCAGCAAATTTTTGGTCACATGTGCGACCAAACTGGTCGCACTCTAGAGCCCTGTACAGTTAGTTGTCTTCTACACTGTATGGTGTAATGCATCGGTGATGTTGTCCTGTGGTGTTGTATTCTTTAATCTTGTCTGTTTTAAGTCTTACACTTCCTTCTTGTACACTCCATGTCATCTTATGTAGTCTGTGTATTGCTTTTATTGTGCTACACTTTGATCCTAGTGAAATGTTGTCTTATTTCATTTACTGTGTGTATGGCTGAAATGAAAATAATACCTACCTACCAATAAAAATGCAATAATACGTATATGTTCCCAAAAATAGTATTAAAATACTGATATAATGCACCGAGCTCTTGTTTTTAGTATTTGAAGCAACTCAATTAAAAAGTGTAAGTCTGTCAACAGCTGCACCCCACTGTGTTCAGTGTTGGTGGCCTTTATGTTTTCAGTAGGTGGAAGTCCAAGATGAAGGTTAGCTTAGGCTATGGATGTTCATATTATCATGTTTATCTAAAGTCACTTACCAAAGACATATAAGTACAAAGAAATATCTGAATATAATAATCATACAAAGCAGATAGAAAGCCAGTGTCTTGTATGGTTTCAAGACACTGCACAGACAAGACTTGCATGATTTGCTTTGCCATATTTCTAAAAGACCAAAAAGGCCCATCTTGACACAGGCAATTAATTGACTCAATTTCAAACTCATGCTTTTCTCTCTTTCTCTTTATCCCTTGCCTTCGCCAGCATGGGCTGAATTAATGAGAGATCAGTGGAAGGATGTTTACAAGAGGAACAAATGCGTCAACACTTAGTTTGTGTATATGAATGTCACTGGGGGTCTATGTTGTCCCAGAGAGTCTGTAAGCATTTTCCAGCATGCAATTTACTGACTTAACATTTAGATGTATTGCAAATGTATTGAACTGATGAGACCCGAACAATTGGAAAAAATGTGCATGTGGTGTCCTGGCTCAGTTTAAGTTGTCGTCCTCCAGTTCCATGTGTCAAAGTCTACTTGAGCAAGACACTGAACACTGAATTGCCTCCAATTTGCTCATTAATCTATGATTGAATGTCTAAGAGAACAAAATGCTGCATGTATGACCTGCAGACAGTATATATGAAACACTATATACATCATGTTGCACAAACTACATGAGGTTAATTGACACTATACAAGTATGACCACTTACCATGTAATGGAATTACTTTTCTGTCCCTCAATAAATATGGAGGCCATATAAAAAAAATATTCAGTTTTTCTTCTTGTTTTATTTGAACAGCAGACCTACTCTAGGGAAGCTTATTACCATAGAGTAATGTATTCTTTTACGAAAGACCTTAATCGCATTTTTGTGGGCAAGCATTGATTAATGGATTTTTTTTTCCTTTTCAGCTATTTGTCCTGCTTCTCATGACTGACTACCTTGTCATTTTTTTTGTTTTATCAACCATCTAAATAGGTTAATAATTAGACAAACCTAACATTTTTTTCAAAATCTGACACTATAAGAAGATAATTCAACTTTTCCATATATTCTAGGTTGTCCTGTAAATAAATATTGATATCAAAAAGAAGGTCCGTAAAGTCACTTTTCAATCCACCCACCCACACACTCACCTCATGCATCCATTCATCCATTTTGGGAATGTGAAAGGCCAGATCCAATTACTATTCTCCACTAAGCTTTTCCTATTTTGATACAAATACAAAGTAGTATATTGTTGCAATCTGTGCATTTTCAGCGGTGGTCGAGATCTAGATCTCAGCACTCTTTCCACATAAACTCATTAGTTTCAGCTGAGCATTGAGTGGTTATATTTCTAAAGACATTTAGCTATTTTCAGGTTAGTGTTGATGATTGTAAAAGACCTTGAAGAATTGACCATGAAGTGAAAATATACCAGAGTGAGTTGTTTTTAATCAAATTGGCTTTATACACACAGTCATACATCACGTTTCCCTTAAGTTTAAAAGGACAACAGGTAATTTCCATTGGAGAAAAAGGAATTGTCACCACAGGGAGAGAGATTAGAGGAGATCCTCCACAGAATTATTCCTTCTAATTACTTTCTTCCATTGACCTATGGGAGCAGTGTGTGTGGTTCTTAGTTGACATGTTTGTGTGAACTTGAGTGCAGAATGTGATGGGATGGGAGTGTGTGCATGAGATATGCATGCTGTTTGTCACATAGTGCCAAAGGGAAAGCTGTTTTAGCTGTCTATGCCTTTTACATCGTCAAAAGCCTTGAGCAAGCTGAAGGCATTTACTTTTTGCTATCAATTAACCAAGTTTACCTCCTTTAAACACCAAATTAAACAATACTATAATTTTGTGGCATAATCTTTGTTAGGTTTAATGAGTTTTTTCTTTAGCTCGAAGGCCAATTCTTATACGATGCTCTCTGTTGTGTCCGTGGTAGGATGTTCGATTCTGAACTATGTAAATTCACTGGATTTACTTAAATTTTGCTCAGTATGTTACTACTTTGCAGGCATTACAGGACCTCAAATTTAGTCAGTGCACTTGGAAGATATTTTGATCTTGGGACACACTTGATCCTCATAATCTTGGTCTTTTTTTCTCAGAACTCAAGGAGGATGGCCCCGTATTATAGAAGGTCAAAATATTGTGTAAAGAAAATTTTCTAAAAAGCAATTATTATGATGTAGTAGGTAAGGTTAATTTAGTGACCGGTGTGGCCACTCATTATGTTGCTATCTGTTTACATCAATCTCTTAAAGTAATTATGGAGTCAAGCCTGAATGTGAAAACCAAGCACTTAACCCCTCTATCATGATACCTTTGACTTGCTTGTTTATTTAGCAGAGATTGGGTTGAAAAGGAGTAAACGATACTGTAAAGGAAATATTTAGGGAGTTGTAAATAAACTAGGGCTGTCAAAGTTAACGCGTTAATAACACGTTAACGCAAAGTCCTTTCAATGCTGGTATGTTTTTTAACGCGCGATTAACGCAGCACTGTCAGCATAATTTCAGGGATGGATGCAAAAAGCAGTTTGTGTTTTTGAAGCTGAGATGGACAGAGGATTGATCTTTTACACTGACAGTTTAGCTTTAAAGTTCTGCAAGATGGTTTTCTGGACAAGACTGAAGTATTTTATCACCGAAGTTCTCCAAATAATGCAGGAGAATGCGACTCAAACCGGCCACAGGTGGAGGAATAGAAAATGAAACTTAAACTCACAGTTTGACATAGACTTGTGATGCATTCAGTGCAGCTCGGAAATTCCAACTTTAACAGTTTACCTCACACAAAGACAACTACAATATCAAGAAATAAACAAACAAGGATTAATTGTGTGTTTAGAGTTTCTGTGGGCTTCTTAACAGCTTAAATAAGTATTACAATATACAATATAATTGCTATATAATTTCTATAATCCTGTTTAAAAATATCTTAAAATAAAATAGATAAAACAAAATAATAATAATCACGATTCAATTTTTTTATCAACTGACAGCACTGAAATAAACAAGAACAAGAACAATCTTAAGAAAAGATCTTAAGATTGGAGCATTGGGTTATACTACTGATGCTTCACAAAATGTCAACGTAACAAAAAAAAGAAGGAAAACAAACATCAAACAAAATAAACAGAACAAGCACTCTTTCTTAACCACATACATTTCTAGTAAGAAATATATCAGTGAACAGGATACCACATTAATCAACTGTTATGTGGTCAAATATTAAGAATATAGTGAAAAGAAGTCATGCTCATTTACAACGACAGAGATCATTTTTGTGTTGTTTTTCACTGTAGTCAAAAGCAAGAAAGATTACTTACTTGCAATCTGATAATTGGGCACAAGTGTGGCATTTAAAATAGTTGAATTTCGGGATCATGTGACCTCTTATATATATATAATCTCTCTCTTTTTTTCAAAATTTTTTTTACCACTTAATTTTACAACACCAGTGGAAGCAGTGCTGCCCTGCCAGGTGCTTGTCTGCCATATGGAAAAACTTTGAAGTGTCGAAGGCTGCTCCTGTGCAGGGGATAAGTGGAGCTCCTGGCACTGATTGCACAGAGAGAAGAATTCTGTACAAGTTTGTGAACATAATGGACAATTCTTTGTAGCCTCCACAGAACACAGTGAGGAAACGACAGTTTGTGCAGTGAGTGACTTTCTTCAAGAAAGGTAGAGAAGGGCCTTTCCTGCCAACAGCTGTTGTCCTTCAGAAAAAGACCAATAACTGATTAATGATTTATATTAAAAACAAACAGATAAATAAAATCTTCTGCAACATCAGAATTTCCTTAAGGGGGTTTGATTAAGTATTTTTCATTCATTATTCATTTAATTCATTATAGTGTCTTGCCCAAGGGCAATTCCTCACGTGAATATATAGAGATAAAACTGCTGACTCTGCATTTAGTGGATAGTTGTTCTTTCACCTTACATTTTACCGCCCCTCAAAACTGACAGTTTTACTGTGTGACTAAGGTATACCAAGTAAAATAGAAATTTTAGCACAAGTCTGAACTGCTGCAGTCATGTGTTTATAGGAATCTGACAGATCTCATTATTTAGTAAATAAATGACAGAGCTGTCCAAACTTCTACATGGTTATATCTATAATGATTATAGTCGCAGCACCATGTTGTTTTTCACAACATATGAGCCAAATGAATGAGAAAAATATGTTTTGACTTGCAGTTGAAGCTTTTGCTCTCAGTCTAATTATACAGGAATATACATAACCACGCTCTTTTACCACTGCTCTCGTATTGTGGTGTAATTAAAACCTCACAAGTATAACTTTATATTAGCTTAAATGTGCAGAAATGTGAAATGTTCAGCATCTCCATCCAGCGACATAACCCACTTATGTAAATGAATTTTTATTGGAATAAAGCATTATTTAGCGAGAACACTGAGGCTCTATGAGTGCTTTAGTGATTGTGGGATTTGCGAATATTGTAAGGAATGTGGATTTTTCCACCATTCTATAGGCATGTCTGAATGAACCCTTGAGAAAAGTGACAAATGTCCGAATTCCATCACTTTATCAAATCAATGAAGCCATGATGAGACAGCTCTGATTTCCCTGACACAGGGAAATAACTTTCTATGTTGGCTAGGCAGAGGGACCTCAATTTACAATGTTGGCGAAAAAACAAGATTGCACATACACACACATCCCAGTGCAATTATATGAATATTAAAACAGTGAGACATAAGATTATGCAAATTTATGTGGACATAGAAAAGAGTATTAGGTAATTATTATATCTTTAGAGAATTAACCCTTAATCTCCACTCCCTCTCCGGCTGTTGATTAGCCATCCCCTTGTAGAGCTGTGTTTGGTGTTTTTCAGTTTAAAGGCATATTGCATCTGCAAGGAAATGTCATATTTAAATAAAGAAAATTATGTAGGTAAGGTCACTGTTTGAGTCGGGTTGGCTTCGTGTGTTATCAGAGATCCGTCTTATATACGTCAGTTTCACTGTTGGTCATTTAATAACAGTTATTTTTAACCATGCCTATTATCCCCAACCTCATAAAATATCCAATTTTCAGGACCCACTGCTGGTACAGTCATTGCAGGGTGATAGACAGTACAGCACTATGAGTGTGTAACTTATTGTGTCACTGAGAGCTTGTTAATTTTAGATATGTTTCCTAATCACTGACTAAACCTGCAACATATACAGTTCAACATGTTTTGAAACATATTTTATTTGTTTATGTGTATACACCAAGAGAAATTTAAATAGTTATATTCTGGTGCTTTTGTAAAAATGCAGCAGCCTTTAGTCCTGAGAATAAGTTTTTACACCTGATACCCTGCACAGTCATCTTTGATATTCTCCTTCTCTCCCTATTGCTCAGCTCCTACTGCTGTACTGTAATTACTGCGCTTGGCAGACAGTCACGACACATCGACAACAGACGAATTAGGGTTTGGGGTGGGCATGAGTAAAAGAAAGGAGACGTAAGGGGGTGGGTAGTGTGAGGGAAAAGAACCACAGGTTTTTATTTATTTATTTATTCATTTTAACAAGCATTTGCACAAGATCTACACCACTGTGGGAAGTTTAGTTGAAGAAAAAGCCAGACAGGCAGAGACAGGTGGGCAAATGTCTGTATTTGTTTGTGTGTCTGTTCCATTTTTCTTTTCTTGATGTTGTACAGTAGCTTTTCCAAGTGATAATCCAATTGGTACTTATACCACCTATACATGGAAATGTTGTCAGCTAATGGCAGCAATCATTTTGAAATCTGTGATGCCTTGAAAAATCTTCATGCTTTGCAGTTTGGAATGCAGTTACAGTGCATGTTTACTTGCCAACACAAAACACTGAAGTGATTAGATAAACTAGAAGTGGTGATTAGTAATGATAAACAGCAAATTATTCATGTACATTCCCATATATTAATGATAAATGTGCTATTTGTTGCCGGCATGAAAACACAATGAAAACATGAAATGGCTGCATTTCCATCTGTCAAACACATGAACGAAACCTGACCGTGAAACTCGGTTTGGCTAGTGTCACTTTGTGTTGGACATATCTGGACAGCAGTTATCAAATTTGGCATGAAAGATGCGAGTCGGCTCAGTGACAGCAAATATCCTGTTAGTTTGAAGGTGTGTGCAGGAAAATGCTCCAACACTTGGGAAGAAGAGATAGTCCTGTTCAGCTTTTAAGACTGTAATCTGGATCTGTTTTAATGCCATTATGAAGCTAAACTGGACATAGTGATAACAGTGCAGAACACTGCGTAACTATAACAACGAGCTGTGCAAGGCCAGAGAGCTGCATTTATCTGAACAGATTAACAAGAATGTCAACAA
>JAOXYM010000010.1:25705258-25723572 GCA_028567055.1 Leptatherina wallacei | reverse complement strand
AGCAGCGTTCTGGATGAGCTGCAGATGTTTAATGCTCTTTTTAGGAGGTCCTGTTAGAATGCCATTACAGTAATCCAGTCTACTGGAAATAAACGCATGGATGAGTTTCTCCTGGTCTTTCTGGGAGACTAAACTTTTCATTCTGCTGATGTTTCTGAGATGATAAAAAGCTGATTAGTGACAGCTTTGATGTGGCTCCTAAAATTCAGATCTGAGTCTATCAACATTCCAAGGTTATAAACTTGGTCAGTGATTTTAAGATCCCTAGTCTTCAAGTGTTTACCAATGCTGACCCTCTTCTCTTTGATACCAAACAGAATAATCTGTTTCATCTTCATTCAATTTTTAGAAAATTCTCTCTCATGCAGGTTTTTATTTGCTCCAGACACTGACACAGTAAGTCTATTGGGTTGCAGTTATCTGGTGATAAAGACACATAAAGTTGTGTATCGTCTGCATAACTGTGATAATTAATGTGGAAGTTCTTTAATATTTGACCCAAAGGGAGCATGAACAAGTTGAACACAAGAGGTCCAAGGACTGACCCCTGAGGGACTCCACAAGTCATGACCACTCGCTAAGTCCCACCCAGTTTTCCAGCCTGTGCAACTGGATTCTGTGATCTACAGTATCAGATACAGCACTGAGATCCAGTAGAACAAGGACTGATACTTGACCAGAATCAGTATTCAACCTAATGCCATTTTACACTTTAAAGCCCAACACAAGACAAACTGGGGAGAAAAGTCAAATTTTTTAAATCTTAAGTCTTTATTTGGCCCTTTAACAAAATGTGGAAAAAAATGAACAATAATTATTATTACTTTTTTGTATATCTACCATTTATCACCGTGGGACATGTCAAAATTATTGTAGTGTAGTCTTATGCTTCCTGGTATCCATTGGGGACAGAAGATAAGTATCGTAATATATACTGCAGGGTTTTGAGCAAAGTTTTTACCATAAAATGATGCAAAATGTCTCAAAAACAGTATGTATGAAATATGATACATTTGGCTTTATAAGGTTAACACTTTGACCCGAGCTGTTTCAGTGCTGTGATGGGGTCGGAAACCTGACTGAAATTTATAAAGATTACCATTTTCATTTAAAAAGTAATTTAACTGGTTGAATACAACTTCGATCTTGCATATGAAAGAGAGGTCTATAGTTGTTCATTATAGAGGCGTCTAGAGTCCTTTTCTTTAGGAGTGGCTCAATGGCAGCTATTTTTAGTAACTTTGGAAAAATGCCAGATGCCAGTGAGTTGTTAACAATAAGTAAGAGGTCACTTTCTACGGAAGTAAAAACAGTTTTTAAAAAGTCGGATGGTATCATGTCCAGAGTGTATGTTGTTAATTTCAGATGCCAAACTATTTCCTTAAGAATTTTGAAATCAACCATATTATATGTGACATAACATCAGAGTTATCTCTGGGTTTTAGACACAAAAGAGTTTTCTTGTTTGACTGTGTAGTAATAATATTTAGTCTAAAAAAAAAAAAGTTGGGAAATTCATTGCATATCTCAGTGGCCAGGAGTTTAGGGAGGATTTGTAAGTTTTTCAATCATAGAAAACCGAGTGGGACAATTGTTGACATTCTTGTTAATCATTTCAGATAAATGCAGTTCTCTGGCCTTGCACAGCTCATTGTTATAATTATGCAGGCTTTGTTTGTACAGTTCATAGTGAATTTGTTTTTCTCCACTTTTGTTCAGCTTTCCTGCATTCTCTCTTCAGGTTCCTGACCATACTGGTGTTTCACCATGGTGTTTACTGTTTCCTCAAGGTGCTCTTGATTCATATCGGTGCAACAGCATCCATTACATTCAAGATTTTCAAATTGAAATGATCCAGGAGTCCATCAACTGATTCTGCACTTGTTGGTAACATAGCTATGGCCCTGACAAACAGAGCACTTGTTCTTTCATTAATGTTCCTAACCGAGAAGCAGGTTGTTTGAACATTCTGAGTTATCAGTTCATCAAACAAAATGCAAATATGGTCAGAAAAGGCTTATGATTCGTCATATTATCTATATGAATGTTAAGATACCCGGTTAGGATAAAATGGTTGAAATCAGTAGCGATAACTGGTAATAGTGCTGTTACATTAAGAACAGAAAAACGTACGTCTTCTGTTAACTAGTTTCTGTTAGAAAAAGAAAACCTAATGATGAGAAATGATGAATTCATGAACTATCAGTGACTTGTTGGACAGAGATCCCGGCTTGTTCTCAGAACAGCTGTCAGTAGCAGGTCTACTACAGCAAGGATCCTGAACGCATCATGGCATGTTCTCTGTGATTTGAACCCTGCTGCTGCTCATGAACCTCCTGCACATCCTCCTGTGCCCGGTTCTGCCAGGACAGATGGTCTAAGAGGAGGATAGGGGTTATTAAACTCTGCACCATAAATAAAATTGATGGATGAAAACAAACAAAAGAAAAAAAATTAAACACCCTCAAAAACTATTCTTCAAGAATTTATGTCCAGTCCAGTTTAAAGGACCACTATATAACTTCAGCTATTTTCTCAGTGACACTAATTCGGCTAATTTGGCATCTATCTTGGATCCTACTTGTACTGTGAGCTCTCTCCAGACAGTAAAAATACAGTCTTTTCTCAACTCTTGTGTTATCTCTTGCTGTTCTTTGGCTGTCCTTAGTTTCCTCTCTTCCTCCGATAAAGTCTTCAAACAATTCTTTGCTGAATCCGCCGACGTGCGTTCGAAACGACCGGTTTGTTTACATTCGCGTGCTAGCGTGTAACGCATGTGCAAAGCGAAACTTAGCAGGCGGCGTCCCGGATGTAAAAGTTCTCTAGTGCGGTTTCTCAGCCATGGGGCGGTGCTGGGCAGCTTTAGAAATGCACAAAATAGATGTCACTGTGCCATCAAACGAGTTCAGAAAGGCGAGTTTTAAGATCGAAAAGTTATATAGTGGGCTTTTGATGAGTTGTATTTAAAAAAAACAACACAAAAACAGCTGATATAAAGGCATCCATTCATCCATTTTCTAAACCTGCTTATTCCAATGCAGGGTTGTGAGGGGTTGGAGCCTATCCCAGCAGTTGCACGGCATGAGGCAGGAGGCAGAATACACCCTGGACAGGTCACCAGTCATCACTCCTGGGGAGAATTTAGGGTGACCAAATAAACTTACAAGCTTGTCTTTGGACTGTAAGAGGAAGACAGAGTACTCTGAGTACCCGGAGAACCTGGGTACGGAGAACATGCCACATATTTAAGGCAAAAATTATTGATTTTTGTCTTACTTGCTTGAAGAAGGTTAATTCAACTCTACTTGCTGCTGATGCTTCATTTTAAGTGGATGTGCTCGGTCATTCTGTTGGGCAAGATAGAATTAGAATCCAAAAATTGCTTCTTGCTGCATTTAATTAATCAAATTAAGTTTGACACAATCTGTTGAATCCTTCGGACATGCGGATTATGTGCCTGAACAACTCCTTATATTTGCCCATCTGTTAATGTGACTGCAGGAAGATCAAACTTTTGGTGTGCCAAATGTGATGCACAAATGTCACTAGGGGTGTGTATTGGCAAGAATCTGGCAATATGATATATATCACAAAACAATGCAACGATACGATACATCGCAATACTATAGGTAAGACGATATATTGCGATTATTCTTTACCAGGATTTAATTGTAAAAAAACTGTCACAACTTAGTAAAAACTCAAACCTGTAATATGCTTGACATCAACTTACTGAATGAGAACAGAGGATGTACATGTCACAACAGAAGAAATAAAAACAATTACTAAAAGCAATTAAAATCGGCCTTATCAGTAAAGGTCTCAAGTATCCCTGTAGCATCAAACATACCACCACTTAAGTGGAATATAAAAAGTAAAGCTTGATATATGACAAATATATGAACAATGGTCATATATATATAGAATATTTCCATTTTTTATTTCAAAGTATTTATCAAAAGAAAGTGTGCTTGGTGCAGAATAAAGAAATAACACTTTTACTGTTATCCATATTTATCTATATAAATTAAAGTGCTTAGGATTCTTCAAGTAAAATTTAAAAAAAAAAGTCAAAGTTTAAATGCAACACAAAAATGAACCACCACTGTTTAATGTTTGCATATATAGCAAATTGTTGATTTTGGTGGAAAAAATGGTAATTTTTTCCCAACATTTTATTTTTTCAATTTTTCCAAATTTTTGCATAAAAAAAAAAATCTATATTATGGTTTTGAATATCAATACAATATTGTCACGCAAATATCATGATATTTTGGTATATATATTGATATTTTCTTACACACTTAATCTAGTTTGTAACTTTTTATGAAAAAGCACCAAGATCCTCATTCAGACAGCTCACCATCATGTTCAGTTGTTATCAGATCAACAGAAATAGGCTTTATTTGTTTCATTCTTGGGGCTTCACAGGGTCTGTATGGTAAAACATAAAATAAGAACCCTAATGAGAAAAAGTCCTGTTACCACGTCACCAGCATTTATAACTGCCTGTCCCTGTTTAACAGGGAGGATTTCGATCGGCGACACCACCCACAGATAACGTGAAGCATGAAGGCCAAATCCTGCAACACATTGATTTAACAAAGAGCCCTCCACCCTTCTGTCTCTCCACAAACAGAAACCCACATGTGCTGTCCTCATATCATCACTGTGTTACTACACTACTGCAAAAACAACAGTGTGCAACGGTATTACATGTCGACCATTGCAGCATCAACTCGTGCAGTTTCTTCGTCATTAATGGTGGTGCCATTAATATTACTCAAACACACATGCTAATTGATAGTTAAAATCCAAATGTTTATCATGTCTCTCTGCTTAGATAATGGGTTGTGTTTTTTTTCTGATGATTCTTGAGTAAATAACAACCAGAGATAATTATTTAATATAATTCTAAAAGAAATTTCTTCATTCTTGTTTTATTTCTGCATTTCTTCTTAAGTGACAAGTTTTATTGATACTAATCTTCTTGTCTGTGTGTTTTTATCCTCTATCGCTCTGTAATCTGTTCCCCCCCTCTTTGCCCATTCCCTCTCTGTCACCCTCCTTTAGTGCCTCTCTCTCCCTCCCTCTCTTTCTTTCCCAGGCGAGTGATGCATGCTGCAAACGGTGTGTGTGTGTAGTGTGAGTAAGAACCATTGGTGTATGCGTGTGCTTGTGTGCGCGTGTGTGTGTGTGTGCGTGTATGTGTGCGCGTGTGTTTGTGTGTGGAGAGAGAGAGACACATAGACTGAGCCGCTAACACAGAGCATGCCTCTACGTCCGGCAGCCGGCAAACATGAGCCACCCAGCTCTCCACGGCAGGACCAGCAGCAGCATATACACACACACTCACACACACTCACACACCCTTACACACACGCAGCAAACGGCAGCCAGGGGGCCAGCACTGAGAGCAGCAGCTCCCGGGAAGAGGACAGTGGTGTTCCCGTTCCTCACGGTGTTACGGCTTTCCGTCCCGGAGCAGAGCACAGCTACAGTGCAACAGCACCCATGGAGGAGCCGACAGGCAACACTGTGGTCATCCGCATTGGAATCCCAGACCTACAACAGACGGTAAGGGCTTGTTCTATTACCACTGCTGAAGAGAGTGTAAAAGAGAGGGAAGCTGCCTCTCCCCCTTCTGCTCTGACAGGCTGCTTTCAATCTCTATTTTCTGCTCTAAGAACTGTACTTAATTTCTTTTGGAATTTCTAGTTTCTATGCTTTTTGTCTGTCATTCTATCCTGGTTTATATACTCCTTTTTTCTTCTTTTTTCCTCTATTTTTGGTATTTGCTTGCTTCTTAGGATCCACAGCCCCTGCCTGTTCAACTGGCATCTCGCTAATAAAGCTACCTCTTCATTAACTGGGCTTAAGCTGACTTTGACAACTAACCACTTAGGGTGAGATCAGGAGAAGGAGAGAGAAGGAATCTGGGATGAAATGATGCTAAACCACAGGAGTAAAGATCATGACTGTCATACCTAGACTGTGAAACTTTACCTCAAGCCTGTCTTTTTATCTCTGTCTACGCCGGACAGAGTAACCAGGCAGATCTTGAGTAAAACTGCAGTTTTCCGGAAGATGTAGCCTTTGCCTTTGTAATATTGCATCCACCGAAGAAATGCTCAAAAATTAGACTGTAAGATTGATTGCACCCTCCTCTATTTTACCTACTTCTTATGCCATGGAAACCTAGTCTCTTAACAAATTCACTGTAATATGGTCTTTTTCAGTTGCTGCAGCAGGTGTTGAATCAGGGCAGATTTCCACATGTTTAAACCGTTACTTTCATCTAATTTTCAAATCCAGCTCTTTAATTCATATGGATGTAGCTACAGCTATCTTGGGCAGCATAACATGATTCATTTTTAATGAATTGTTGTTGTAATACTTCCTTTGGTTTGTAAAGGAGTATTTCAATCTTTGCTGTAAAAAGTCAGATACAATATTCCCTTGAAAATGTCTTCTGTAAGTAACATGTTAATGTTCATGGGGAACAGACCCAGATGGCCAAGAAAAGCACATCAAATCAGAGAAAAAGGAGACATTTTGCCCTTTATTGGCTGCAGACCAACATGAAGTGTTCAGCAAACCCTATCTTCACCCTGTTTATTCTTTCTACACTTATAGCTACTGCTGCTCTCTTCATGTCATTTACACACAGATCACGCTATACCATACCATGTGACACCTTCTATGGCAAGAATGATAGAACCTTTTATCATGTTTGTCCTTCTGTATTAGAACTTTTCCACTAACCTCTCATTTTCTGCCTTGAGATTAGCACTGGAAGCATCCTTGACCACTGATATTTTAAAATGCAGGTCAAAGCGTTTATTAAGATGGTCAGTTCCAAAGTTTGCTTTTTGTAGATTAAGTCTGTGTGCCCTTTTTATTCATTCACCAGACATTGAAGGCAAAGGCAAAAGGCTGGTTGTGTGTTTGTTATTGCTGATTACCTCATTGTTGTTGGCTGAAATGACCCATTGTATCTTAGTGAGGCTCCAGCTCTGCATGCCAGAAATAAAGACAGGAAATAAAAGGAAAGCAGAGAATTCCCTAAAGGTACTGCAGAATAGACGTCTCTGAACAAAATTGTTTTTCGGTGAAGCTCAAAACACTTGCACACGGACTCACAGCGACATACCTAGTCGTGCTCTTACATGCATGCACACACTCACACACAAACATGTCCACATGCACATGAGTCCTAATCCAATTAGCAGAGGACTAACCTCAAAGTTCTGATGTAATTCAAAGATGCTCAGCAGATCATTAGCTTCACTTCCAAGGAGTCACATTTTTCCCTGTATATTGACTAACAGGTGAGAGCACATATGGTGTGAGACGGTTTGACAGACACACGGAGTGAGCTCTTCAAAGTCTGACAGATAAACATGGAAGCAGATGACAGATGGCAAGATTCTGACTGTTTGAATCTTTTATGGAGCAGTCAAAAGTGACTTGTGTGAAAAGGAGATTACTGTAGAATAGTCTGCCTGAAGTAGGATTACATATAACCTGCAAACAGCCTGCTGCGTTTCAAGTCTGGATCAGGAGAATGAAGCGCCATGCATTGATCACACCAAGCAACATTTTACCTTTTCAGCAGGACAGAGAGGCGGGGAGAGGGCTCATGTGGAGTGCAGCCATTGCATAAAATGGCTATATCCTCATACTTTTTTAGTCTCTAGTCTGTTCCTGTACCAACCACATTAATGCAGCAGTTGTTTTTTATCTCGTGAATGTATCACAAAATACGCTTCTGGAGACATCTGCAGTACCGGAACAACCACAAAGGGGATTTTTAGTACCATGGTTTGCATTTATTTGTCTGTCAGATTTAGTCAACAACATAGTGTTGCCCCTGTACAAGATAGCTGAGAAATATCTAACCATGAAATCAAAATGAAGGCTAAATTTGTAGAATACCATCCTTTAACCTGTGAGTAATAAGATGTAAAATTGGCTGTTTCTCCGGTATGCATGCGCTTTTTAAAGATCATTGTGGTCCAAGAACTTATCAACATTATGGCTGATATGATTCCATCAAAACATAGTCTCTAATTTGTGGTTTTATTCTCGGATGTGGACTGCTACTCTTCTTATTTTCAATAGAAATGTAAAATTTCAGTTTAAAGCAGACATCAAGGGTGCAATACTGTGCAATAAATGTGTTCTTAGGTTCTGGTGATGGGTATTTACAGGAAAGCAGTAATTATTTGTAAAGACTGTTTTTTTTAGATCACAGGTAGTGTTTATCACTGTGTCCTGCTTCACTGAAACTATATATCTATGATTAGAGCAAAAAGAGACAGATTGCCAGCACTGCTAATGGGTGTCATTCATGGTTTAACAGAACAGAGAGAAACACAGACATGAATAGTCTGCCCCACATTTCTTACTACCTGCTTTAATCTGTGTTTTCCATTTTTCTCTTTGTTGCTCTCCTTAATGCATGCTTTTTCTTTATTCAGTCACAAAAAGTATTTTTCAAGATGAAAAGCCTTGCCTTGGAAAAGTAAGGTTTAAGGTAAACTTTAAGTTTGGAGGTTCGAGACAGGTTGCTTATTATGTGGTGAACCAATCGATGACCATATTTTGTATTTCTCTCAAGAAGAAACCAAAATAATTTGCTTGGAGGACTATTTTCTTCTCTTCTCTGTGCACTTTGGGTGTGAGATTCAGTATATATTTATGCTTGGATTTTATACCTGTGCACTGTGTGTTGCTCTCTACACTCTACTTCGATGGCCTTTTTTGTCATTGGTTATATTTTGGGTTATTGCATGTCTGTAGGGAGGTGGATTTCTAAAGCATCCTCTACGATCGGATACGATTCCTCATTTCAGACACTGTCTTGAAAATTCTGAGTAGTTTATTTTCAGGTACTATCTAACAGATGGATTCTTCAAGTTGCATTCAGGATACTGTCCTTGACACCCACTAAACCCTTCTCTCTCCAGCTGAAGTACCATCTCCGTCTTTCTCTGTCTGTCGATATTTGTCACTACCTTGTTTTTTTTTAAGTTTGCAGAGTGTTGGACATTTAATCCAGAGGCTGTCCCCATTGTCAAAAACTGAAAGATTTTTCATCTCTGTTGATTAGTTTAATATGGTCGGATCAACAAAAAAAAAAGTACTGAATTTGTTGATTCACATGAAATTATTTTATAGCATTGATTATGTGTCATCTTGGTAGAGTAGTGACATGTATGAAAATAGAAGGAATGGGGGGGGGGGGCACCTTGGAGTTTAGATGCTGAGGCTGGTTAAGTGAAATTAGGAGGTGGCAGAGAGGTTTAATGAGACTCTTCTGTTATCAGGAAGATGATACCACATGAGAGCAGTGCACAGAATTCGTCCTGGAGGGGTAATGACTAAACAAAAAAGAGTTTTAAAGGACATGGATCATATTGATTGGATTGAAAAGCAGCAGACAAGATGGCCATTGAGCCAAAGACGTGATGACAACATTTAGGAAGAACTCACAGAAGAAGTGATGGAAACCAGCGGGATGAAAAGCCCAAACACCAGAGAATGAGGGCAGACATGAGGGAACAGATCTTCCTGATTGAAATTACACATTGATTTAATTTAGGTTGATATGCTGCAATTTTTCAAATCTTCATCTAGTCAGTGATGGCCGAGGATGTTTCGGATCTCAAAACTTTCTGTAGAGTTCAAGGTGGACTAGTTTTCTGCAAGATATTGAGAAACCCTTTTTTCTTTAAAAAAGTTTGCTCCTGCATCATAATGTCATTACTTTAAAAAAAAAAAAGTCTATTCCTGGTTGATTTTAATGAAGTTGTGCTCTTCTGTCAGCTGACTTATTATGTGATATGAGGACAGTTAAATTATTTGTAATAATTTTAATTCCACCGAATTTCCAGTTCAGTGTAATCTTTCCTCCCTGTAAAGGCTCTTCTGTTGCTTTTAGAATTCAGGCTCTTCCTGTTTCTGGTATGTGCTATGAAACCTACTAGTGCTGTAGTTTAGTGCCTTCAGTCCCAATTATCCTTTTATGCTTAGCCATTCTCGCCCCACGCTGTTAGTCTGGATAACATTGTGATGTTTTTCCAGGTAAAGTAAATGTGCTGCTTTCCCTTATGTAGTCAAAGTTGGAATCTGCTATTAATAAATTGTTATTTTTACTCCTATCTGATGGATCCTGTTCAGTTGATAGGTTGATCAACTGGTATTTTGATATGTATAACCAACATTTTTTAGGCTTTCATGATTAACTTTTAAAGCAACTACATGGTCAAGATTGTGTCATTTTTAACCACTTTCATTTCATGTAATTAAAGCTTGATAAAAGCCTTGAACATGTCATGATGAAATCCTAAATAAACAGTTTACATGAGTATCGTGTAACACCTCTAAGCTAAGAAAATACAGAATAAATACAAAACATCAGGGCACCACCCTCTAATTATAGAGGGAAACACAATAAAGCTTGGATCATTAAATAAATCAGTCTCACACATGTTCAACCGAGGTTTGTTTTGTGAAGAAGCTCGGTATCAGGTCTGCTGTTCCTTCCTGTCTTTGCTCGGTCTCGCACCAAGACGCAGCTCAGGACTAATGCTACCGGGTGGTGGATAGTGAAAAATTACCAGCAAAATGTTCAGAGGAATGATTTAAAAATCGAAAATGTTTTTAGCTTTAAGGACAGAAAAATGAGAAGAGCTCTTGTGAAATGCTCTGATTAAAAAACAGTAGTTGACTGTTAACATACTTGCACTGTTGCTGGAGATTACAGTGATGTGCAGCGTTACAGGTTGCAAAAATCAGTAAACATGAACTAACTTGGTGGTTAGGAAACATAACAACTATGCACAAAACAAAAAAGACCAAGATACGTAAAAAGTTACATCTTACCTTCAATCCATCTTCTTCTCTCTCATCTTACTCTCTCTTCATTCATTCTCAAACTTCTTTCATTCAGAGTTTTCTGTTTGTACTCATGAGACCGTGCCTGGACAGAGGCGTGGTTCCCTCCCTTCAGCCAACTGGAGACGACACAAGTCTTGCAGCTCCGCTCCGCTTAATGTTACAAATGGTCCTTTTTCTCCATTTCCTTGTCTAGGAATATCAGATTTAGACATTTGTGAACACATGCAAGTTATTGTTGTTGAAACCATCAGAAAATGCACATATAGAAACATCGATCAATTATTCAAATAATATGGAATAAATAAACAACTACAAAAATAAGTAAATCTTAAAAACCATATCTAAAAAACACCAGAGAATGAGGTGTTCCCTTCATAGCTAAAAAAAATCCCCCCAAAAATTTAAAGGACTCAAAACCAGATTCAATAGAATCATTTATAAGGAAATAGAACCCTTTTCAGCATTTTAAAGCATAGGAATGCAGGTACTATGTTGATTATCATTGTCAACCAGTTGGATGAGAAAGCCTGGGATGAGGATTATTTTGTTAAGAGGTTGTAGAGGAGGGGTCTGATAGTCTCCTTGTCTCCTTGTTGGTACGTGACTCACACCATAGCTTCAAAGACATTCGTCAATTCCTTCACGAATAAGAGGCAGTTTGGTTTGAGTTCATCAGATCATGAATAACTCCTCTAGAAGATTTGTGGTTAAGGAGGGTTCTTCAGAGTCATTTTTAAATGGCTGTAAACCTCCCATATTCACACATAATTTAGGTGGAGCATTCTCTGTCAGGGAGAGCTAATTCTCTGGTCATCTGTTAAAAAATCCAACTGTGACAATTGTTGATCGATCGATAAAATTCCAAACAGGATTTTTTCTTAGGTGTGAATCTCTCCTTTATGCTGAGTCCTTTGTCTCTCCAGAATATGCTTCATAGGCATGTGCTTTTTAATCAATTAAAAAAAATAATCTAAATTTGGTCTTTTCTTTATTGTACCGTGTGTATTTCACCCATGCCTACTCAGTGAAGAATATAGCGAACTTGTAGCTAAAGATTAAGTCAATCTTTTTCAGTAAAGCTCCATAAAACTGATGAAACTTTAGATGAAAATTGAAGATGTTGCTTGTCACATTTGCCACTAAATCTGCCTTTTTTCACACTGGCATTATTTATCTTATTTTTGCTTTTGGTTTTGTTGAATTTTTTCATATCGAAAGAAACAAATAATATTAATAGCGTGGGCTTAAGGCCTGCAGGGAAAAAAACATCGAATTCCACCTAAGAAATGAAATTACTGTTTTGTTTTTCATTGCATAGATTTCAAACATCAAATTGGTCATAATCAGGACTTGTAGGAAATTGCGTGGCCTGGAAAAATTGAGATAGAATTATATACATTTGGAAAATCCAAACATTATTGCTTTAACTGCAGTGTTAACTTGTTAGACACACTAAGGCTTCTTTGCGTAATTATTCATGGGCACATTACATTTTGTAATGTCCCAGTACACTCAAAACCAGGCACCTTAGTTCTATTAGTAATTTCTTTAAGAACTAAGTCTGAATCAAAACAGCTGTTCATAATATGTATGCTGTGTATGCCTGAATGGAAAACTGTTGGTATGGTTACTGGTCAATAGAGAAAAAGCAGGTTCCACCTTTCAGATCTGTTACATACTAAGCACTGGTGGTTGTTCTTTCAATTCTTGGTGGGCATTTTCTTGCTCTATTACTGCACTACAGCATCAATTTCTCTGTAGCTGGTATTGCACTCTGTCTTGTCCTTTTGAGAGTATATTGTTCTTCTGAGATCAGATCATTTATGTGTTTCTCTGATTGTGCATGTTTCCAAAGTCTGGCTGCCAGCATTGTGAGCCCCTTGTTTTATAGTCTCCAGGGATCCAGTTATGGACATCTCATTATGCAGTGTGTCTGTAGCAGCCTGGGCTGCTGGTTTGGAAAGACTGAGGTTTATTTGGAATTTAAGGTACTCTGCAGCTGCATGACTACACTCACTGAGTAAAGGTCAACTTAAATTTATCCTTTTCTTTCTATATTGCTCATGGTGAGTGCCCATACTGACCCTACCCTGCTTAATGATCCATACTTGACCTGTGAGCATTACAATTGGACCATGTTGATAACCATCTTGTAGACAACTGCCTTCCTGTCATTTCGATGCAAAAGAGATGAAAACACAATGCACTAAGGAAAAAAGGCAAATCAGTGGAGGGAGCGTAAGGCCTTGATCATTGGTCTTCTGGGAAAACTTAGGTCTTGGCCTTCATGTGGATGTCACCTAAGCACACACCCCTAAGATGGACATAGCTAATGTCCATTGATTAATGATTATTATAAAGTGAGTTTTAAAGCGTCAACTTCAGCATGTCACCACCTTTCTTTTCTTGAGTCAGAAGTGTCCATATTGGGACAAGAAAGTGGAACTTGAGCGTGATAGTTAAACTGAAGAAGGCACCGAGATGACTGGTTAGAATGTTTTTCTATATACATCATGAGAGAAGAGATTACTACTTTTCTTTTGTTGTTTCTGTTGTCTTGCACACCAATGCCACCACAGCAAATATTAAAACAGCATCATTCTACTTTAGCCTCCCCAGCAGGACAAAACACTGTTATGATATAAACTACAAATTTGTCATCTTAACTTTTCTTTTGAAGTCAGGTGAACAAATGGTTTAAAAAAAGCTCAATCAAAATGTCAAGTTTCCAAATAGCTGTGCAATGAAATGAAATTCTTTAGTTGATATACCTTTAGATACTGTCTCGTGCCCCGGGACAAATAGACAAATAAATGCAACTCAGGACACCATGCATGGTAAAATGATTGTTCAAGTCTTGAGAATAGTGCCATCTCACCGTAACAATACTATGACATTTTAGTACCAAATAAAAGTTCAGACACTCGTGTTACAATACTGTTTGTTCTCCTGTGTATGCGTTGGTTCTCTCCAGTTACTCCAACTTCCTCCCACAGTCCAAAAGGTTATTTGTTGACTTTAAATACACCTTGGAAGTGTGAGTGGCTGTTTGTCTCCCCTGTGATGGATGAGTAACCTGTCCAGGGTGTACCCTTTCTCTTGCCTAAAGCTGCTGGGGCAGGCCTCAGCTCCCTGTTACCCTGCATTGGAATAAGCGGGTGTAGAAAATGGATTGAATCCAGACTTCCCAACTAAAGAATGAGTAGGTAAGAAAACTTAAAAAAGTAAGGCAACCAGCTGCAAAGCATTTTAGAGTAAACCCAATAAAAAGTCTTGTGTTTTGGGAATCTACATTAGGTGGATAAATTAAAGTTACTATATTAAGTTGGATAAACTTAAAAGTCAATTTTTTCAGACGCATTTTCAACTTAACAAGTTGTTTCAGCTCAGAGGCATGGCATTAATAACTATCCTTTGTTAAACTTTGATTTACCCATTTAATTTAGGTTCACACAAATCTAGTGGAGTTTACTCAAAAAAGCAGCCAGTTGACTTGCATTTTTAAGTCTATTCAACTTACTTTTTACAGTGCAGTGGGACTGTGGGACAGTACAGTCCCACAGTCCCACTAAAAAGAGCAGGAAAGGTGTAAACCTGGCCTTCAAACTCCCCAATTGTCCATCTGATGAGATCTGATTGAATCCGTGTGAAGAAAACCCAATCCACAAACACCAGTATTTGATTATTGCTGCATGTCATCGGTGTTTGTGACCCAAAGGACTGTTGGAAGAGCTTCAGGTGACAAAGCTGGTTGAGAGAAAGCATAGAGTCTGCAAAGATGGTCACAATTTAAACTATAGTTTCACTTTGTGGTACTACTGTTTCTGTCTATTTTTCATTAATTTGTACATGTAAATTCATGTTTTCCCCCAGACATGTTGGGTCTCAATTAGCTGTGATTAATTTAATCAAATCCCAGTAATTTTATCTCTTTCCCTGGATCTAAACTCTGTATTTTGGCTGAACATTAACTCATCTTCCATTCACACTTCACACTTTTGTCTCTCTGTTTCTGTATTGAGTCTTACATTCAGCAGAGATCCAACAGTTGACTGACATACTGTGCACAGACTTCATTCACATTTGATTGACCTCGGCATTGTTGTGTCAGTGATTGGTTGAAAATCTTGATGGGAATCCGTCCCTGCATTTCTATTTTTAGCTTCATTCATGGTGGCTGCAGGGGACCAAGATGTGTTTCACATGTTCCTACTTCCATCTCTTCACGTCACCCATAAAGAGAAAGAGAGAAGGAGATAGCATGAGTGAAAGCTATCACCCTGTCTATCATTCCTTTTACTTGCTTTTTATCTCACTTCACTCTCATCATTGTTCTTCCCTTTATTTCATCCATGTACAGGATCTTGTCCAAACAAAGGGCAAGTAAAGAGAGAATTCACGACGCAACCAGCCATCATGTAATTTTTTGGTATATCTAAGAGCCTGTTGCACAACACAAGAATGTGTTTTAAGATCACATACTCTGGAACACAATTTTTCAGCTGTCTATTAAAAAGCTGAGGCTTCACGTCTGATAGTAATGTTTTTCTTTCTTCACTCACAAATTGAATTATACCAAACTCTAAAGGTTCTCCATGTTTATGATAATCTGTCTCTGCAAATTCTCAGGCATTTTCTGTCATCTTGACTTTTTTGGGAGTAAGAATAATGATAATTTGATTAAAAAGTAGAGTAAGAGAATGGTACATTAACTACATTGGACACATCAATAGTTGAGCTTCTCCTGAGGCACAAGCACCAGGACACTGACCACATTGGTGGTTGTGCTACAAATCATAAAGAGTTAATTAAGCAAATGACACCATGACTAGGGTGAAAAATCAATATAGTAAAAAAAAAGTACACTTTTTGAACAGGAATGTATTGGAGCCAGAAATGTTTTTAATTGATTTAATAATGAATGAAGAACAATTTCAGAGAAGGTTTTAGAAAATAGTGCTTATTTTATTCATTCTCTCTGAATTAAAGCAGCAAAGACCTTTTCGTTTTACTTGGTGATAATTGTTTATTCATTTATTAGCATGTTTGTTTGTTGGCTCTGGGTTATTATATCTCTTGGATCAGCTTAAACAGGATTGGTTGTTTTCCCTATGAAGTCGGAACTCTGAGCTGGGATCGACCTGATATCCAAGTTGATCACATCTCAGGAAAAATCTGTAGGATTTTGTTTACTGACCAACATGGTTACTGACCAACATGGTTATTAGTAATACAAGCTGGTAACAGTATGTTGCACTCTATGCTGCAGATTTGAATGGCTGAGCAGTTTGTTTTGTGATAGAGGCTGGACTCTGTGTGCAAATGATTTATTGAGTCACGGATTCAAAGAAGTACCTATAATGAGTCATTTTTATTGGAACTCATCAGTATTGGATCTTTGAAACCAATACAGATATTTTTATTTCCTCTACTGATTTATCAGCCAATATACATAAATGACCACAAATGTGGTTATCAAACACTTGAGACAAAGAGAAGCAATTTTTTAATTTATTTTTTGCAGTTTAACAACAGTTCTTATTGTGCAAAATGACTGTAAATCTCTGAAGGAATTAAATAGGAATAATTCATTATAATTCAAAGACAAATTAACTAAACAAAAAAACTGAACATGACACTCCTTTTCACAGGCCCCTTCTTAATCCAACAGTCAAACACTAATAATAAAAGAAATGCACCTAAAATGCAAAAAATAAGGAATTGTCTTGTGTAGATCACAGCTGGAAAAAAAGAATGAACATAACATCATTTTTCACAAGTACAAATAAGTTTAACAGTCCTTGATAATACCAATCCAACATGATCAAATTAGAATTCGGGAAGCATCCTTGCTCTGCTCTGTGAAACGCTGAGAAAACGAAGATGGCAAAAAATAACAACCACGGTCTGAATAAACCATGATTAAAATGAACATTTACTAAAACAGTTAACTGTGTTAGCAAGTAACAGAAAGTCAGTGCAGTCCTTAAGTCGCTCAACCAGCTAACTGGATGCTATTTTGTTAATTTACTAGTTAGAGATGATGCTGAAAGCAATTCAAAGACCTCCCCAAAGGCGTGCAACATGTCAGCTTTCATATCACTTTTATCAATCTTAAAAATAGCCAACAACTCATTTTCTCTGTGTGACAACTATGCAGAAGCTAATGTGTTAACATGAACGGTCTAATTAAAGAGTTTTAGTCCAGAAAGATGAGACATGCTAATTTTTCACCGTTGGAAGTTTGCCCTGAACATATTTTCAACGTTCCGTCTAATCAATGTAGCGTGAAATCTACCATGCAAGTGAATTACAGTTGCTTGCTAACACAGGAAATGGTTGTAACTAACTAATTAGTTAGAAAATTTCCATGGAAGACTTTTGTCTCTCCACCACTGAACCACTGCTGTATTACTCTGCTTCATAGGGCTGCCTGAGAGTAATCACTGCAGTCAGACTGACCACTGCAGGTGAAGCACTCTTTGCTAGACAAACTTGGAAATGACACCAGTGGGGCATGTTTTTTGTTGCCCTATGCTGTGCACAAACAATAATATTTGTATCAGCAAATCATCTAACAGATTAGCCGATGCTTGCGTATCTGTGAGTGGCTCATGTCTTGTTGGCTGGTTTAATTGGCCAGCTGATATATGGGTTGGGCTCTTAACTTTTCTTGGCCAGACAGCCATGTTGGATTGTACAGTTTGGGATATTGTGGTTCTTCCTGATTCTTCAAATTGAAACTATAACTTTGTGTGTTTCTATTCATTTTTACTTGTGGGCACAAAGACACTTGGACTTCCAAATTCAAATAAAAAGGAACCAAAAGCACTCTCCCAGAAAATAAGGCTTGCAGAATAAGCAGCAGGTAAATAGACATTGTTTTGTATTTCTATTACACTTTATTTATGTATATCATTATTGTAATACATTATTTTTGGTAATGTTATTTTAATAATCTTATTGACTTTTTTTATTGTCTAGGTGAAGTACTTTTTAAAAAGAGATATTAGGTGCTTTAATGTTATCATTAATCAGTGTGTACTATTGAAAAGGTTCTTAGTTAATGTATCTCACCGACTGGGTCAACAACGCTTCTGTTTCTCTTTTTCTCTTCCTCCATCTTCCTTCTTGTTTTCCCTCTTACTTTTTTAATGTATCCAAATCTTGCCTGAGAGAAGCCTGGGAATATGGAGACATTGATATCAGCCCGGTCAGACTAACCCTTTTCCACAGGTCTGGTGCAAATATTAATTGTGTTTGCCAGGGAGGACACCTCTCTCCACAGTAATATTATATCTATAACCAGTAAAAAGAGAACGGGCTATCTTCAAGGAGACATATTATGCACTTTATTCCCAATCTTAAACAATTCTCTGATATATCATTTAAATCTTGGCACCCTGCTT
>JAOXYM010000010.1:25670960-25693478 GCA_028567055.1 Leptatherina wallacei | reverse complement strand
ATACATACATACATACATACATACATACATACATACATACATACATACATACATACATACATACATACATACATCTCAGCATTTACCTTAATCTAACTGAATAAGCTTTTGGAGATTTTCTTGGTATCATTATGAGCAGGGGGAAAAAAAGAGGGGTGGGCAAGGAGAGACCTGATTTTTAAAATAATAGAATGCAATTATGCATAGCTGAACATGGCATGCAGGAGTGGATGATCATAAGTGGATTTCAATGAGAATGTTATCAAGTTGGCAAGTGCAGATTTATCCACTCACATACAGTAATGGATTCTGAGGGATCAAGCCTCTACCGCTGCATTTTTTATCAGGCAGTGTTAAGTGATTTAACACAAGTGTGTAAATCTGACCCATAGCATTGATCAGATTAAGATAATAAAGATAATTTTGTTGTTTTAACCAGATAGCATAATCCAACTTTGCAGCAAACGCTTCCTGATAACAACAGTTGTTGTATCTGTAGGTTGATGGTGAAGAATATTTGTTCCATTCTGATAAAATCCTTTAAGTCAGTTGGTTTGTTTTCTTTTTTGTGTTTGTGTTCCTCTTTGTTTGCATTGCATTGGTTTGAACCTGAGGTAGCAACTAACTTCAGAAGTAAGCAATAAAATCTAATTATAAATTCACAGTAGTAGGGACTATGCTTGTAAAACATTCCTGTTTGACTGGAGCAAGCCACTTGACAATTCCACTGCAGGAGGGACTAAGTTGTCTTGTTAAAAAGACCCTCAGCTGAATCAGAGATTACCCTGACCCCCCCTTAATGCCATGAAGCAAAGCACATTAAATTGTGTTAACTACCAGAAAGAGAAGCCTGTGTGTGCTTGATGTACTCTGATGATGTATTCTGTAAACGTGCTGTCAGTAAAGCCCCAAAAATGCAAAAAGAACTAAAAAAAAATAAAAATCCCACATAGTTGTGCCTGGATAATGACTGGAGTAAATCTCTTGACACTTTAAGTGACAGAAGAGGCGATATGATGATAATGATAATCAAGTGTCCCATGAGAACTAAATCTTTACATAATTGGGCCAGGTTTAAATGTTTGCAATGTCATAACTTGAGAATAGCATTTTACTTCTTTATCTAATTCTGTGTTTTTATGTTGCTTAAATTTTTTCTCAAAAATATTAATAATTTCTAAGCATGACTGAATACCACCGTCAGAGCTAAAATATGTATCTTGTAAAACAAAAAAGAAATCAGTAGGTCTTCCTATTTCCCTTCTTTCAGAAAAAAAAATACACATCTTCAGCAAGGGAGGGTGTGTATTTCCTTGCTATCTATTGTAGTGGAAATACATCTAAAATGTTTTTTGACTACATTAAATCTGAATCTAACTTTGGCCAGAATTTAATTACCTTGAATAACAAGTTTTATCGACTATCAATAAACATCTTATCAACTTTCAGCTTGTCTAGTGTGTATAGGTAAATGTTTAACTGGGCATACACTCTGCTTTTTAAAAAAAAAACTCTTTTTGAAATAGAATAGAATATTTGACTATAATAATAATTGATCTTGTAAAATCATAAGAACAGTAGTGAGCGGTTGGATGGATCTTAAGGATGCAAATTGATTCAAATCGCTGTATTAATAAACTGATTAGCATTCATTTTAGACTTTGCAAAAAAATAAATAGAATGGCTGCCAAAAGGAAATCAGGAAGCATTTACTAACATAGTGTCAGCAGATCGGGTATGCTGTAACCTTAATATGTGAAAAGCAAGTTGGAACATGAGTATCAGAATATAATGCCTTAGATGATTATATTAAAATAAATAGGGGATTTACTAATCAGGTCTAAATATTTATGCAGACAAAAAGGGACAGAGAACAACATCAGACAACAATCACTAAAATCTGATTCCATTGGCTCTCACTTTCAGGAAGTACAGATTAATCACTGCATAACTGTAGATGGATATTATTTTAGGTTCTCTGAAAGTTTTGAGTTTAAGGTCTAGTCCGCTAGACTTGGCATGATTGGGAATTCGGTTCAGTTGGGCATAACCCAATCAGAAACTTATCATCATATCAGTAAAAGTTAGATGATTGCATTACGTTTTGGTTCCCCAGACTCCGAATAACAGCTCCTGCCTGACTGATGGAGAAAACTATGGCCTCATCCACAGAAACAGCACTATAACACACTATATATGAGACCAACATACTTTCTTCTTATTCTTTGCCACTTTGAAATATCTGTAGTGTGATTGCTGTTTTAGGAGAAAAGTTCAAAGATTTAAAAATTTGCTGGAATGTGCATTTTCAATTGTGTTTCTAATTTAGCTTGTTCATTTTTGGTCAAGTACAATAAGTCGTTTATGAGTGATTAAGTCAGATCAGTGATCAGTAAAACTATTGAACAGACAGGTCGATTTTGAATATGTTCATGTAATTTTTATCAGGAGGTCAGTGGTTTGATTCCACTGACTACATGTCAATGTGTCCTTGGGCAAGAACTGAACCCTACCTTGCCTCCTGATGATCAGGAATAATGTGTCTAGTTGCTCCAAGTATGTACCAATATAGGTGCCCTATGAATGTGTGTGTGAATGGGTGAGTGGGATATGTAATGTTAAAGCACTTTGAGTGGTCACCTGAGTAGAAAAGCACTATGCAAGTACTGTCCATTTACCATAAAAGTGTTGCATTTATGCTGGTTGAGCTGCATGTGTTTGTGCTTTATTTACAGTTTGGGTTCATACATATTGCCCTGAAACAATAAATCAACTGAAGCTATAACCTCGAAACACCGAAACCCTGCTCCAAACAGTATTCCCTAAATGTGTGTGTGTGTGTTCCTGTAGGCATACTTCCATTGTTCCACTTCTCCAGTTATGCATCAGTATGGTGGTGACGTCATGTTTAATCGTTCCCTTTGTTTCATTTATGCAGTCTTTGTTTTGACCACAGAAGAAAGCGCCGCTCTGCCTGAAATCCAGAAGCACTTATGAAAAAGCTTATCGTGCTTATTGCCTCACTTGATCACAAAATCGTTTTTGCTGCAGTAAAATGGTTTGATTTAGAAAACAGTAATGATAATGCATGCTACAGTGGAGTTGAACTACAGGTGTGACTACTTTGAGTAAAGATACTGCCCGGTACTGTTTATGAAGCAAGAACCATTACAAATGACTAAATACAGGTAAAATGAGGGTCTGTATGAAAAAACAGAAAGGCAGGTAAAGTCATTTCAGACCCTGCTCATCCAAATCGCTACTTTTATGACTTGCTGGTTCAGATTTCTGACCACCACAGCATCCAGATACAGGAGCAACTTCCCTCATCAGTCAGCTAACCAACCACTGATGGGACTGCTTCACATCTTCTCTAACTATGGTCTGTGCAAGCAGTGTACAGCTTTGGTATATAATATAATATTTTAAATACCCTATTCATCATAATTTACACAGTAAATAGAATATTTTATTTATTATCCATTGCAGCTCTTGAAAAACTGCATTTTTTTCATATTTGTTGATAATTCATTCTTAAGAAGTTGAACTCTGGCAATATGATTATTGTTTCTGTCGTACTTGTTAAAAGTTATGTTTTCATTTTCAGACTTCTTTTATATCACACTTCATTCTTGTATTTATCTTGGGGTTGATTCTGCGAGTTCCACATACCAACAAAAATTCCTTGCATCTGGAAACACACCTGCAAATAAAACCTTTTCACCCTTAAATTTTCTGTCCTGAGTGTTAGAATGGGCTAATTTGATTCAGAGCTTGAAGATTTCTTAAAAAACATATATATATCTGAGTAATACAAACACGCTTTTACATCCAGCAGCTACTTTGATTTATTTATTACATTTCTTCCTTTTAAACTAGGATAAGCTTTTTAAATGGATGCACTGTTGTGGATCTGCTTGTGGACATCAGCATGTGGTTATTAGTTGAGTTGTATCACAGTTAGAAGATGTCATTTTTCATCAGTTGTGTGTGCATGAATGACTCAGAGTTGTGCTTCTGCATCAGTAATGCAGACAGTAGTGATTTATTGTGGATTTTGCAATTTCCCTGCATTTCCTCTATCTCTCTCTCTCTCTGTTTGCCATCTGTGGCCGAGACGCCACAATGTGGTAACTGTGGGGAGATGCTTAGCCATGCCATTACAATTATTGCACTTTCCATTCTGGACAGGCTGGTAGAATAAGATAGAAGGATTTTCCTTTGATAGACAATTATTTCTTTCAGATGACTTGTACGGACACAGTTGTTTTAGATAGGACAAATGTGGATTTGTTTTATTCACAATGAATTGGCTTGAATTGATTATGTCTGTAAAGGTGCCTTGAGATGACTCTGTTGTGAATGTACAAATAAAGCTGAATTGAATTGAATTGAATTGAATTGAATTGAATTGAATTGAATTGAATTGAATCCACGCCTGTTAATTCTTGGATTTGCGACTGAAGAAAGAGCTGCTGCTGTTGGTGTTATGGTTGCATATTAGCATGATTAATGTTCTCTGATTAAATAATTTACATTCACTCATAGGCAAAAATGTATATCATTAAAAAGTGGTTATGAGAGTAAGAGGATTTTATCGTGTTTTAGTTATATCAACTTACCGACAGTAACGATTGGCCTTAAGAACCTTTTTCTAAAAAGGAAAATGGGGAAATGTTAGCTATATATGAGTCACTTTTAATAAAAGTCCAGCTTTTACTTGGTTACATCTTAACATGTGCATGTGTCTGATAAAACGTATCTTGAGGCTCTACTGTGTTTATTTTACACAGCACATTATATTGTATATTGACACTTTGTTTTTTACTCGAATGCCATTGAAATGGAAATCAATACCTCTCCACCCTTTACCATGTTAGTTACAGGGAACTAAAGTGCAACATGAAAATGTAGGAAAATGAAAAAATGCCTAAACTTCTTCCCTCTTTCGCTCTCGTTCTTTTGCAGAAATGTTTGAAATTCGATGTGGATGCTCCAATCTGGCTGTCCAAGCAGCGGATCCTGTGCACTCTCAACCAGAGCCTCAAGGATGTACTCAACTATGGCCTATTCCAGCCAGCTTACAATGGCAAGGCTGGCAAG
The DNA here is from genome assembly GCA_028567055.1 of Leptatherina wallacei. NCBI lineage: Eukaryota > Metazoa > Chordata > Actinopteri > Atheriniformes > Atherinidae > Leptatherina > Leptatherina wallacei. The sequence goes on along the minus strand of JAOXYM010000010.1, from coordinate 25,688,375 downwards.
TTTCTGGATGAGGAGAGACAGCTAAGGGAATACCCCTTCCCATCCATTGCTCCTGTACCTTACCTGGAGGTAGGTGTGGATAATGTGTACGTATGAGGTTTTAGGTGTGTGAGCAGGACAGAGCAGAAGGTGATAAAAGAAGTGGTACATAACACCGTGCCATATATAATACACAGGAATGACATAACATTATGACCTCCTGCTTAATCCTTTGTGGCTCATCCTCATGTGTCATGAGACTTCCTGCCAAAATTGAGAAGGTAATGAAAGTAACTAGGACCTTATCCTGTTTCAGTTTTAAGGCCTGAAGCTGTACAGTTTTATGGATAATGCCAGGTTTTCCTGTTGCTACAGTTACAGCAAATATATTGACAGTATCATTAAGTTCAGCTTTTTATATGATGAAGTCATCTAGAGAACGGTTATCAGGAATCTCAAAGTGGCTTTTTTCAAGCCACTTTAATGTTTCTGAGGTAATCGTCTTCATAAACAATAGATAAAAACACAGTTGCTGTTGTTTGACAATCTTCCTTCAACATATTTGTGACAGTCGTCATCGTCGATGATGGCCACCTCACAGACAGCAAGTGCACACACACATAAACGCAGGACCAGGTCGCTTTGAATAGGTGATGTTGACTATATCCATGACAAATTGTTCTTAATTGAGAATTATGAGCCTAGTGGGAGGGGCTTAGTATATTTAAAGGACCTTATGGAGATGACAGGGGTGTGTGTAACCTGGTTACAGTGAAGGTAACAGTGAGTGAAGCTCTGTGGTGAATATAACCGGTTTTCATGAAGTTTCTGTGGATCTACTTAAATAGATAAAAGTAAAATTTTGCATCTTATGTTTTTTGGACACATGTAGATCGTAGTTGTTGTTTTTTTGCACTGCTGGATTGGATATTATTTCACTGCTGAGCACAGTTTGGGGACCTTGGATTACAATAAAAATCCACCAACGAAAGCACGACTTGCCTGTTCTGTGTTCTAACAAAGTCACAATATTATTAAAAATGATGTATTGGTTACTTTTCTATTGCACGTGTGTAGTTGCTTCACAGACACACAGAGATCTACTCTGTGTGTATATGCTTCTTTTTAGTCATGGTGTGTCAGTCAAACTTTGTAATAATAATGCTGTACTGAATGACAGTATGTTGTCTGCAGCTGCTGTCACGTCTCACAGATAATTGTAGTCCTTGTCCATCATTGTTTGTGATCTGAGAGAATTGCAGGCACATTAAATTATTTTACAGACAGTTGTGTAAAAGTGTCAGGTGGTTTACAGGCTGGCCATCTTTATTTTGAATTATTTTGTGATTGTGTTATTTTGTTTAGTTTTTCTTTAACATTTCACTTTGAAATTGATCATGCTACTTGACTGGATTCTGTTTAGTAAACTCTGATAAGGCTTAATTACTCTGCCTAAGGCTCAACCCATCAGTGGAATTCATTTTAAATGATACCTCTGGATGATTTGGCACATGGATGGGATGCTGTCTACAGCTGGTGTAATTATGTGTGAATAAAACTTTACTTACAGGCACATAGTACTTAAAGAATTATGTTGGATTGAGGATTGTGTCAGTAAATCTATAATTCAGCATTTTACAATTCTTATTTAATGGTTTCAATTGTACATGAAAAGCTTAGAATATAGCTGAATATGCATGTGTGCTCCCCAGCATCAGTATTTTTGTGTCCGCTACTACTCTGTTGGAGCAATATGTGTGCCATTGATTGACCTGCAGTTATTCCCTCTGGCCTGGGGTGGGAAGACATGATTGACAGGTTTGGATTAGCGGCTCAAAATCCTCTCACTGCTCTTTTCTGGATTCACCCTGCTAGCGAAGACCAAAAACCAACCAAGAAGAAATGCACACAGGCACACATTTATCTTCAAGTTGTGCAAAAACAAAGACACACAAACAGAAACATGCATGAAGTGTTTTAAGCTACTTCAGCTGAACAATCTTTGTTTTTTTTTTTTAAAGAAAACCTTATTAATAATGCAGATCTTAATAAGTTGGTTTATCTAGGTTACTTAATACATTTGACATAGATTATAACATGATGATAACTACTGTTGTGACACCACTCAGTGCAGTTGTGGTTGTTCATCCCTGTGAAGCTACATAACTAGAAGATGGTCTAGTCACAGTAAATATAACCTGCCGCATAGCACCGACACCGCAGCTGCATGGCACAGAATCAGAAACAATGCTAAATAAATTATTTTGCAGTAGTGACGGCTCGGGTAATGTTGGTGCTCTTTTGGGTAAACACAATAAATATTTATACCATAATAAAGCTTTTTTTGTGGTAGATCATTAAGAATTCTTTTTGGGCTGGCCTTCTGAGCACAGTGTAGTGCTTTAGAGACATTATTAAAGTATTATGAAAAAGTTATAATTAACCGGAAACATACATTTGCTTTACTGAGTTGGGGGACAAATAAACTGCAATTATTTAATTACGTCGTTTAAGTCTGGATATCTCTCTCATCGAATTTGGAGTCACCTGGTTTACAAACTTTATATTTAATGTCTCACTTCCATGTAGTTTCAAATTTTAGCTTTCTTACAACAGCAACAACACAAATGAAGTATGAGTTATTTTGTTCTAAAAGCAATTGAAGTGCTTTTTGTCTTTTTTAGTTAAGAGATGACTAAAGCTCCAAAGGGATGAGGAACTTACTTTTTATGTTAAAGCACTTTGCTCAGTCTAGCAAGAGAGCGCTGTTTTTTGCCATGTAGGTTTAAAACAATGTAGCGTATTCCTAAATTGCACTTCTCATATTACTAATTAATAAGACTGATTGTGCAAGTGTCAGCTTTACATTTCCATTACTTTGTTTGGTGCAGTTATGAGACTTATTGTTATTGATTATAGAAATATACACAGAGACCATTCATGCACTTTTTAATAGCTTTCCATGACCTTTTAATTTATTCTCATGTGCCGTCATGTTGGCAGTGCCATTGGTGCACAACGCTGTCATGCGTGGTTGTAACCTCTGCTGGAGCTCTTGTGTTCGGAGTCTTCATGTTCTCCCTGTGCTTCTTTTAGTTTTCTCTGAGAGCTCAAAATGACCTTTTAGTATCAGAGAACTTTCTCCAAAAGTGAATAAAGATTATAATTAATGAGCTCTCTAGCTGTTTTTTGAGATGTCAAACCTGTATTCTGTGGTTTTCCAGTGAAATGATTTAGTTTCAGTTGAAATCATCTCTTTTTTGTTATTGATCTTTAGCAAAAAAATAGTTCACAGCAAAGCTTCAGTGAGTAGTTGATAGGCTTTCAAACCAGATGATGAGCAGGTCATGTGAAGATAATGGGCAAGAATGGTATAAGAGATGACAGCTACTTATGGGGACAAATTTGGCCTCCCTATGAGATTGAAACATTATTAGATTAATTAAAATTAACTCTGTTATTTCTGAATCTGCTCTCTTACCCAGCCCTTCTCATGGGACAAGTTGATTGAAAACTAATCATGTTACTTTTTTCAGAACTTATTCTCATTTATTTCCCTTAACTTTAGAACTATTTAAATACATGTTATGCGTCTCAAGATGCAAGCAAAAAGAAAAGTTAAGAATTAAACAAATAAAGCCTATATTCTTTGTTTTTTGTTTCAGTTTCGCTACAAAAGACGTGTCTACACTCAGACCTACTTGGATGAAAAGCAGTTGTCTAAGCTCCACACCAAGGTAAGGCTAAACCTTGAAACCATGTGAACAGAATGAATGAAAAACATAGAACATGTCATATATATGAGATGGCATGGTAGCACTACAAAACTACAAAACTCAGCTGCTTTAGTTCTCCTTTGTATTGACTCTTGAAGTGTCTACTGGTTTCTCTACAAGTTTAGTTCTGACAGTGATGGTGGATTGTGCTGTCTGAGGCATCGGTTGAGTTGGGCTGGGAGCTGGTAGGAGTGAAGGCCAGTTTGTGTGGATGAAGTCATTTTCACGCTCAAGCCCTACATCAAACCCCTGTACCTGTTCCGTTTCACAGATTCACCTTTTTTCTTGTATTAATCTTTCTGTAAACACTATGGATGTCACAAAAAGCAATATTTTTGTAGCATATGTTGATTGATGCCACTTTTCACATACTACCACATCCAATACTTGTCTGATGTTAGAGGAATCGTTGTTGATCAAAGAACATTTACCATGCAGACTGCATGGTAAATGTTTCAACAGGTCTGCTGGGACCGATGGGAAATGTGTTTGTTCTGTTAAGCTGGTTTTGTGCCCTCACATGACACTGACTATTTGTTCACTTTGTATCTGTAATGGCTGTCAGAAATTTACTAAAGAAGTTCTAGTGAATTTTTTTTTTTTCTGTTTCATTTGGATAAAATTTTTAATACATGTTCACAGTTTGAGTTGTGATCTGTGTGTGTGTGTTGTCACAAAACTGTTTGAATCTTAAAAAGAAGCCGGTGTAAAATATGGTCATTTTGGTTTTACTTATTTCTAGTCCGGTGTGCCATCGTAGACATGTACTTATCGTGTCTAGTTAAAGAAAGATATCCAGCAATTACAACTTTGAATTCAAACGCATACTTTTTCATGTTAAACACAAACTTGAGAACAAAACTGAAACACTGCATGATGCAAATGATGCACTGTTTTTGATCTTTTGTTGATTTTTTGGGGAATATTTCATCATAATAAGAAGGCAGTGGATGCTTAATTGCAGCCTAAATCAAAGCTAAATAGAGTAAAGTATATGGTGGTACTGATAAATTGACAATTTATCTCAACATTTCTGTTATTGTTTGGATGTGAACAAACAGCAGAAGGCCGGGCAGCTACAGTAAAACTTAGGCTTTACTCACTTAATCAGCAGGCTCATAGACAGCAACAAACAGGCAGTAAGAACTAGTGAACAAATCCAAAGAGCTAATTCTGCCAGAAATTGGTTTATGGGCAGGAATATAGTCAGAAATGCAGACAAAGACATGCAGTGTAGGATGTAGAGCAGCTCAGTAAGTATGTAGAACCATCTATAAAATCTGGCAGACTGCGAGCATTGAAGGTTTTTATAGCAGACATTTTAATTTGTCATAATGGGAAAAAGCACAGATGGAATTAATAACGCTAATGACAGCTTTGTTGCCAGAAGTGTCCCACTAAACAGTGACAGTGAACTGGCATGCACAACAGCAGGACCTCCTCTTGGTGGGCTGAAACCAAAATCGTTTCAATGGTGCATTTTCTGATTTGACATGTCTCCTTTTAAGAAAAGTCTATTGCTTGGATGTTATTATTTGACTCGTTAAATAATGAAGAACTGGTGTGCAGGCAGATGATTAAATGACTGAAACTGGAGCTCAGTGAGGGCCTGTGGTGGACAGGTGCAGAACTACAAGTATACAAATTCAGATATCAGTAAAATAGCAAAAACACATTTGTGCTCATGCATGTCCGTTTGTTAATCCATTTACATTAAAACTCATCAGATGACAAGAGAGAATGAATAGTTTTTTTATGAGTGCTATTTATAAAGAATTTGGAAAATCATTAATTTTTCTCATCTGTTTTCACATTAGTAAATATAAAAGTCTAATTTCATCTTAGCTTCAATAGCTGTTTTAGTAATCAAACATTTAACATTCTGCCTCAAATGCTAATCTAATAAAAAAAAGCAAAAGTCTGATGACAGAGAAAGCCTTTTATATCCCTCGTGTGTGACTAATATTCTTAAATGGGATTCTCTCCCAGTTAATAGACATGCTTTTGAGAACAGTTTAATATTTCCGATTTAGCTTTGTAGTGAGAGCCCCATGCATATCCCATTTATCTTAACATTATAGTATGAGGAAGAAATCTAAATACCAACAGAACATTAAGTGCTTAAAAACTGTTTATTAGCTTTTTTTCTGTAACTAAAATAAACTTAAAGTAACACTAGACAACTTCCTAACCTCTAAATTTTGTGTTTCTGACTCATTTTGATGGTACACTGACATTCATTTTGTATATTCCTGGAGCCGTTGTTGCCCTGCAGCATCCCATGGCTGAGAAACCGTACAGATTGTTTTTCTGTCCCAAAGCATCACAGCTGCATTTTGCTTTCCGGCAATGTATCACACGCCAGCGACTGGATCTCTACACACTGGCCATTTTGAATGTGCACCATGGCTTATTCTGCAAAGAAATGCAAGAGGATATTATCGGAAGAGGCAAGGAATAAAAAGAGAAAAAGCGACTGAGCAAGAGGTAACATAAGAGTCAACATCCGGCCAGGTTTTACTGGCTGGTGAGAGTTCAGAGAAGAGACAGGATGACAAACTGGCCTTCGTTAGGGGCTGCCATAGGGTGAAAATCTGCCAAATTTTAGTTGTTGGGAGTTATGTATTTTCTTGTACCAGAGTACTTGTGTATATCACTTGTATAACTATCACAGTATTTTTCTTTACTGTCTATTGCCTTTATAACCTGTTTATATAGAAATGTGAAGCTGCAGAGTTAATGATGATGTGGTCGCATTGTCTTTGCAGAAAAGTTCCATCAGTCTTTGTTTATCAAAGTTGATGAGGGTCCTTAAGATACATTTCAAGAATAAGTTGGACATTAGGAAAGTGGATACCAAAATGTAGAATGTGAAAATCTGTCAGGAGAGTTGGAAAATTCAACATCTGTCTTTGGATCTTTGAAACATCTGACTGGTCACAAACGGAGCAGAAAGTATGATTGTGTTGGAGATTTGAGTTGTAATTGAAAATGACAAAACCAAATAAAGAGGGAACTCAAGTTCTTCTTTACTTTTGATAAGATAGTCAGAGACAAACAGAATGAGAAATACCGAATGAGATGGGGGAGCAGAAAAGCAGTAATGAGAAAGGATGAGTCCTACTTTCAAATATTTCTATCTAGTCAAACCTCTCTGGAGTGAATTGCTACATCTGCTCCTGTTGTACTTTGAGTATGGCGAAGTAACGGGCATGCAACAATGATTCTGTCCAGGTATAATTTCAGTAGTTTGACGGAATAAATTATCTATAAAAGATGGAATTTGTTGTTACTGACCTGCCTCATAGGTCAGGAAAATAGAAGAAGTAAAATTTTAAATTGGAGAAGAAGAGAGTACATCTCCAATAGGGACTGTAGTATCATTTAATTTCTTAACTGTGTGTTTCTAAACACAAAGCCACTTGAACACAGTGGCAGTTGTGAGGCATACATACAGCAGGATTTGGCAATCTTGTTAAGATATATTACCATCTTTTAGAGTCAAATTACAATCTGTGATCTAAATTATTCTTCCACCCTGATGAACTCGTGATTGCGTGAAGGATAATGATTAGTTATCATTTTCAGACTGAATAAGTCTCATAACTGACTATATTACGGTTGTAAGTCATTTGAACAAGGTTTGTTGATGGTTATTTTGCTTTTCTGTGTAAAAAAAACAACTTATTTTTACTTAAGTTTAACAATGTAATTGTACACTGATGCTTATCTCCTTTGGTCTTTTTTTCAAAATGTCATATTTTTTCCTGTTATGTAATGATTTAAAAAGTTAAGAGGCAAAGCTTGTACTGGTCAAATTGCAGTGTTCATCCCACAGCAAGCTGCAATGCAAGACAGAGGTCAAGCATTAGCCTACTTTGCTACCATAGACTTTATTAGCTGCAGGCTAAAGTTTAAAATGAGGTCATAGTTGATGGGATTTTGCCGTTCATTTTTCCCTTCCCCTTGCTGAACCTAACCTCTTCACCCTGTAACTGCCCTGGATAACCAGGCATGGCAGCTTCATGTAAAATGTATTGCATACTTTTTGGAGAAAAATAAGTGTGGGGTTTTTGGTAAAGTCAGTTGGCCATTTGATGGGTATAGTTGGCTTTCTGGTTGTATGACAGAGGTTTTTTAGTATATACAAAAATATATAAATAAACAGTTTTTTAATGAGTTGTCTGTTAGATTATTTATTCAAACTGACTGGGTAATTGTTTAACATGCAAAAACTAATTTTCCTCTTGAACTTCCCCAACAAAGCCTCTCTGTGTTCACAGTATTACAGGCAATGAGCAGTGCCTGACAAGATTCATAATGCGTTTTTTAATAGGAGCATAGTAATAATGCCTAAGTTTACCCTGGGGACCCATCGGTGCAGATGTGTGTGATTTTATGAGGAGGTCATAGACATGCACTCTAAAGTTTACTGGACCATATATACCTTTGCGGTCAATGGAAGATATTAACTACACATTGTGTCTGTACTGTAAAACCGGACAGTTGGATTGATGGATAGACAGATGGGCTTTCTGTACATACTGTATAGTTAAGAATGAAACCCAAGGGCATTCTGGCTATAGAGATAGCAAGGGAGGATGGGGGGTAAAAAAAAAGCTTGAGGCTAAACAGTATTAGAGAGCATTTAGTAATGCACTATTTAATAATGTGGTCATGGATGCCACAGAGCACAATGGTGGAGTGAGGGCATGTCTTATGTGCCATTATCTTGAATGCACTGTGAAATCACACACCCTGTAAAAGTATAAATGTGCTTGCTCTTTGGGTGAAAATAAATTACATGGTTTGATATTGCTCACAAGTTCTAACATTTTGCTGCATTTTTGTTAGTTTGGATTTGTGGGAGATAATAATTCAGAAAAGACTCCACATAAAATGTAGCTGAGTAAAGCCATTTCTCCTACACTGAAGCTTTGTATTATTCTTAACAGTGTAATTTATTTCTGAATGGGAATTCCTGCATTACTTTTCATTTTTAATCTACACAGGGAATGTAGCTCATTGACTTTGTTATGCGATCCCAGATACCACAGTGCATTTGCACCAGTACAATGTTATTGCAGTGGCTTTTCATATGAAAGTTAATGTGAGGTTTATTCAAATACCCGTATGGGAATTCATGAAAACACACAGCTGCACACAGCTGAAAGAAGTCAAAGAGACATATGTGGAAAAAGACGGAAACACTCACTACTACAAATACATATACACAAGTTTGTAAATGTTTTCTAGTTGTTTGGAGTTTGGCTGAAATTGAGGGTGCTATATGCATCTGTTACTGATGCCTGACAAACCACACATGCAGAACGTGTTGATGTGTGTGAACGGGATCATTTGTACAAATTGTTGTTTATTTAATTATAATCCTATTTTCATGAACACTAAGATGCTAAAGCAAAATCATGACTGTACACAAAAAGCCTCCACAGTTATAATAACCCTGCTGTAACATATTTTATGTCCATTCTTCTCATTCTTTTCTATATTTACTTTCACTTTGGATGTCCTCGTCCCCAGCTGATTAAACACCCCACCCACTCACCCTCTGCTTTTCTCGTCTGGGTTTCCCTTTCTCTCCTCCCTCAGATCTCTCTCCCTCTTCTGCGGCTCCCTCTCTCTCCACTCTCTCTCTATGCTCTTTCCAACATCCTGCAAAATCACCCTTTTCCATCTCTCCGTCTGTCTGTGTATGCACAGGGGTTAGTGTGTGCACATTGGTTTGGATGAGTGGTTGTGTGAACGGCCATGTGTGTGTGCACATTCCCCCTTTGACTGGACAAAAGGTAGTGAAAGAGAAGGCTAACAAGAAGAGAGTAAAGGAGAAGGAGGGGGGCTGGATATGGCCATGTGGAGGATGTTGTGGCATTCGAATTGTAGCTGACCTACGGGACTACGTGTGTGACGGGTTGTGTCCCCATGTGTATGTGAGATGGGATCCATTCAGAGCAGAGGACAACGAGCTGAGAAAAAGGAAAGAAAAACTAAAGAAGCCAGGAAGGCCAGGCTCAATAGTAAGGTACCCCTAATTGTTCTCATCATCTTTTCATTTAATTATGCTGTCAACTCAAGTGTTACCACATCTTATTCTCTCTCTGTTTTGCTGTGTTTCATACTCACTCTCCATTTATTCACAGACCCTACTCAACCCATCCCTGACACTACCTGCCCATGCTCTTTCCCAGTAGCTTGCGTTCTGTTGTTATGCTCTGCTGCATGTTGGCTGTGTGAGGAGCTGGTGCAGTCTTATCTGAAACCCTGGTAGAATGCTAATGTTTTTCTGTCCTGTGGTTCAGTTACTCCCTGTGTGCTTGCATCTGTGTGGTGTTTTCTGTATGTTTGTATGGGTGTGTTAATTGTGTGTTCAGCTATGGCCACTGTGAACAATATGGTTTTGCTTTAGGGTTTCTGAGTAAACAAGGCCAAAATTATTGTATCTATATGTGTGTTCGTAGGTGACAGCATTGTCCACTAATGTAGGCACAGTATGTGCATAGTTGAGTTCTTGTGTATATGAACATATTTCTGTGCATGAACATGCCAGTATGTGTTAAAAGTCCTGTCAGAGAACTTGCAATAAGACATTTAACTCATGGTCTTTATTGCTGTTAAAATGCTCTGCATGTGTTACCTTGTCATCTTAACTTGCTGTTAATGCTTCTTGATGGAGATGCCTTCACTGTGTGTGTGTGTGTGTGTGTGTGTGTGTGTGTGTGTGTGTGTGTGTGTCTATTACCAGCAAAACATTGCCAACGATACCATAGTTAAGGTACAATGATCAAGTTATGAAGCTAAGTAATAACTACACTGAGAGGGCTGAGCATCTCGGAGCTGACAGTCTCTGGAAAAAGGAGTTCAGCACGAGATGCATATCAATGAGATGTCCTGCAAGAAGCCTGATCAGACCTGCTGCACATCTGGGTAGCTTTCATCTCCCCATTCTGTCAATTATTGATTCCGTATGTAAAGATTTTATAGGCTTTTAAAAGGCTATAACCGTGTTAAAACCGTGTCCTTAATGTTATTTCTATTAGCACAGAAATTCAGTCAGAATACATATCAGCCATTTAAACTACACATGTTTCACATTGATTATGGCTTTCAGAGTTTTTATGTCATATTTCTAGAAAGTAAAAATAATTTCAATGAGAATTGTAGTCATTCTTTCTTACTTCAGTCTCAGTTGGACTACATAACCTTCCATCTTAATTTTCTACTTAAACTGAGTGAGGTCAGAGAAACAGTGATGAGATGGATTAGGAAAAAAAATTGATTCTGTTGAATTGAGTATGCTTTGAAACCAGGCCATGTAGAATCTGTAGCCCTAGGCTGTTGATAATACACCCAGTAAGCTCTGTGTAGTTTCGACTTGTAGGCAACGTTAATTCCGTGGCCTCTGTTGTTTTCAATCAAGGAAATAATTTCAACGCATTTGTGTAACACACCCTTGTGACGTAATTTTCAGGTTTAATTGATACCCTGTAAGAAGGATCTCGCCTGAAAGTCTCGCCCACATCTGTATTGTCACATTAAAAGGGGTCTGAAAGATTTTCTTCTCTCATATAGTTGTAGTAATATACAAAAGGTTCAGTGTCCAGTTACTTTCTTGATGATAATCATCTCTGTATTCCCACAGTGCCAGATGCCAAAATAGTTAGGAAGGTGTTTGCAATGTAATTAAAGGTGATTACAAACAGAACGCTATGATTTGCAAATTTTAACAACCAGTATTGTATTTACAATAAAACAATGAATAATCAAATGAGCCATTTCACTGCATCATTAAAAAAAAGCTCATCTTGAATTTGACATCTCAAAAAAGGTGGGACGGGGCCATGTTTATTACTGTGTACCATCACCTTTTGTTTTAATTAGATTCTATACACATCTGGGAACTGAGTAGACCAGCTGCTGGACCTTTGGGAAAGGAATGATGTCTCAATTGTGTGCACATGTGTCTGGGATGTAATAGGATCTATTAGACAGCTCTTAATAACACTGATGTTTCTGACTGAATGTTTATTGTCCATCAATCCAGACACCCATTTATCCACTAACTTAACTTGATCACTACAGTACTTTCTAAGAAGTCTTAACTGTTGAGTCAACATTACTTTGCCAAGTTGATTTAACCGAGAACAAATCAACAAACAATGACAACGCCAAAATATTTCATGCATCTCACTATCTGGGCACTTATCATTCTAGGTCAGGTTGTTTGAATAGATATGAAACAAGACAATAGAGTTCTAAGAGTCATTAGGCAGCATAAATACAGCTCCCACATGTCCACCCCCCCACCCCACCCCCCCACACACACACACACATTTCAGCCTGAAGCGTGCTGACTGCCCCCTTCTGTTCTCCCTTTCTAGCACATAGGCATGTTTTCGGCCAAGGGTCAAATGTGGGCGAAGACCCTTTTTTGCATTACTTTCAGCTTTACAGTATTTTGGCATAAGATCTACTTGGTTGAGCTCCAGCTTACCTCTGTTTAATTGTATTTCATCCTCCAATTTTGCCCCCCTTCTGTCTGCTTCCCTGTGTCCTAGGGTCAATTTGAAAGCACATGACTGGACCTGATTCAGCTTTTTCTTTCTCTGAACTCTTTGGTTCTGATGACAGCATGCATTCCCCTCATCCTCTCTAACCACCCTGCTTACAAACACAAACACAAAAAAATAATAGTCATGCATTCAAACGATATTAAAAGCTTTCCTTTCATATGATGAAATTTCTGAGCTGAAATTTTGATGCTATACTGACTTTGTTATTAACCTAGAATCTGTCGGTCACATATATGAAAAACTGTTTTCGTCTAGATATGGTCAGATGGAAATCGCTGAATTGAAATGTTAGCTACATGCAAAATTAAAATGCTGTTTCAACAAAATTTCTTACATAGTCAACTAGCCCATCATCTATCTGTGTGCTGAGTGTGTTGCAGTTGTATTTGTGCTGAAATTCTGCTTCAGCTCCCAACATTGTTTACTTTACAGCTGGTACACCTGATTATTTGTACATTATAGTGCGTGCCTCTCGGTTTTGATTGAACATTTGGCCCTTATACAGATCAGATTTTGCCTGCGAGTGATCCATCTGGTCATAAACAAAGGTGTTTCCATTTTTCATTTATTGTTGGCAAGTATGCCCGAGGTCCATTGTCCTGATGGAAGAGACAATGCTGCTTGTGTGACCAGCAGTGTGGATGAAATTGGTTGTGGTTGTACAACAGAATGTGTTGTGGGGTGCCATACAATAACCCTGTGCTCTGCAAGTTTGTGACTGTTGTTGAGTGGGAAAGAGGCTGTGGCTTTACACTGCTTTGTTCTAGCCTTTAGCCAACCCTTTTAGAAAGCTTTCACTGCACTGCCTGCCCAAACTGTACTTCATCAGGAGGAATACTAGATATTGCACCGGCCTGAAATAGTATTGTTCCAGTAATTGTGAAAAGGATTACTCAGGAGGAACCATGCTGTTGCGTTCAGAAAGAGCTACCAGGAGCCGGGCTACAGAGGTTAGACACGAACACATCATTGCTTGCAGGAGACAGGCACGCTGTCCAAGTTACTGTCATGGTGGGAATGTGCAAGTACCTTCCAAAAATTGTTCTCGTATAGATGCCTGTAAAGTAGAGTAACGTCGATCCCAGTATTTGTGATGTAATAGTTTGTTTGTAAGCTTAAAATTTTATGGACTTCCATCCAGTAATCAGTGGCCAGACATTAAGTTCTCTTATTTATGTCTCATTTTTATTATTTTGAAAGATCTGCATTTACAGATATGATACATTTATCACGTCTGCATAATTACATTCAATAATTACCCCCCAGCTTTGTTAGATTAAGTAGTGATTCTAAGTTGACATTAGTGGTAAGTGTGATGGTGTGTGGTTGTGTTGGTTCTGAAATCAACTGGCAAAAATTAATGAAAGATCACTATGATTATCATGTTGTCTCATATGAATAAAACAAGATGTAAGAACAGATTATTGCTAAGCTTTTGCTTGTGAGGTGATTTCATATTATGCAGAAGCATATATGGTATATTCTGTGTTTGCTGTTGCTATAGTAACAGCACCCCGTTGCCATCTTTTGAGTGTGGATTTTTACTGCGCTCATACATCATGAAAATAATCTGTGTTGGGCTAAATCATGAATCGTTAAGTGTTATTTTATGTGTGTGTGTGTGTATGTGTGTGTGTGAGTGTGCTTGTGGGTGTATGTATATGTGTGAGCAAATGTGAATAAATCCAATAAATTTCATCCTTAAGCCTTCATTGCTTTTTTGTGGTGTTAGTCTACCACTAAGCTTAAGGGTGTATCCAATTACTCAGCGATTTATTTTGCTGTTATACAGTAAAGGTTGAATATTACTCTCACAGAAGACTCCATCCTATTCATTGGGATCAAATCCTCACTATATATTGGTCTTTTCATGGCTGAGAGCATTGCACTTCTTCCCTTATACATAATGATATGTGGATATGAGATTTCATTCCCTCAGACACACTGTGAACTAAAGCCTAAACAGACATAGACAGAGGCAGAATTAGATCAATTCTACAGATTAAACAAATGAAACCCAAAGAATCACCAGACATAAGGTGGTGTACAATCTTCTGGTTTCTTCTGTTCAGACAATAAGTAGATATCAAATACCTGACATGTTTCGGCTGTCATCTGCAGCCTTCTTCAGAGACGTCCACTGACGCGTTGTTGGCGTGTTATCAGCTGTACGTTGGGGGCGTGGCCGTCCCAGCAAACCTGTCAAGTCCGCTGGGCCGGCCACGCCTCCCGCCGAGTGATGGTTTCTGGAGAAGGGAATCCCAGGTGTGTGCGAGCATGTACGCCCACTCGTCCCGGTTCATGGTGTTGCTGGGCCGCTTTCTGATTTCCATAGCCTCCTTGATCCAACGTTTTTTGACTAAACATACTATTTAAAAAACAGGTTTAAATAAGTGATATGAGGAAGAGGGTGTCAGGAAACACCAGATCAACTTTAGTCAACATCAGTCTGCGTGTGTGAGGCTGTGGTGGAGAGAAGAGAGAGAGAATTAGTGAAGGAAAACATTTCTGCTGATATATCTTGTGGATTCCTGAGTGCTGACGCTTGCACTGGACCAGCAGCTCCAGCTGGACGGTTACCTGCAGGGCTAAAGATGAGATTGCTGTTTTGGGGGTTTGTGGACGTCGATGCACCCACACAGTAAGCACATTTCTTCTCCTGGCTGTACATTTTGTGCATGAGATTATGGGTTCGTTTAGCGAACGCCTCCTGCAGAGTTCCAGGTATCTGTTGCGGAGGGGTCTGCATGCTGAAACGGAGGACTTGCAGGATCTTTTCGGTGACAGTCCCTGCCCGGGAGCTTGATGCAGTGTCAAGGCCAGGTGCAGCGGTGGCTCAGCTCCTCTCTGCATTCCAGACAGGCCAGATCCAGGCTCTGACAGGCCTGGTCTGTAGGGAGAGTCTGAGTCCAGACGCTGCTCTGACCCTGCTGCCCTCCTGTATGTTGTTTACCTTCAGGTGTTGGCACCTGCTCAAAGAGGGGAAAAAAAAGAAAAAAGATGCATTGTCTGCTTCTACCTTTCCCAGCTAGACAGGAATCTGAAATTGACAATGCTGCGGCCCAGAACAGCTCAACCAGACGTTGTGGGTCCTGTGGGGCTGACAAGAACCGACTGGACCTTGACCATAACTTAAGCAGAGTCTTCAGGTCAAATGGACCTGGATTTATCTTTCTACCTGAACAAAAACAGAGCAGTTTAATCCCGAGTTTCTCTGTCGAACAACTGAGACATCACATATGTTAAACATGTAGCAGTTTCCAGGCGCATCATTAACGCTTCTCAGGTTTTAGAGGATTAGTTGTGAAGCAGACCGACACCTTTTCCCACCTTCAGCTTTTCATGGTATCATTTACTGCACTTTGTCCAACAATGTGGCATCCAAATGAGAATTTGAAAACACAATGCAGATGTAAATACATTTGGCCTTTCAGTCGGGGGGGGGGTTAAAAAGACCAGTCGGCAATTACAGCGAGCATACTTGCAGACGGTTTACCGCTCGCTGCTCTATTCTGGCCGAGCATTAGTGCGTGGGTAATTATGGAGAGTTATTCAACAGAAGCATGATTATGCAGAGTCTTTTAAATGACGGACAAATCTGTTGCATTATGTTCATTGTTTTGCAAATGCAGTTGATGATTCTGTTATCTGTCTCCTGCTCTGCAACACCTGTTTTGTATAATTAAAACAAACTTTGACTTGGGTTTATGACTGTGGCAATCAGCTGAAATGGGAATGCTACTCAAGCTACAACAAAATCAGATTTTTCTTTATTTTCTAGGCAGAGTCTGTCTAAGTCGTTCTGTTGGTCGGCACTGTGCATCCTTCTCTATTTAAAGCATCCATGCAGACATATTTGATCCCTTCTGCACATTTACAGTCATTCTGTTTTATGGAACACTCACATCAACCCACGATCCTTCCAGCCCGGTAACACCAGGCTACCTTTGGCCAAAACTGTCCTCCTGAATTCTTCTGACGATGTCGTAACATCTACTGTCATGATTGTATTTGTGCTGTTTGTCTGCCGGTGAGAAGACGGAGACATTTGGAGAAATAAACCTGATTCTGAAAACGTCTCATTCATTGTGTTGATAGAAATATCAACACAAGCAAATATGCAAACTGTGCATGTTGATTTGGTTTATCCACAGCTGTACCTCTTCATGTTAGCTGTTTAATAATAATTATTATTATTATTAACTGAACCGTAAAGTCTTCTTTATTGAATAAACATTTAGAAACACAACATAGAAAAAGGTTTTTTACATATACCATCTCATATTTGGATCTATTTAAATACATTCAAATGATCAGTAAGTAGGTTTCAACTCGTTTAAATCCTGTTTAACTGCTTGTTAGCACAAATGTCTGACCAGCCAATCACAGGGCAGCATCTAGTCACATGGTGAAGTTCAACCTGAGCATCAAGATGAGGAAGAAAGAGAATTTCTGGTTGTTGGTCTGAGTATTTATCTCTTGGGTTTCCAGAGGATGGTCTGAAGAAGAGAAAATATCCCGTTGTTCATATCAGAGGAGACTGTTTCAGACTGGTTGGAGAGGATAGAAAGGCAACAGGAAGTCCAGTAAGCACTGGTTCCAACCAAGATATGCAGGATAGCATCTCTGAACACAACGCGATGGGCTACAGCAGCTAGAGACCCCCCCCCTCCTCCTGTCAGCTAAGAACTGGAAACTGAGGCTACAATTCACACAGACTCACCAGAACTGGACCAAACTGGTCTGATGAGTCTCCTACCTGAGACTCAGCCTACCTGAGTATTGTAGCTGACCATGTCCGTCCCTTTCTGAGCCCAAAGGAGCATCATCTGATGGCTACATCCAGCAGGATGATGTCATCATGTCACAAAGCTCAGATCAATGAGTTCACTGTCCTCCATCAGCCTCCACGGTCACCACATCTACGTCCATGACTCCACGTTTAGGATGAGGTGGAACGGGAGATTCTCATCACGATGTGATGCTATCATGTAAATATGGAGCAGAACCTCTGAGGAAGGTTTCCATCACCTGGTTGGATCTAAAGAGGAGGTCCGACCCGGTACTAGAAG
>JAOXYM010000010.1:25649996-25662924 GCA_028567055.1 Leptatherina wallacei | reverse complement strand
ATACAATACCACTTAATTCTATCTAAACACAACACACAGTCCTACAAGTGGTGCCCAGGTTTTTCTTCCTGTAAGAGTAATTAGCTGCTGAAAAGAGAAGGGAAGCGTCTGCTTATTGGACATAAAAATTATGATAGAATTTACAGCATGTCTCCTTCTGTACTTCAACAGGAAATGTTTGCAGCCTCTCCTGTAGGTCTGTGCAATAAACTTTAAGGAACAATATGTAAAGGAAGGGCTTTTTTGTATTTTTTTTTATAAATTTGGATTCAGATCCTTTCTTGTTGTTATGTTCTTTTAAAAAGAAGAACAAAGTAAATGACAACAAAGAAAATTGCTGGCAGCACAGCTTACAAACAGAACTCCCAGACCTCCCAGGGTCCCAATGCAGATATCCCAAAACATGAGTCAAAAAACAAAAGTGAGAGACAAAAAAAAAAGAAGCTACACTTCTGTGAGTTTCTTTTGGTCTTTGTGTAAGTTCACAAAAGCTCCTGGGTTGGGCCTCTCTGGCTCTGTCTTGCATTTAAATTGACTGAGTCTATGCTTAGTCATTTGATGCAGTTTCAGTCGTTGCATTTATCACATTTTTGGTTTGTACTTTTGACTAGTTCCCAATGAATCAGAACACCCAGACTTTTAACCTTCCTATTATCTTAAAATAATTCCACAAACATAAATACAAGTCTGTGTTGTAAGTGTCTGTCAGTTTTCTGACAGTCTTTCATCAGTTTCTGTTTATGGAGTTTTCTAGGAAAGTAGCTTTTTTAACAGTGAGTCATTTCCCCAGTTTTAAGTGTCTCTACAATCAAATTCATATTGGAATATTTTTCTTCCAGCAGAATA
This sequence comes from Leptatherina wallacei, assembly GCA_028567055.1. NCBI lineage: Eukaryota > Metazoa > Chordata > Actinopteri > Atheriniformes > Atherinidae > Leptatherina > Leptatherina wallacei. Next base: position 25,662,078 of record JAOXYM010000010.1, on the reverse strand, counting down.
ATTTGTCTAGAACTACAAATTATTCTTATGACAATCAGGAAGTCCAAGCTGTGGTCCTCAGTAGAGTTTTTTAAAGTTATATGTAACACATTTATTGTATTTTAAGATATTTTGAACATTTGTTTACCATTAAGACTAAATTGACAAATCAAATCTTCATATGACATAAGTTTGCTGTTTGTAGGAAATCTGTTTTGTGTATGCTATTTAAATGTCACTGCTACCAGTAGGTTTTTCTTAGACAAATAGCAGGATTATGCAATAGTTGCACATACTTTAGTACTAAAATATGCATCTTGTCTCTCTGATGATAAACGTTTTATATTTGTGATGATTCATTTATGTAGCTTCTCTTGCAGTGCTACTAAACAACTGGTTATATGACATGCAGTTTGTTTCTTCCCTTCCATTGCTGTGATGTAGAACCTTGTTATGTCCCTAGGAAAATACAAATGGTGCGTATGTTGTGAGAATATTTACAACAGACTAACATAGGAGTAGAAAACTAAGTTTAAAACAAGTCATTTTTTATCATATGAAGAGATGATGAGAATGTATCCTGCTGTAGTAATGTAGATATAGTTTAACTATCAAATCGTTCATTATAGTCCTGAAGCTGCTTGCAACTATTGCCTGAATAAAACTAGCAAGACGACAAGTTTAAGGCTTGTAATTAAAATGGATTTGTTCTCAGCAGCATCAGGGACATGCATTTCATTATTCAGTGACTTTCCCTGAGCAATAATTGTGTTTTTTATTTGGGCATTGATGTAACTATGGAGTCATTGGTGCATGTAGATGTCAAGTCCATCAGTGAACCCAATGACGATATTGATTGGCATTTCTATGTCAGTGGGTTATGACCTCCCAGCAGTTTATTCAGAAGTTTCAGGCAGGATGTTGTGCAGTTACGCCTGACACCCTGTTTTGCATGGTATACATTTTTATATGTCATGTCGATTTGTCAAAGTCTGTTGCTTTAACAGAGACATACAGTTGACTGTAAGCCATGCAGGATAGCATGCACTGAGACACTCCAGCAGCCTGCCCTGTTTTAACACACACAGCTGTTTAGTATTATGGCACAGCTTTTACTTAACTTTTCACAAGTTGATGGTCATGTATTATTTATTCTTTTTTTTTTCTTTTACGAGCAAAGGCAAAGTGAAAAAAATAAACAAAAAAATATGTTCCTCATTTACTGATTATTGAGATGCTCATTGTTGTGTTTTCCTGTTGTACTCTGAAGTGTTTGTATTGGCAAAACTGTCCTTTTTGACCCTGGGATTTATGTAGGGTTCTCAGTAGTGATATCATTTGCCCTGCACATGGGCCTAACTAGTGTATACATATTATGTTGAGCTGTTTATACAACTTTAATACACATTTATTGACACTGTGGCTCTCATAAGAACAGAGTTCACAGCTACAGCTGTGTATATGATGTGGTTTCTGGTTTATATTCCTTTTTTCTAGCTGTTGAATTTTCATTGTAATATTTCAAAATATGTGTTGTTCTCACTCTTAGTGGAAAAAATACACATCCAGGCTATGATAGAAAACTTGTGGTTGTGATCAATACAACCTAAGTTGAAACCACGCAAATGATAGAATCGAATGCAGACAGACCAGAGATGCACTGTGGAGGAGTAATTTATCCTATTTGCTAATCTTTGGCGAACCCAGTTCTGTATCCGCGTACAAGCTTGCGTGGATAGAAAAAAAGAAACTGCAAACAAAAAACTTTTTTTTGCCCTGCAATAATGGCACATTATATGGTTACATAGTGGCTCTCTAGCCCAGTGAAACACAGACTGACAGTCAAAAAGTTCACAAGTGAAAACAGCTAAGAACTTGGACAAGCACCAGCCCAGGATAAGCACCTGATTTATGATATCAGATTAAACTCAAAATATCCTTGTCCCTACTTATTTATTTATTTAAAGCGCAGCAGATCATTTTGAAATGTTACTGTTCAACCCCATCACAGACGTGTGTGTGCATCTCGGGAGCTAAAAGCAATGCTTATTCTTGTGTGTTTGGCAGAGCCAAACTCCTAAGCAAGGGTGACAAGACAGTTAACAGTAACAACTACATTATTATGGATGGAGATTATTTAATATTCCGAAAGGATTACATACCCTTTGCCAAGAGCAGAGTAAAACGGTGGATCCAGGCCAGTAAGAGGGCAGACTTCGGTCCTGTAAGTCCCAAAAGCAGCAAAAGACTTTATTGCCCATCTCTTGTCTTAAAATGCAAAACTGTGACCCTGTGTCAGAAGAGACTCGGACAATGATTACACAGAGAATATAATTATATGCAATTAAGGATTTATATGCATGTAGATCTCCCAATGTGGCTACTCGAGGCAAGGCCCCATATGTATATCAGGCCTTGCCATTACACACTACAAATGTCTAATCATTGTTACCAAAAGAGTTGTTAGAATCTGGTCATGTCTCAGTGTATTCTATAATGAATTAGTGACATAATTGGTGCAATATAAACGTCTAATACTCATATAGTAGTTTTTTTTTGTTAAATGCAGAACTTTGTATAACTTGTCTATATTTTTTCCTTATTGAGTGCAGCCCATGTACTTAATATAGTCCAACTAAGAGCAGAGCCACTTAACCAGTGTACACACAACAAAAAAAACAGATAAAAACATTCAGAAATATTGTCTGTTTACATTTTCTGCAAGTTATGTTTACAATTTTGAACAATGATGTGGTGTTTTATTCTCAAATTGCATCATTATCCTTTCTTTTAATTAGGGGCAGCAAAAAACTGCATCTATTTTTCCTGGGGTCCATCATTTATAATAATAATTCATACAGTAGAAAAAAAAAATCATCCGAAAACAACAAAGTAATGCAAAGACTTTTCATAATGATACAAAAGCACTGAATATAGGTGCTACCTTGATATACTAACATACATGCATACTTTCAGCATAATGATGATAATCACGATTACAATAAAGACAAGCAGCCTTGAAAATATTTTAGCAGCTTGCACGGCACTAGCATCAGTACACTAATTGACAAAAATAGTGATGTTCACCATGATTATATTATTAGAATAACAACAGAAGGAAAAAATCCTTATTGAGATTAACAGCAAATTATATTATCTAGTAATATTATGGTGACATTACAAAGTACTGTTTAAGTATAAATTTGAAATTAGATTTATTGTGAGTAGATTAAATATTCATTGGAAGTGCATTCCATTCATACATTCCTATAAATAAAACAGACATTTTAATTAAAATGACTTTGTACAATAGATAAAGTGAAATTATTAGTCACTGCATGTCTCATCATATAGTTATGTTTATCTTTGAACTTTAAATTCTGATATAGTTTAAAAGGGGTCTCAGTTACAATTATGTTCCTAAAAAAATACTAACAATGAATAAAGTAATCTATCTTTAACAAATAACCAATATACATTTCTATGTATCTGAGTAACATTTGCCCTATAATTACACCCAAGTGCTGTGTGTGCTGCTCAGTTCTGAACCATTTGAAGTTTATTTATTGAGTCAGATGAAGCACTGGACGATACTTCTGGGCAATAGGTAAGATTTCATAATAATAGTACTGTGAGTGAACTAACTGCTAATTTTGGTGTCCCAATACTGATGGACCCTTTGTGCCTGTTACTTGGTCTCCCGGATAATCGGATCACTAACAGTAAACAGAGGAGACTTTTCAATATACTGACTTTATATACTGGCAAGGAGAAACATTCTACTCATCTGGACCAAAACTGCTGCCCCAACAAAAAAATCTTGGCACAACATCGTTAAGGACTGCATTCCTAGTGAATACGTCTCATGTATGCTCCACTCTAAAATAGATACTTTTCATAAGGTCTGGGACCCTTACTTGCAGCACATTGGGCCCCTGTTTTCCTTCATCCCTGCTTTGTGGATTTCCCAGATCGGCTTAGTCAGTCTCTGGGACTTAGCTTGAAATGTTCACTACCTAACAAACATATGGCATAGCCTTGTTATGTTTACATGCTTGGTATTGATTTAAATGTAATAGAGGGGGCCGATGGGAAATAGTGTCCAATGTCATTTTCTTCTACTCATACAATTGTTTTCTATTTAATGTGCCCACATGTTCATAATGTTACTCTTTTTTTTGTGTCATGTCTGAGCAGTTTTATGCATGTTTTGTATTTTTGGAAAAATAAAAAAAAAATACATACAGTATATAAAAAGATTTTTTTTTAAAATTCATAATATCAATGCTTGGGTGATTTGTTTTGTTGTGTTAGATGTTTAAAAAAAAAGCGCTTCTTTGAGCTAACACAATTCATTTTGTTGATATGTGTATTGTATGATTCCCAGAAGTTTAGCCGCAAGTACCTGCATAAGATGCATACCATCAATCTCCAGTTTCAACTGTGGGTTATCACAGATAAAATAAGAAGAGCCGAGAACCACACAGTTTGTTTTTGTTACATTTAAAACCAGCTGATTTTCCATTATTGAGTCAACAAAAATGAACAAATAAAAAAATGCATATTCCTTGAAGATATTTATTACAGTCTCACAACCCCTTGACCACAGTTTTGCAGTTTTTGCCCCTGAAAGCATCCCAACAAAGTTAAGAAACAGTAGCGTTTTGTAAATAAAGGGGTATTGGTAATTGGTAAATTCTATGTCATTCAGCCAGTTCTGTTCTGAACAGAGCTTTGACTTTGATATCTTATTTTTAACAGCTTATTGTTACTGAAGAAGATAAATCAGGACAAAAGCTTTTTATCAGCCTTTTGTTCAACAGGCAATAAAACACACATCAGATCCAGCTGATCACTGGGAAATGATCCCAAAGCCTCTTTAAGGCATTATCGCATGAATAATGCAGGACACACAAATGCTCTTATTTACACATACACACCCACAAACACTCAAAAACCCAACCTCAGTGCTCTTCCCACTCATGGACATTGGCTGCTGGAGCTGTCTTTGTGTCCTATCACCATAACAACTGCCTCAAAGCACATCTGAAAAAAAGGAAAAAGCCAAAGTGAATTTCTCTCACTCAGTTTGACTCAGTGATGGTGAGCGTAGCGGTCGGCACATCCCCCGAACATGTCAGCGTTGTGTGCGTGTGTTTATAAGAAGCTTGTACAGGCAAGCGGACGGCAGATGACTTGTTGTGAAGCGAAAGGAGGCTATGATGTGAAATTTGGAAGGTGGTGGAAAGTGTAACTTTTCAGAACGAGGACTAGACAGGTTATGATGCCACACATGGTGAGTGTCAGAGAGTTGCCACATTCTGCTGTCCTTGTTGCATGAGCATGTACATGTTTGTAAGACTGTGTTTTGTGTTCCATTTCATACCTGTATTAAGCTGTACCAACAGTAATTTGTGTGTGTGTCTGGATATCTTTGCATATGTGAATGTTATGTAATGACTGAGCCAGACAAACCTAAAAAGAATAAAAAGGTGATGAAAATTCTCTACATAGCTTATTTTAAGTAGTGCAGATGTTGAGTGATTATATCTTGAAGATGCACATTTGGCCACTTGGTTCAATTAAATTTTCATTGAAATTCCTAACGTTTGGTATTTAAATTTAATCTGATTGTTTTCTTCCAATGTCTTCTGACTTGCTGGAAGCATCATTTGATTCAGTCTGGGATTCTGTGGTACCTCAAATAATCTTGAGTGTTGCCTCTTTCTTTTTTTTTACTATTTGAATCTATTATAGATTGTTTTCCATTGGCACATAACTCACAGCTTCATTTTTTATTTGTACTCTATAGGCTTTCATCAGCTTTAGTAGAGATGATGGGTATTTTTAATCATCACAAAGGAAAGATCATAAAGGAAATAAAGTATATTTGCTTGTGTTCTGTGTTTTCAGGTGGGTAGGATTTGCATGCCAGTCTGTAAATGTGCCCGTGCTTGTGTTATGAAACTAATTTAAACATCTTTCTTAGATCCAGTGAGGTGTAAGTGATGCTCTTAGGCATTGTACAATATTGTAACCATTATATTTGAACCCAAAATGTGACATTAGCCTCAGGATCTCACTTTTCTGGCACTAATCTCCAAAGCAAAAATCTAAAGCTCTCACCCTGCCTTTTTTTGGTCAGTCCTATAATAGCTTATATATCTTCTGGTCCATTTGCTTGGCATGACAGAACAGAAATAAAACCTTCAAACACAGAAGGAGAGCGCAACGACTGTAGCTTTCATCTCTAGACTGCATTATTAAACATCCCCATCCACATGAGTCTGACATCATCCAATCACAGATGTCTCTTTCCCTTCTTCCCCTTTTCCTCATTCCCTTGTCTCCCTCCATTAGGCAAACTTGAAGAAGTTCATGGAATATGTACAGCAGAGGAATATTGAAAAGGCCTCAAGGTTCCTGGAAAAAGGTCTGGACCCTAACTTCCATGATCCAGACACAGGAGGTAATTTGACAAAATATATCCCACCATACACCAGTCCAATTAACATATTCACTTTTCCCAACCTCTTTTTCTTTCTCTTCTACTTTCATCTCTTTACGTCTGTCTTTACCACGAATGACCATTTATGGATTTTCTGAAATAAGCCCGCTGCATGTCGGCTAAACTGGATTATTCACCTTGCTAATCTCCTCATGCATATGCAAATGTTGGTCCAGCCATAAAAGAGGCTTCCCTGCTGTGTGACCTGTAGTCTGGCAGATGAGCTGCAAAGCGAGAGGAACATGAGAATAGGTTGATTTAACACCAACAGGAAGCAGCCACTTAGGCAGACTGGAGGGTGACAGTCACGGTAGCCAAGGCACTCTTCCAAATGCAGAGATCCTGAAAATGTAAACCCACATTTTGAACTAAAATGTTATCCAATACTGACAGCATCCAATGTGTGATGTTCATATTCTAAGGAAATTTGTGCTGTAATAAAACTTGATATATTTTGATCTTTAATGCTGTTTTGCTTACACATCTTTATATTTTACAGAATGTCCACTAACGCTGGCAGCGCAGTTGGAGGGATGTGCAGAGCTCATCAAAGTGCTAAAAAGTGGAGGGTCACATCTGGACTTCAGAACAAAGGATGGCATTACAGCCCTGCACAAGGCCGTGCGCAGCAAGAACCACACAGCACTTATTGTGAGAATAATGTACACAGACATACACAAGCCGACACATCTATTTTATATCTTTTGCTACATCAGTTGCCTATGATCCACTGCTCTGGAAAAAGAAATGTAATCAGGCAGGCTGGTAACCTCATACAGCAGGTACTTGGACAATGGAGGAAGGAGGGTGCTTGAACAATTACTCAATATGTGGGGCTAATGTGACCTCTTTGAATGGGCTGGCAAAAGCTCTTAATTGCATTGTATGAGTAAAAGGGTGTATATGAATCATGCAATTGTTACCCCATCAAACCAGAACTGTTGAAAGAGGAATTTATTATTTCTGTGCGATGCTGTCATTTCATTGCAGTGTGACTTGATCATGTTACATATTTGATTTAAACCAATAGCCATTGCTTTACATGGTTGCATGGCCCATAGTGCAAGAGTGCTTATGAACTTATACTGTTGCTAACTTTATCTTTACTGACACTAGCATTGCCTCTCTCAGGTTTCTGGTCTCTCTGATATTCACATTGCGTGGTAGAAAATTATTATAGTTTAGACTGGTGACTAAAGACATTAAACCTGCGTCTTTGCTCCTCAGACACTGCTGGACTTGGGTGCATCACCTGACTACAAAGACAGTAGGGGACTGACTCCTCTCTACCACAGTTCAATGGTTGGAGGAGACCCCTACTGCTGTGAGCTGCTGTTGCATGATCACGCGCAGGTGGGCTGCATGGATGAGAATGGCTGGCAGGAGATACACCAGGTAATACACAGTGACACACACACGCAAACTGATGAGAAAAGTCATGTGTTGCTTGGACGCAAATGCAGGTGAAGGATAAAAAGTTGTTGTTTTTTTTTCAATTCCTTCAGGTGATTTTTCTGTTTCTTCTTTGAAAATGTCCTTTGTTGTGGCTGAACCTCTAAGAATAAAAAAAAAAGAAGCTTTTTGAGAGAAAAGGGTAAGGCCAAATATTTTCAGTTTCTCTTCAGGTGACATCTTTTGTCTTGGCCAAATGAAAAACAAATGAAAAAGAAAGCTTCAGAAATCAGTGCAGTGTCTCTCTCTAAATGAATGACTGAGGATGTCAGGAGGAGTTCAAGTAGTGTACAACAAACAACTGGCCCACACATGCTTTATAGAGGCTGAGAAGAACCTTCAAAGTTTTACAAACAGCATCTCCATTCCTTAGAAATGTGCTGTAGAAATGTTGACAGCTGAGAATTTTAAAGGCTGCAGATTTGTCTAAGAAAATAACACATCACTGGTATAAATACATAAAGTTTAAAATGCAAGCTTTTTTTGGGACTTGCATCTTGAAAATGGCTATTACTCATGACATTGCTATTGCTCTCTTTCATTTGTTCGGGTGTAGACTGCTGGAAAGATGTTCAGTTGGTACTTTGCTCTCTGTGCAAGGACAAGCCAAGTGTCAAAGTTTTCACCGAAGGCCATTAAGTTGAATTCTAAGCTGGGGTTTTTTGACACAGCAGCTGAGTGACGTAGAAGCCCTTTCAAGTCGAATATATCCCAGTTCTATTCTCATTTGCATATTTATTTGATGCAATTGCAAACATTTTATATCAGTGTGACTGAAGCCCTTCCTCAACAGCGCTCATTTACCACAAGATTACAAAGTCAATTTTTTAATGCAGAAATATTAAATAAGTCCGAAACAGAATTTAAGTGCTGTGTGCCAAGAGATGTGATGAAATAAAACCCAGTGGGTCAGTGGAGTGCAAAAAAGTATTTTGTCTTTTGTTTATGGCCCATACATAATATAATTGTTTAAGTTAAGTTGTTTAATTGGTAAAAGTTTATTTGCACATAAAACTTCCCACTGCTGAGCACACTGACTGGTTTCCACTATATCAGTGTTTCCAAATTGGGGGTTCTGACCCCCAACGTGGATCGCAAGATAATTTCAGGGGGATCATTATAAAAAAATATATATCACCTACATTTATCGAACAAATTTGGGATTTTTTTAGGGCTGTGAAAATTGAAGCTTTAACGCAAAGAGATTAATCTGTGGAATTAACGCATTAGTTAAACCCATTAATGCTTAAAAAAAAAAGTTATCACTCATATAAAAAATCTGAATTTGGTTTTATCTCGCCGAGAGAAGCTGATTTTGCACATATAGGTGAAGGTCGTCCACACCAATGTATGTTTTCTAGGGGGTCGTGGCTCAAAAAGTGTGGGAACCGCTGCACTATATGGTACAACCCAAAACCAGAAAAAGTTTGCGGTACAAAATCAGCCTAATTTCTTTTGTTTCATCCATCTTTCAAATTTTAGGCCTGCAACAAATTGCTCAAAAAAAAAGAAAGACGGGACGATAAAGTTTTCAGTTCATTGTAATGTTACCATTCTTTCTCACATGATCTAGCATTGAGGATACCAAGCGGTGAAGCATTTCAGGTATTTTTTTTTACCCTTTTTGTGCCTTTGTAATGTGTGGAGTATGTGTTTTGCATTGTGTTGTAAAATACATAGTAAACAACATACATGTAGGCATCCCTGGAGAAAAAATTGTCTCAGAACCCGGTGAAGTCGACGATGCGTTTGGACAAGTTAACATAAAGCTTCTTTTTGTGCAGGAAAGCTGAGCATGCAGTAAATCCCTCTAGATTTCTGGACTTTTCTCATGATGTAAATGCACTGCAAATGGAGAAATATGTAAATCACTTCCACTTTTTCTTGGATAAACATTTTCTCACACATCTTTCCTTCGCAAAGACCAAATCATTATTATAATTACCTTTTTGAACTGTGTTTCAGGCTTGAAATTCAAAGAAAGGATTTATTTTAAACAAATTCGGTTAATAAAAAACACAAGACATTATCTTTATTGAATGGTTTCTGTTGAACAAAATTAAAAGCAAATGTGTAATTTACTATGAAATCTATCAAATGCTTGCATGAATTTAAGTCTTTTAAATTTGCAAAACTGTTCAGTAAGAGTTTGACAAAAAAAACAGTTAAGCACTGTAATGGCAGTAAACTATTATATATCACCGCACAGGCTCACCGGTGAACTTTTTTTTTGTTTGTATTTGTAGCTCTGTTTACGTGTGCTTGGGAATAGAATAGAATAGAATAGAATAGAATAGAATAGAATAGAATAGAATAGAATAGAATAGAATAGAATAGAATAGAATAGGCTTTTATTGTCATTGTAACAAGCCACATGTACCCTACAACAAAAATTTAAAGTTTTGATCATTTTAAGGTGCACAGTCATACATACATTCAACTTTCAACAATTTAAAAGAAATACTAAAAATAAGTAATACAAAAAGATAATAGAAGGTATAACTAAGATAAGTTATCCCCCATTTTGAGTATAGTTATGTACCTAAAAACAGTTTTTTTAATCTGTTTGTCTTTGCTCTGATTGATCTGTATCGGTGTCCTGACGCTAACAGTTCAAACAGAGAGAGCTCGGGGTGTGATATGTCCTTGAGGATGTTTTAGCCTTCCTTGATACAGTGGGAACTGAGTAGCTTTTCCACTGCTGAGAGACGGCAGCCGACGATCTTCTGGGCCGAGTTAATGACCCTCTGGAGCGATTTTTCCTGAGCTGCTGTGCAGCTGGTGATCCATACTCCGATGCAGTAGGTTAGGATACTCTCTAAGCAGCACCGGTAGAAGGACAGCAGCACTCTTTAATGTTGTTCTTCTTCAGCACCCTGAGGAAGTACAGTCTCTGCTGGGCCTTTTTCAGCAGTTCAGAAGTGTTCCAGCTCAGACCCACCTCTATCTGGACTCCCATGAACCTGAAGTCAGCTACCCCGTCTACACAGTCCCCACTGATGGAAAGTAGCAGTGTTCTCCTTACACCACCCCAACATCCGCCCCACCTTGTCCCTGTAGGCCAACTCATCCCCCCAGAGATGAGTCCCACCACTTTGGTGTAATCCACGTACTTCACCATGTTGGTGCAGTCGTGAGTATAGAGAGTGGAGAGCAGGAGGTTCAGCACACAGTTCTGTGGGGTTTCAACACTGATGCTGAGGGCTGTGGATGTGTGTTGGCCCACTCTGACCCACTGGCTGCAATATTGAATATATTGAAACTATCTAAGAAAAAAAAAGCTGCAATTATGCACTAGGAACCAGGATAAAGTGATATTTTACAGCTATTTAAGAGATTTTGTTGTAGACAATGGTACAGCTTTCCTGGCAATCCTTATCCAGGTCACTGCCCATCAGCATCCTTGGTCCTGATCACCTGGTGTGGGCTGATAGTTTCTATGATTTTGTTTCTGTATCTGCTTTCACCCCTTCTGTTTGTGTTTTTCTCTTCTGCTATGATTGAATAGTGTTCATTGTGATGTGATGCTGCACACAGCTAGCTATAGCCCTCTGTACACTCATCAAACTTGATATTTGGCATTTTTATGCAATGATAAAGAGCTTAATTGACATCCATTCCTGTCTCAAATGACTCTCTGGTAGTCATACTTATTGATGAGCTGCTGCTCCGATCAGCATTGACGGGGAAACAATACCCACAGAGTAGTGGTCTTCAACTGTTTGCAGCTCACTCTGAGTGGGCTGACTTCTTGGATGTGGTTAGTGGTTACAAATAATTAACTACCTAAGCACTTATGAAAGTCATGCTTGCACTAAACTGTCATCTAATGCAGCCTGCAGGATACAGTTTTATGCCATCTGTTCATCTTGCTGTAGCTTATAGGTTTGTCATGTGGAAGGTTGTGTTAGCCACTGAATTTAACTACAGTTGTGTGTTTATTGTAGCCCTCAGGGTACTTAGGGTTAAAGCACATTACTCCAGCCAAATGGTCTTTATAATTGGGTGTATATATGTATAAAAAAAATGTTCAAACATTCTTTTTTTGCATTGTATCATTTTTGTATTTTAGGCAAGGCAAGGCAAGTTTATTTGTATAGCACATTTCATGTACAGGACAATTCAAGGTGCTTTACATACAAA
>JAOXYM010000010.1:25614113-25649896 GCA_028567055.1 Leptatherina wallacei | reverse complement strand
AAAACTCTGCTACAACAATAATTTCCCTCAAAAGGGATAAATAAAGTATTTTTCATTTCATTTCATTCATTTCATCTCCTAACTTTAAAATGAACTGTTCTACTAATCTGTCTTTTTTTCCCAGAGATATTGTGGTTACTTCCTTTTAACTTTATGTAAACAATGTATTTGTGTATTTTTTCAGAATAATAAACTTTTTTAATCTGTCATTTTAGGCATGCCGCTACGGCCATGTGCAGCACTTGGAACACCTGTTGTTCTATGGCGCTGACATGAGCGCCCAGAATGCATCTGGAAACACCGCCCTCCACGTCTGTGCTCTCTACAACCAGGTACCACTTGTCAAAAAAGGAAAAAAGAAAGTCAAAATGTCCTTTACATCCGGTGTGATTGGGGGGAAGGTTCATCCTCTGTGAAATTAGATTTGTATTGGATGGTTGTGCATGACACAGTTTAGTGTCAGTGTTCAGCACCAGCAGAGGAGAAAGTGTCACGTTCAGAAGTTGTGGCAGTGAATGGACATGTCATGCATTTACTCTGTATACTTGTCTAAAGCATGTGTCCCATGAGACAGCATTGACTATGTCTTGAATAATTAACTGTGTCCACAGTCTTTTCCCTTTTGGTTTTCATTGCCTAAACTTAACCGCATGTTAAATATTGATTCTTGTTTCAGTGAACTTTTGCAAAGCAAATGTTGAGGTTGTTGTAAATGTAGTCACAGAGCTTTGTTTCTTTGCACTGAATTCAGTTTTAAATGTGTTAAGTGGACATATTTTCCAATCCATCTTTTCTTGATCACCCATAATGACAAAATTTAAATATATCTTCTTGCAATTGTTGTAAAAATCAGAGAGAATTTTTTCATTTGTGAAAGTATTCAGACTATTAAATTAGTCTTTTGCAGAAGATTCTTTGGCAGCCATTGCAACTTTGAGTCTCTAAGCCTGTAAAGGCTTTGCACACATAGATTTGGATAGTTTATCCCATTCTTCCCTGCAGATCCTCTTAAGTCCATCTGATTTGAAATAAGCATCAGAATTGGCACCTTCAGGGCTCTTCATGGGTAGCCTCCCAGGTTTAATTCTGGTATTGGTCTGGACAAAGAACAACAAAAGTTGAAAGCATCTTCGAGGATTTCCAGACTTTGCACATTTAATAATTATTCTAAGAACATTCAACATATTTGAAACAATTTTAGAGAGCAAACATGTTTGAATTTATATACATGTCTACTTTCCTTAACCTTGACCCGATCAAAATCTACAACATGTGTGGAAAAAGGTGAAGGGATGTGAATGTAATCTTAATGTATTGTTGCATTTTTTTGTGCCTGTTATGTAAGTGCTTATGCATTTGAGCTGTGACTGCTGCAACATTGAACCTATTCAGGCTTTAGTGTGTTCCTTAAGGACATTTATATAACACAGATAAAACACACTCTTGATGTTACTGTAGACAGCCCTTACATTTGCTGGATAGTTGTCTCATCATGGATCGCCTTCTAATGTGTGTTTGGATTCCCATTCCTGCTCGAGTTTATTCCAGTGGTAGTCTGACTCATTGTCATCCTCTACCTGGTTATTACTTCTATTACTGCTTGTGTTGACAATTGGCTGAAATGGAAGATTGACTTATCCAAATTGGAGTTTGGCACTGAAGTGTGGCCAAAGATCAAGCAATTTTACCCTTGTGGTTGTTAATGAAACTTGGTTTCAAAGGATGAAAGCAGCAAGCAGTTTTTAATTGTATCCATTATTTAAATGATCTATTTGACAGTTTCTCTATTTTTTCTTTTCTGTTAACAAATCACATCCAGATTTTCTGCCCCGAAATAGATTATTTGGTTTGAACGAGGAGAGTACACTCTACTTTTTAGTTGATCAAAATGAAATAAAATATATTTAGACTATGTAAAGATATGGTTTGATAGGCATTTGGTTCTCTTGTCAGTATTTACGACAGGACGACACAGTTATTTGATCCTGATAAAATAAATGAAAGTATTTACGATATGGCTATAAATGTCAATCAGTCCATCTCCACTGTTTTTAAGAGTTTTATGTAAATCTTTAATTCATTGTAGCTTTTCATCATCTATCTTCTTTTTAGGCATTTTCTTAGTGAGTTTGGAAGTGAGAACAGGGCTAGATATGGTTTGGGTGGTCAAGTGGTCTTCCTCCAACCGAAAGATCAGTGGCTTTATCTCCAGATCCTTTACATGTCAGTGTCTTTAGGCATTACACTGAATCATGCATTTACTACATATATATAGTAGCACTTCTTTTTATATAAAGAAGTGCTTTGTGAGTGTTAGGGTGAATGGGTGAATGAAAAACACATTGGAAAGTGCTCTGTGGAAAGAATAAGATAAGTAAGAGTGTATATTTTGAAATATGAATGAGCATGTTCTATATTGGGGAAATAACAGGAGAGCACTTGGAGAAGAGGTCAATGAAAACCAGCATACTTGTGTGAAAACCATGAAGGTTTCTATGTAGACTGTCCTCATGTACTGTTGGGTTTGTGGCTGAAACAGAAAGATGTAACAGTACTTTAGAAGATGTCTTTCTGCTGCTTCTTTAGGAAATTGAGGGTATTCATTAAATTAGCATTTTTCTTCTCTCTTTCACTCGTGTGAACAAATACAAATGCGTGCCTATGAGTGTGTGCTTGTCTGTGTTGGGATTTTTAAACTATGTGCTGCACAGCTAATTTCAGTGGTGATGTATGACCTGCTTCAACTCAACTGGAACACTCCAGTCTCAGGAGAGATAGCATGTGTGTGTGTGTTTGTGTGTGTTTTGTAAGCAACGCATCAATACTTTACTAACTGTAACACATCCACGTGACTGAAGTCGTTACTTGCCCCCTGACTGGAGCGAAGACCAGGGGCTGCACTTGTGATGTTGTGAGGGTGTAAATTTGTTTAGTCACATTGTTAGAGGCCACTTCCATTTTAGATCTGTGAGAGTATCAATCTTAATATTTTAAAATGAACATGTATTTCAGGGTTAGTGTAAGATGTGGCTTGAGTTTGTCTTTAATAAGATAATGTTGCTGTTGAGTCAACGGGTTTGTCATCAAAAGTGATGGATGTTGGGATGTAATCCAAGAGGAGGGGAGGAATAGATTAACTTTCTGCAACTTATATTATTTCTTGTAAGTCTTTAGCTTGGTAATGGGCCTTGAGCCAGCTCTTGTGTGTCCCCACTGATGAGAATGACTGTTGTCGTGCTAGTGAAGACTGAACATCATGTCGAGCTGATTGATCGCAGAAACAGTGCAACCCAGCAGGGCAGATGCAGGTCCGCCTCGGATGATTTTCTACAAAAACTAAGAAGAGGGCTGGTAGTATTGACTGGAAAACTAGTAGTTGCCCAGTGGCAAGATCAATAGATCCATATGTAGAGAGAAGAGAGTTTCAGGAAGAGGGACTCATAGAGGAAGATGGGAGAAAATGGGTGAATGACAAGATAACGTTCAGTGATTATCAGTAGAATAGACTGGCTCAATTTAAAACCCTTTTCTTAGATCTGTCTTGCTATTAGTGTTTACTAACTGGGCTTTCAACTTGGCAGATGTGATCAGCAGTGGTAAATGAAGACATGGTGGGGGTCTTTTGCCTGTCAGACAGATCCATAGGAGGTAGTTGGAGAGTGATCAAGAAGGGAGACTGAACTCTTGGGGATAATAACTGGGAACGATGCTGATGAGTTCAATTAAAGCGAGGGAGAACAAGACACAAACCAGTTAGACCAGTAAAGTTGTGGGCCAGCTAATGAAAATATCTCTAAAGCAGGCATCACTGTACTTCATGCTGTAGTATTTGAAGTACTGTGTGCTGTTGCTTTGCAAAGCAACGGGAAATTACCAAGCGTTAATTCAAAGTGTTCTAGCTTTAAATATTTTCTTTTAAGTGGTTTACATGCCAGCCACAGTGTAATGTAAAAACGTGCTCCACATTCATGAGAGATGCCAAAGCTACTGCTTTCATTCTTATCACGTAAGGAATCCTCAAATGTATGAACATGGCAGTGAGAGACACCATCTGTCACATTCGTTTCGCATGACTGACCTGCGTCATTAGTGTGAAGAACCTAACTGAACTTACTACTGTATGCATCCCGATGTGGCCAAAGTAATCACAGATAACAAACCATGGTGAAGAACACTCTGGTTTTTAAATGAATTCCTATCGGGAGCCTTTTAGGGAAGAGCGAGACAGATGGCTCCCACTATAATTGGTTCTACATTTGTGTTTGCATGTCTTTCTATTTTATGACACAGTGAAAAATATAATCGAAAGACACTAAACTGCACATATTCAAGAGTACAAACTGTTGAAATGCCCAAACTCTTACTTATCCAGTTCATTGCATCAGTTGATCTCAAAGCCAGCCCACATCAACTGTTTCCCTTGTATGCATTGAATTGCCCAGAGAACTGTAAGCTGCCTGTACTTGCCAACCTTTGCTGCCGCCTCTACAAGCAGCTTTGCAACCCAATTCCAGCCCACCTCCCCTTTTTCAATCTGTATTTGACTTAATCAGTGTCATGTTCATCATTGATGCTGCTGTGTTTTGTACTCTGGGATTTCTTTGCTGCAGCTTTAGAACAGAGCCCAGAACAAGGCCATACTGTAAAATCTAAGCTTTTTTTAAAACTGCTCCCCTAATTGCAGATAAATTTTGATTGCAGGATAATACAACCAGTGCATCAGAAGACACAATGCAATTAGATTATTATTTTATTACATGAAAACATACGTGCATGCTGGATATGCAGTTGTAGTTATTGTATTAGCTTGTGGTGGAGATTCATGCCACCAATTAATTAACAACCCAGTTTCTTCTCTTCAAGTCCCAGTAAAGCTCACTTTTCAACTCGTATTTAAGATAAATTGTTGAACAATTTAGATTGAGTTAGCCATGTTTATTTTTCATTATGTTGTCCAAAACCCCCCCAAAACTATATTATATGTTGTGCTTAAGTAAACATTTAGTTTCAAAACAGACAAGAAAGATTATATTTGTATTCTCGAAACAATACAGTACTTCATCCAAGGGTCCTTTTTATCCTTTCTACTTTTTCTGAAGCATTTATCCTGTATGTTTTATCTTTGATGGTTTAACCGTGATTCTATGTTGTTGCCAAAGATTCACACTTAACTGCTCATATACGGTTTAAATTGCTCTGAAAAATATACCTACCTTTTGCGGCGGAAAAGTGTGTGTGGGCATGCAGTGTTGTATAAAGCAATTTAATTTAACAGACATAGGAATGTATCTGTTTTTGGGAAGGGTGTATCTGTTATCGACCCCTTACCTTTTTTTTAAAGTAAGGGTCTATAACATGTAATGTTATTCATTACATGGGCTTTATTTATTTTTTTAAAAATGGGTCGTCACATATACTTCACTTGATGAGTAAAGCCACATAGATATCACTCACTGGACCACATGTTCAGTTAAACTTGCATGCCTGCTCCTGAATGTGTGACTCAGTGTCATGCTGTTGATTGTAGTGAGAGGCTATTCCAATTACTTCTGCTTTCTGAGTTAAATTACATATCGACCTCCATTAGTGAGCACGTGGAAACACAACCCCGTGTCTCAATCTACAATTGTGCTTTTTTGCCAGGGAGGGTTGTGCTCATTTACACACAAAACAACCTATAGGAATGACCAACACACCACAGAATAAGGTGTGTAGTTGTGGAATAATCGCAATATCTCTTTTGTACATGTTAGAGTTTTGTCATATTAAAACTCTGTGAAGTTTCAGGTTTGCAGTGGGTACACTCGAGTCTGTACACCAATCAAAAGGAATTTCAGATCCTATTGGCAGAGTGCAACAATGATATGTATAACATCTTTCTGTAATTCTCTTTTATCATTTATAAAGATACTGTTGTTGCCAACAAAGCAGAAAATACTAATTTCAAGAAATACTTGCCTACCCATTAATTTAGGATATGTTTGAGTTCTAAAGTTTAATACATTTAGGAAGTGTGAACTGGACATAGTATGATGATCCACACCCAGGTCCATTTGGAAGAGGAGACTATGATTACAGTTCATTGTAATTAGATAAACATTAGGTGTAAAAGTTAGCTGCACCA
This sequence comes from Leptatherina wallacei, assembly GCA_028567055.1. Taxonomy (NCBI): domain Eukaryota; kingdom Metazoa; phylum Chordata; class Actinopteri; order Atheriniformes; family Atherinidae; genus Leptatherina; species Leptatherina wallacei. Next base: position 25,643,772 of record JAOXYM010000010.1, on the reverse strand, counting down.
AAATCAGTGCCCTGTTAATTCCATCAGTTTTTCTTAACGAAACACACACTCGTCTTTTGCCTTGAAAACAGAAGCAACACTTTGTGAAGGACCTCTTCATTATATCAGAGTCATAGGAACTCTTTTTGTGTGTGTTTGTGTGTGTGCATGTAAGTGTTTCATGAATAATAACTTTGCAATTTGTCATGTCAGAAATGTGATGCTTCTGGGTGTGTTGAAAGGGGCGGGATTGCCATAGTGGTACAGATTAATCACAACTACTGTAGAAGGTCCCAAAAGCTCCACTTTTGTAGAAACTAGGGCATGATCATATGACAGAGTAAAGTCAAACTCATCATTTGACTCTAAAAAGGTTACAGAATTGCAAAATAGAAAAAGAATAATTATACTTCCAAATTAATAGTTTCTTACTTTTTGAGAGTTAAAAGCACATTTGTGAAGATTTGATGGTTTTTGTGTCTGTTTGTACTCAGGTTGCTGCTGTTGTGGGGACATAGATGTAATTCTCTGTAATATTATCTATGATGATTGAAATTCTTATCTGGGTATTCTCTGTTTTATTGTTGAGTCTATTCATCTCCTTTTTTTCTTACTTGATCACCTTGTGCTTGGGGTGCAGTGTAGTTTTACAGACTGAATGCATTCTTTATTCCAGTGCATGAAGGTCTGTAGATAAGTTTGAGATGGAAACTCATCTTTGTTAGGATTCACACTTATATTGTTCCTCTAAAATTTTTCCTTTAACAAGGTAGTGACAGGTAAGCAGAGATTGGAGTAGAGGTGTATATGTTGTAGTTTGTAGTAGCACCTCATCGATTTGTCTTTAGTTCAAATTCACAAGTCCCTTTTCAGCCAAAGGGATTTCACAGGAAACATTCTTCTTCTTTTTATGCAGCCTCCTCTGTCAGATTCATTTTTAACAGTCCTGTAAGCCTGTTTCTTTCAGTGGATCAAAGAGGTTGCTTGTGATGTTGCTCTCGGCATTAACTTCCACATTGCATGACCCACAAATTATGATATCCGACTTTTTAAAACTTTATCCAAATTGCATAAGGTTTTTTTATTCCTTCTTTTATATTTTGTGGGCTGTATTCGCTTTATTTAGAGGACACCAAGGTGGGCAGAGAAGGGTTTTACATGACATGGAGCAAAGGGCCAAGGGCCAGGACGTATCTTCCTACAGGGCTTACTGTAACAAGGACTTTCGGCCTGTTCATTCAGCTTAGTTACCTAGCAATTTAGTCCTCCTTTTATGGTAGGTTTCCTTACCTTCTCTTTTTAGTTTTCAAAATAGGGTGCATTTATTTTCTTTTTGTTCACATTTCAGTGATAATGCTATTAAGATCTGCACTTGCTAAAACACAACAAGTTACTTTGATACTTAAGTGCATTTTCTCTGTTGTGGCATAAAAATGCTATCTGTACTGACCCTAACAGTGGCTTTATGCTAACACATGAATCTCTGTCACTCAGGATAGCTGTGCACGGGTTCTTCTGTTCCGGGGAGCCAATAAAGAAATAAAGAACTACAACAGCCAAACTGCTTTTCAGGTACATTTGGTGATCAGGAAGTGCTGCATGTTACTGTGTTCATCATATGTTCACATTACAGAGCTGTCTGTGATGATTTTAATTGAAGCATATAGCTTTGTTCTGATAGATTTGATATATATTTTACATGGACAGTTTTGCTTTAAAGTTCTGCAAGATGGATTTCTGGACAAGGCTGAGGTATTATATCAACTAAGTTCTCCAAATAATGCAAAAAGGCCATGGGTCGTGGAATAGAAAATGAAACATTCAAGGCAGCTTGGAAATCACAACTTTAACAATCTACCTCACACAAGGACAACTAAATTATTAAGAAATAAACAAATCAGGATTAATTATCTGTTAAAAATCTATGTGGGCTTCCTCACAGATTACATAAGTATTATAAAATGATTCATATCCTGTTAAGAAATATAATAAGATTAAACAGATGAAATAAAGATAAAAAAGATTTTAAAAAATTCTGCAGTTAATATGCGATTAATCACAAATGAACTCAGGACACTAATCGCGATAAAAAAATATTTAATTGACTGATAGCACTAATATATTGTTATCATGAACAGATTTTCTATGCAGATTAAACTTATTTGTGTCTGAAACAGTATCAACCACACTAATTGAAAATGTCTGTCACAACAAAGATTTACACCTGCTTAATATCTTAAAAAGTGTGAGAGTAAATAACAAAAAGGGAGTTTTTTTTGTAGTTATTGTTGACTCACTTGGCTATTTCCTCTTTGCCTTCCTTTCTTGTTTTCGTCCCTATCAGGTGGCTATTATCGCTGGAAATTTTGATCTGGCAGAAATCATTAAGGTCCACAAAGCATCAGATGTTGGTAAGTTGACAGCAGTCGTCATAAAAAGTATTACAGCTTTGAAAGTGGTGTAGAGTTGGAAATACATTAGCCTGTATCTGCAAGGTGGGGAAACTTTGGAAAGTTATTATTGTTTAAATCCAGAGGTGGAAAAATGGAATAAAAGTGATGGAAATGTAAGATCTGGAGAGGTGTTCATGAGATTATTGGATCCTTTATGAGTGAAAGAGTTTCTCTGTGATGTAAAATACAGTAAAACTCTGCCATCTGGTGTGGCCTGGTTGTAATTGCCCACTATAAATATACTATTTGATCCCATGTAACAATATCAAAGGAATACCATGTAATATGTTCATCTTAATAATATCGTCATAACACACATTTTCACACACACATTATTATAGGGTTTCTTCATATTTTCATGAGAAATCTTCGTCTACTGACATATAAAAGCATTTTAACAGATACACAACCTTACCTAATGTGATTAACAAAACCTAATAATAAGCTTTTAGATGATTTTAGTTGCCTTGATCCTTGTCGTTATTTATTAATATCTATATATCTTTAATCTGTTGATTCGGAATCCTGCTGTGGTGTTTGCTTTTTTCCTCAGTGCCTTTCAGGGAGACCCCCTCCTACACCAATCGTCGACGCATGACTACTGGCCCCCTGCCCTCGCCGCGATCGTTGCTGCGCTCTGCGAGTGACAACAACTTGAACGGTGACCACGATCACATCCACAGTCACGCCCCTCGAGAAGGCCGTGGGCGCCAGGGTCACTCTCCCGTCCCCTCACTGCGCAGCCTCCCAGCTTTTGGGCAACAGCAAAGCAGCCTTGGAGAAGTAAGATATCTCGGAAAGGTGTGAAACTTTTAACATGTGCGCATGTTTTACCTTGAAATAATGATTTTGTGTCTGAAAACAAGAATAACAATTGCTGTTTCTATGTTTGATACATGCATGTGATGCTCTTCACATCTTTTACTCTGTCAGAGTCGCCATGGAGAGATCCCTGACAGCAGTCTTCAGAGTACTGGCAGCTCCAGATCTTCCCATTCCCGCTCACCTTCTCTACATCATATGCACGAAGACGACAAACCAATCCCCAGACGATCACACAGTCACGGCTACCCTTATGGACATGGGCCTCGAGGAAGACTCAGGTCAGTGAGGTTAACTTGAACATCATCATGACTGCCCATATTTTCCACACTTAAATAAAACATGTAAAACAACAGGCCGAAAAATTACTAGTACACTCCTGTTAATTCAAAAACAAAAAAATCTGTACTTCCACAGTATACACCCTGTTGCATTCACAGAATACCATACTGGAAAAAAGAGAATAGTTTGACCAAATTAAATGATTTGCTTCTTTTGGTATCAAGTGATGGCATTAAATTTATTCAAGAGCAGTTACAAAGCTTATATTCAGCAAAATTTCTATCCCCTAGTGCAACACATAGATTGCTAGTGCTAGTGGGGAGGGTGGGTGTTTCTCCCTTAACCTTTCTTCACACTCATGGTGCCAACTTTAACATCCAAACAGACGGAATATCCAAACAACATTGTCTAAATGTAAACATAACACAGGTTGTAAAGCACATAACTTGAATGATATGGTAGCAATCACAAAAGGTTAAATTCCTCCTGAATATGAATGAGCCTTACCGGTCTTTGCACACTTACTACTGTGGATGTGTGAATCTGGAGAAAAGTCTATGTCATCAGGATATAAAAGCAATGTCAAACTTAATTGTTGAACTTTGAAAGTAAAAGACTAATCTCAGATTAACACTTGACTCCAGAACACATGACTTCAGATGTTAAGTTTTGAGAAGACCCCCATCCCCTCTGACAGAAACATAACAGGTTTAGTTGTCTTTGCTAATATTGCTACGGATGCACCGATACCACATTTTTTCAAACAAAATACAAGTACTTATATTTGAGTACTTGCCGATACCAAGTACCGATTTCAGTACTAATAAATCACGTTACAGTTCACTGGAAAGGAGTGTGGACCAGATGCAATGGCAGAGTGGTTAATTGTACGATATATCAAATGAGTCATCCTGCAGCCGTCCTCTAAATGTAAGGCTGGAAAACTGTCAGAATCTTAAGTAAGGGAGGATAAGTGTTTTTTGGTGGATTCGGTTCACCGCTCTGACAAAGTACCTACTTGCCCAAAATAAGGTTCTTTTGCCATAATAATGTCAAATTCCAATTTTTAATATGGAATGAGTAATAACTTTGTTAAGTGGAATTATGTTTGGTAGAGGAGAAAAAATTTAAATGAAAGAAAAAGTTGAAAATTTTTTTTTATATTAATGATGATACCACTTAAATTTAAGGTAACTTAAATTGCGCATAGCAAACACTGATCATCTTCAGCTCAGATTATAATTTAAAACCCCCAGAAATGATCAAGTAAACAGTCTTTACCAAATGTTATGATGAACTGCTCTGCCTCAGTAACTGACCGGACACGGGAGCCGTCCTACTGGGTGATGCGAAGTCTGGCCGGGTACAGAGGAGATGCTTCAATCCTATCTTGTAAAAGGAAGACATCACTTTCTTATATTCCTTCTTCTGGGCGAGCACCTCCAGGAGTAGTCTTCAGAAACTCTGAATGAATGACCCCAGTAAACCAGCGTTCCTCTCCTCCGAGCCTCCCGAGCCAACTGTTACCTTCTCTGGAGGTGGTGGAAGCTGAGGATAAGTGGATAAGTTGCACTTTTTCCCCAGACTTTGGTTAGAGGGTGGCTCTGTGCTGAGCCCGGTCCAGTTTGTGGAAGAGAAGATTTCCTCACAGCCTTTTGTAGAAGTTGCAAAAAGAACTGCGTGGGTTGTGGACCTCCTATTGCCTCGGGGATCCCAATCAACCGAACTTTGCATAGTCTGTTTCTTTTTCCTTCCAGGTCGTTTCGCTTAACCTTTAGCTTCTTGTTATCAGTTCATAAAGTTTCTACATACCTGGTGAACAGTGTAAGCTTTTTGTTCTAGCGACAACAGTCTGTCGGGGTGGCGAGCGACAGTTGTTTGGAATCTGTCCAATTTGTTGTCAAGTTCTTGTACGACTTGATCGCGGGTAGCAAAGCTGATCTGTGTTCAGCTAGGAGCACTTTTAATGTTGCGTTTCCTAACATGGGCCGTCAGTCTCTGACTTTTCACCTGGTTTAGTGGTTTTCAGAGGCACCTTGAGCAGTAACCTGTACTCTTAATGGCTTAAACAATTAAACTAAACAAGAAATTAAACAGACCAATTCTGTCAGGAAGAAAAATCTTGGTGAAGTAAGTTAAAAAGGTAGTTGTAGCGGGAGTTAGTGTGGTCCGTGTCTACTCCATGTGTGCACCAGAAATCAATATAACTTTGTTGTTTATGTGTTAATGCCTTAAAGGCCCACTATATAACTTTTAGACCTTAAAACTGTGTTTCCCTGACTCGTTTGATGGCACAGTGACATCTATTATGTGCATTTCTAGAGCCTGAGAAATCGCACAAGAGAACTTTCTCATCCGGGACGCCGCCTGCTAAGTTTCGCTTTGCGCATGCGTTACACGCTAGCACGCTAATGTAAACAAACCGGTCATTTTGAACGCACGTCGGCGGATTCAGCAAAGAAATGTTTGAAGACTTTATAGGAGGAAGAGAGGAAACTAAGGAAAGCCAAAGAAGAGCAAGAGATAAGACAAGAGTTGAGAAAAGACTATATTTTACTGTCTGGAGAGAGAGCTCACACTACATGTAGGATCCAAGATGGATGCCGAATTAGCCGTCGATAGAGGGCGCGTCACTGAGAAAATAGCAGAAGTTATATAGTGGATCTTTAAGAAAAAATAACGCGTTAATTCCAAAGAATGTCTTTGCATTAATGCTAAGTTTAAAAGGCTTAGTTTTTTTACATTGGTATCAGTACTGTAGTATCAGAACACTTTTATGAATACCGAGTATGAGTACATGTACATAGTCCACGCACATACCCGGTATTTGATACCCGTGTATCGGTGCATCCCTAATTATGCTACTGTACAGTGTTGAATTAGATATAATTTATTTGGCTTAGTTGTTAGACACTTTTTAGACAAAACATGAAATTATAATTAATTACTACTAAAAAGTTTGTATTCAAGCAAAATCCAGGTTAACAGTGAAGGGAGGAGTTGCTCCAACAACAATCCAAATGAAACAGAGTCTGGTATCCAGTGACCTTCTGTGATTTCATCTGTCCTTTGCACTCAACTATGGTTTTTGTTTACCAAGATGCAATTTAAAAAATAGGGGGAAAACTACCATAAAATGTTACAACGGTAAATCCCTTCACATTTTTATGGTAGATTTGGCCTGATTTTTACAGACTTTTTTCTTAGAGTGCAGCTATTCACTGTAAATAGATCATTCCTGACTAGCCTTTGATTATCTTCCTACTTTAATATTTAAACCATATTTAAAAAAAAACTGAAAGCCCACTGTGATGTTCCTGAATCATGTGTTACCCAAAAGGTAATGCTGCATCTTATTCATGTTTATTCCATCTGCTCCCGTCTGCTTCTAGGAATAAACATAACATGAAGCCAGCGCAAAATATTTATCTATCCATCAGTCACTTGCAAATATAAAGTTGTTTTACCTAAAAACTGTTCTGAAATATCAAATATATTAAACCTCTACTGACACTTGAATTTGAACATTTATGTTCATTAATCAACATCAGATTTGTACTGAAAGACTGAAACACTAATCTGTGCTAGGGCTGTTACAGTTGCATTTAGTGTAGCTGTCAGAGTACAAGGGGGGGGGCATAATCAGGGAGATCATGTATGGCATGCGTAAATAGCATCTCTGTTTATGTAACAAGCTCTTTTGAGATGTACTATTTGTCTGGCTTGTAGAACCAAGGTCACATGATACATTCAGAAACAAACAAATCTGCATTTGTATTAGTGAATGTGTATGACACACTACACATGTGTATATGTGCTTGCACAGCATGGAGGTAGACAGATAGACAGATGGTACCGGGCTAATAACTATCACCATTGGGACTAATTGAGGTCTGCCAATCTGTGAGAGACTGAGAGACAGTAAATACATTCTGAAATCAGAGCTATGAGTAATGTTATTGGACAAGCTGCTCAGATCAAAACAGCTTGTCAGTCGATGCTGGAACAAATCTCCTCCCTTGTACACTGAACCATTAGACAAACTGCACAGTAAACCCAGGCTCTGATCACATCTTGAAGCACAAGATTAAGCTGCTTGATGGACACTTGGTTTGTTAAGCTCTTTATTATCATCATATGTCAGCACAAGATCACCTACATATCGAACACATCTATTATGATTGCCTGATGCCACACACTGTATGTGATTTTAAGTGTGTCTGTGTGAAACAGTCTGATGTCTGACAGGGGAATAGCATTACAGACACAGCGACAGCTGTACTCCCCTCTGCTCTGACTCTCTTGTCACTTGACACCATCCATCAAAGACTCTCACACATGCACTTACTTTTTCTCTCTCTTGTTCACGTGAATATATATCACTACAGTCAGTAGTATCCATGGCCTCCAGCCTTAAACCAGCCAATATCCTTTTTTAAGTTCATGTATTGTATATTGATGCAGCCACCATAACATCACTCATCATTACATTAGACATCGTTTGAAACTCAGTACTGTTTTCATTGGTGATTAATTTACTAAAGAACCCAAGGACACTATTTATGGTCATATAATTGTATCTTGTTAACAGAAAGAAACCACTCCTCCTAAAATAGACATGCTACTTTGATCATAGAGGATTACGGCAATTTGTTGGTGGTAATAAATTAAATGAGAATGTTTTTGATGTGTTTTCACACATGTTCAGTTTCAGCCCTGAAACTTTTTAGACATCATATAGAAGCAGTGTATTTAAGAACTTAAATGTCCAGACTTTTGCAAAGATTATCCAGCCAGTTACCTAACAATTTTAATAATTGGTGGAGTGAAGTCATATTTGAAAATAGTAGGTAATCCCTTTAGAGCATTTACAGCAAGAGAGTGAACCTTGATACTGGTTACTGCTTCATGCTCTTTTCTGACGTGAATCTTTCTTTCCAATTCCTGTCAGTGCAGTCGTTACTATGAGCAAAATGTATGAAGTATTGATAACAAAACAGAAACTGTCATCATTATGGAGAGGTTGAGAGCTTAATATGCTGTAAATACAACACTGACATATCTTCACATACTTTTCACATCATGTCCTGCCTCCTTTGCAGCCCACGGAGGGCTGGGTTTCCAGTTGTGGTTTCCAGTTGTGAGAACAAACATCCAGGTGGGAATCTGCTGCTTTGAAGTGAATGCGTAGAAGGGGCTGATATCGTAATCTCATTCATTCTTCAGGCTTTCTTCAGTATTCATGTGTGTAAATGACTGTAGACTTTTTCAAGGTGGAGGTGCCGCCTACTGACCATTAGAAAGAATGGAAGTTAAAGTTGCTTTCAAAATTGGCTTCACTTATCAGACTCAATAGACTGCAACCATCTTTTATTACCTTTGCCAAGGCGCTGGGGTTATGGTTTCACTGGTGTACATTTGTCTATCCGCTTGTCCGTTTGTTTTTCTGTTACCAACATAACTCAAAAAGGGTTGGGTGGATTTTGATCAAATTTTTTTCAGGAAATCCCCAAAATGGTATAAGGAACAACTGATTATATTTTGGGGGTGATCCGGGTCACTGTCTGAATCCAGGATTTTTTTTTTTTACACTAAAACCATCAACATCCCCTTTGTGTCTTTTTCATCATTCAGAAGTAGACAAAGCTTCAATACATAAATAATGAATGGATTAGTATGTGGGATTACTTCGGGCTTGTATTTCAAATAGAAAATGTCAAATACTTCCTAGCTTATAACATTCACTTATCAGCAAACATGACTAACTAAATTAAATAATTCTTTTAAATGTACTTATATTTTTTAAAAATTATTTGAGGGGGAACAATTAAAAAAAAGCCTCATGTAATGCTAAAGTAATGAAACAGAGTGCTGGATGTCAGCTGATATTGATTTATTGTATCTCACGTAGAGAGATCAATAATGAGGCTCATTCTGGCATCAATGCAGTGCCGGTAGAGGACACATAATTTCAGTGCAGCCATGTCCAAAAAGTTTTAAAACACCTCAACAGGCCATCTTCTAGTTACAGGTAGATGTTATAATCCAACATTGTTTGACCTGGATCATGTTGATATTCTGGATCTAGTGGTCCAGGAGGTTCAAAATATAGGGGGTACTGGGAGGTCTGTTAGGGTTTTTGGGGTTTTTCTCAGGTGAGTCACCCTATGGCTTGGTGGAGGTCTGCACTCTCCGAGTGCTTCTAGTTCACAATCTGCTTTATGGCATATTCAATTCACATGGTACTAAACCTAATGAACGTAACACATATAAGTGTAAATATTCTGCAATCAAATGAAATTAAACAAACTCAACAATATGAACTGATTAAGTTAATAAACTTTACTCTTGTTATATTACTCTTTATAAGACATGGTTTGTCCTATATTTATAAAAGCTGAAGTGTTTCTTTTTCTATTGTACTTAATGCTGCACTGACATGAGCAATATTCACTAACAGAAATGTACCTCCTATGTTCTATCAGCCTGTTCATTCATTGCAAGGTTTATTGTAGCAAGTAAAAAGAGTGGAGAAGATTAAGGTGAAAAGAAAATGAAGAATAGTGGATTTATTGTGTCTGCTGTGTCTTGGCCTAAATGGCCATCTCCACACGGGGAGTTGAGACCTTAATTCTCTGTGTTTTATCACCCTCACACTATATATCACAGTGAGGAGAATGGTTAAGAACCCCAAAATGAGCAGCTGGTCTCCATGGCCAGGACCTGCACCCAAGTGAGACTGATGCTGTCCCTGAATATTTTTTCGGTAATATTTCTCTGTCCCTCTCTCAGTTTCTCTATGACCTTCTATTTATGCCAACAGTCGCTCTAGGGGCATTACAGGTACCGAGGGAGTGTGAAATTAGCTTGGCTGGTCAACAGCCCGGCCAACAGCAGACTCCTGCAAGTTCCTGTAGAACTTACCATCTCTTCCTTCGATGTGTTCAGTGCTGCCAGGGTTTCATGACTTGGCCTGCTTTCAGTATGAAGTTTGCATTATAAAATTAAAAATAATCTATAATACTGCAGAATTTTTTAAGAGACCAGCACATTTGCCTGTGTCTTAATTTGCTATTTGGCCACCTCCATTGATGGGTAGTCAGTGCTATAATTAGTTATAAGAAGGACTTTATCTTTACAGTGTCATTATCAGAACTTACAATTTATTCTTTAACATATAAAAGGGTGAACAATTTCAGCAGAATATAAACATAATGTTTGGATAAATCTTTGTTACTGTCCTTTTTCACCCCCCACTGCTGGCTTTTATGCATTTGTCACACTTCTGGCGGTTAGTCTGAAGATTATGAGGAGCATCCTAACACAACAAAGATCCAGACAACACGTAAAACAGAATAATTTTGGTGTGTGTGTATGTGTGTGTGTGTTGGGCAGCAGAGAAATAACATTAAAAGATCACACAGGAGAATGGTACATTATTGATAGGTAACAGTAATCTGGCACATGTATCCTATTTGTCAGATTAAATCTATTTAAAATGACCTGGCCACACTCATAAATCTGCATAAAAACAATCAGATTTTGAAAATGTGGTCGACAAATAGCAGGTTCCAAACCTACCACATCTGTTACCAAGCAACAGGTAAAGATAGAGGTCTACATCAAGTGCCTTCACCATTCCCCTGCATCTTCTGCCATTCATTGTGGTATTAGTCACAGTAGCTGTTCAATTACTGTGGTAGCCTTGATCTCTCTCTTTTTTTTTTCTTGCCAGCCACATCTTCCAATTCTTCCTAGAGGAGTTCCAAAGTGCTCCAAGGCCACATTAGATATGTAATCTCTTCTGCGCCTGACTCATGTTCTTATCTGACTGGATGTATTTAACTCCAAGCTCTCTCTCTGAATATCATTGTCCTTCATCTTGTGCCTGAAGAAGAGACCAGACACATGTGAAGTTAAAAAATTCCACCCCCAGTCATTTTTAGTCACTTTGCAGAATTCATGTCTGTAACTTGTAGCTGTAATGTGATGATAATCTTTTACTATGACAGTCCAGTCCAACATCTGCTCCGCAGGTGTTGCATTGATAAGAACTGTTAATCTCTTTTACTCTGCTGGGTTTACTGCAGAACAAATGTCAGAGAAAGGCCTGTGCTCCATATTTTCATTGTACATACCCACAGGAACTTGGTAAACGTATTTGCGAGAGACCGGTAAAGTATTTGTAGCTGGAGACTCTTCAGATGGCTTTTTAAATATTAATAAATATTTGCCCAGGTATTGAGTTTTAAGACAGGGAATTCACATGTTATCCATACCACGGAACCGTAAGCACAGTTGAAATAATGGCTGCACAATGAATTGAAAATTTACCATCATCTTGATATCAAAATCCATAATATTAAAATTGCAAAAGACTTTTTGGACAGCAGTAAATAGTCTAAAGACTTTTTTCATGACACTTTGACTGCAAATGCGTAACCAGAATGCACAGGTACAGAGGTGGAATGAGCCCTCATTTAAACATCTTAGCTCAACATAATAGACTGATATATTTGAATGTATTATAAAAAATGTTTTTTTAAAAAGCCAAATATTTTAGTGCAAATAAATGATTAAATCTTCACAGGAAGAGCTAAGTGGTTTGTTTAGCTAAGATCCTCCCCAGTCTCTAATTCAGGCGTGGTTTTTGCTTCTTTTGTACAGATTTGCTGTTCATGTTATACCCAATCAGTAAAGTCCACATTTTATTTTCTCCTCAATTGCCAAGAACACTCCCATCCCGGGTAAGAACGGACAAAAAGACATAGATTCACTCATGTGCAGCAAGGCAAGGACAAACTGATGATCATTAGGATGCAAAGTGTGATGCTGATTATGATTGTGTTTGTAATGAGCACATCTCACCTTAGAGAGAGGGGCTATTTGAGGGAAAGGCTTTTTACTTGAGGAGGCAAGGCAGTCATGTGAGAAAATGTTCCACTGAAGCAGCTTAGAGTGACATTTGGAGGTGCATCTTTAGATTTATGCAAAAAATCATTAAAAAAAAGAAGAAAAAAGAAAGAAAAAGCACAAACTGAGTCATTATGATGCTGTTGGAATGTTAGTATGTATTTCAGTGGGCTCTTTAATACTAAGTATGTGGCTGATAGGTGGCGTGCAACAATTCTTCCCTTCTTTTTTGGTAAAACTAACCTGCAGCAATGTGTTTAAGTGATACATTTTGGAGAAATTGGTCAGTATTACTGTTTTTAAGGAAAATTATTTGAATATAAATTTAAAAAAAACTATTATAGCTGTTACTATCATTACAGCGGCAGAGCTGGTGTCCTAGGAAACATTAGAGCTTTGGTTATTTAGCGTGTACGCTTGTGTTTGCAGTGATGAATTCTACACCTATAGCTTGGTAAAGCACTCTTAACAAGGCTCACAGAAAGGAAAGAAAAGAGAAAAAGATGTGGTGAAACAATATAGGCGGCAGCAAGTGTATAGGAATGGATAATCATATAATCATGTGTTTTTGAGGGAGAGGAATGCTTACAATCTAAATACTGGACATCATTTATTTTTTATTTTTCTATTCTATTCTACAGTCATTTAGCAAACACTTTTATCCAAAGCAACTTACATCTAAGTACACGAGTGACGTCAACACTGGGGGCAAGGAGGGTTAAGTGTCTTGCCCAAGGACACACCAACAGTTGACTGGGAGCAGGATTCAAAACATCAACCTTCCGGTCATTGGATGACATGCTCTACCACCTGAGCCATTGGGGTGGCAGGGGCTCAGGTGGGATAAAACTGATATATGGATTTAATGCAGGTAGAACACATCTTTCCATCCTCTGTTCAACAGTATTATGTGAAAAAAACAACAGAAAGATCATATGTTCGTAGTCAAAAGTACGTGCAACCCTGGACAAAGACGAGGATATGAAACTAACTCTTTTAACAGTTCTCAATATCTGAGGCAAATTGGTCTCAGTGAAAAATATTAAACTCCTATATTGAAAAAGCTGAAAAGGATAATGTAATAAGGATTATAAAAGACACTTTTGCTTGTCAACTTAAACAGTTATGGAAGTTTTTAATGTCTAAGCTCTAAGCTATAGTCATTTAAATCACATTCAGTGTTTGTATCCAAGATGTGCAGTTTTAGTCTATGAAGCCATAAAGGGAGCAGAACCTAGCTTCACCCTCTTACTTCTTTATCATCTTGATAACACGTCTATCCAGCTACCATCAGCTCAATTTCAAAGAGCAGCTGGGGTCAGACTGTGTTTGCAACCTCATAGGAGGTGTTTGCTGTGAGAGAGATGTTCGAGGGGAGGAGGTAGATTTATTAATTGAACTGGATAACCTATAAAGGATCCATTTTTTTTACTTCTGAATCTTTTTATATATTTGTTGTAATTTGACTTTAACTCAATTGTCTTTTTAACATTAGGGTGGTTGACTTGCTTTTGGCAGAACATGCTAATCTAGTGAGATATTCTCACTAGTAAAGAATCCTTTAAAAAAATCCTTGAACCGGGCGGTGATAGGGATCATTCCTAAAATCTGATCACTTGTTCCCTATCCGCTATCTGAGATTTCCTGAAATTTAATCAAAATCCATCCATAACTTTTTGAGTTATGTTGCTAACAGACGGACAGACAAACCAACGCTGCCGAATACATGACCTCTGCCTCAAACATCCCATTATTTTCAAATTATATATTTGTTGAACATGGTGATGACAAAAGTCTTAGTGTTAGCTGTGCTGATGTGGGTACTAATAAACCTACAAAATAGACTGCGTGTGAGGCTTTACTTTGTTAATACTCTGACTAACTGCTGCTTTACACTATAGTGTTTTTCTTTAGTGTTCAACTCACGTTGTGACTGTATTGCATCTGTCTTTTTCACAGAAGGCATTAAAATGAAGGAGGCGAGGTAGTTATTTGCAGCTGCGCCGATGTAAAAAGTTAAATAAATGAGATATGCATGCAGATAGACGTCGAAGTATTGGGTAGAAATCGAGGTGTGTTAAATTCAGTATTTCATGACCAGATACCTGCAATTATCTGTTAAAGCATACCAGATAATGCTGTCTAAATGACTTGTTGAATAATCTGGTAACTCCAGAAATCAGATCTTAACAGCTTCTTCTCCAAGCTGTCAAAGCCATCAGTCCAGAACATGAACCTGGTCTTCAGTTTGTCTCATTAAGGTGATAAACTGTGGAGAAAGTGAGGAAGCTGAAACCTCTCACTGGGAAAAGTTTGAATGGATTTGCATCCCCCACGGGTGCAAACCACCATAGGACTATATAAGAAGGTGGAGTCACGCACACTTTCTCCATCGTTTAGCACAAACACCAAGTTATAGTGTGTTCCAGTTGTCTTGAAATTCCGAGCGGCCGAGAGTAGGTGACGTCATCAACAGGTAACTGTCCTCTCAGCACTGCGGCTACCTCCTCCCCCTCTCTGTCCTGTTGTTCGTTGTCTGAGAGAATTGATAATAAAAAGCAAGTGTAGGTAGTGAAACGCAACACAAATCGGAATTAAACATATTTGAGGCTGATAAAGAGCAAAATCACAGACCATTTTGAAAATTTGGCCAAATGCAAAATGCATTTTTTCCCTCAAAAAGAGGACATGTCCGGGTAAAAGGGGATGTTTAGTCACCCTGATATAGTCATCTATAAACAACACCTGGTGAAATTAAAACAGTGGTTACAGATGCGGCTCAAAACAGGATGCTGTCAGTCAAGTGCAATCAGTGTTATTGTTCAGTGCAATAAAAAAAAAAAGTCTTGTTCCGTTTTGATTTCATACTGCCGCTCCTTTCTAGTAACATAACTATTCAAAAACACCCATAAGTTTTAAGCAGTAATCATAATAGATGTTTTACTCACTAGTCACAAAATGATCTGAACAAATTGTTGAATATTTTGAAGGACTTAAAGGTGTACAGTCAGCATTGACATACTTGATATCCGCTAGCCAGTTATCACATCTTTCTGGGCTTTTGTGTCTTTTCGGTAGTTCAAACACCGATCTCTAGTTGTCTGTGGAATAATTATGTTTATTGCAGCCAACCACAAGACAGCTTTTTGGCATATTTAAAGGAAACTCTACAAAAATCAAAGAAAAATCTATGAGGATCGACCCTGAAAATCCAATGGTGTTTAACTTCTGCAAACTTTTGTTTTAACTGGTGAAAGACATCACAAACTTCAGCGGATTTTCTCCGATGTTTGCGCCTGTAAAGAATCCTTAAAAAAAATTCCTGGATCTAGACAGTGATCCAGATCACTGCCAAAATTCAACCACTTGTACCTTATTCCATTTCGGAAATTTCCCAAAAATGTGTCTGCTAACGGACAAACAGACAAACCAACGCTGTTGAAAACAAAACCTCCACCTTTGCGGTAAAAGAATAGGGAAAAATAAATTAATAGAAATAAAGAATAAAATTATGTGAAAATATATCAATGAAAAAATATGAAAATATTCCTATATTTTTGTCTATATAAAGTATTCACTCATTTATTTGTGTTTATTTATTGTTTTATGTATTTGTCTATTCATTTCTTTATTCTTTTCCAAATTCAATCTTTTTTGTGGCACTCCTATCATTCCGTATAATAATGCACCTTCCCACAAAACGAATTTTATGGCAGTGAGGTTAAATGCTTAAATCTCTTCCTCAGTCACCACATCCAGGGTAATAGACCAACTTTGGGATGTGATGTAATAGGAGAATCACATCAAATAGGTTTTTCCCAGAATCTGGCAGCAGCAGTGCAGTGTTGTCCTGTGGATATGGACCAAAAGCTCCGATGAAGGTTCCTTTTATGAACCCATGCCACAAAGAATCTGAATAGTTCTGTTGGCAAAAGAGCATGCAACCTGGTGATGCAAAGGTATGGCTAATGAACTGGCCAATGAGCGTAACCCCATCTTCTAGCTTCTCAAATGCCCCCATTGGTCTGATATGTGCACTGCTGATGTTCTGTGAAGGTGTTCAGACATTAACATGCAGTAGCCATCCTGGACCCTCAGTCCCTATGGTAATTGGAAAGCCGTCAGCAAGGCATTGTTTCTATAGGTGGAGTGGGGGATCTGAGAGAAATAAGGAGAGCAAGAAAAGTAATAGAGATCAGGGTGGAGAAGGAAACAAAAGGCATGAAATCAGGAAAAAGGGTAGACAAAGGATTAAGAAAGAAGGGGAAAGGGCACAGGAGGCTGGAATCAGGTGAATATAATAATGAAGCTTACAAAGTCGCTGATGGAATAAACCTTGAGAGAATGGCAAGAGAATGGAAGTGACTGAGTGGTAGATAGACAAAAATGGCAGAGTTTATAAATTTCTAGTCAACCAATTGAGCTCAACAGCAAATAGCATCAACATCTTATTAAAGAGCATAATCAGGTCAGAAGTTACAATAATTAGAAACAAAGGCATAAAATAAATTCTCTAATCAAGTTTGCATAAGCACCTGCTATTATTGATCATTTGTATATCATAACTGTACAAGCATTGTGTGGGTTTGGTATAGGTTAAGAAAGATTTTTTGAGAGAGAATTTGGACAACACATGGGGCAGAATGATGCTTGATGCAACTCACATAGCACAGAGGTGATGAATGAAAACTAGGCGGAGCTCTGCTGCTGCTGCTGTATTAGAATTCATCGCTAGAGAGAGAGAAAGAAAGAGAGAGAATAAAGATGCAGTGTGAAGAAAAGTGGAGAAGGAGAGGGATGAGATGCTGAAATGGAAATGAGAGAGATAGAGGGAGGGGTTTTAAGGCATCCCGGACACCCTTCACCCTCCACCTCCACCCTACTGCACACAAGCGCACACACAGACACACGTATACTCACTCAGCCTGCCTCAGGGAGCCATGGCGCATGCACACTCTCAGGCAGACAGGCAGAAGGAGATCAATCGTGCTCTGGGACGAGCGTGCATGTGTGTCAGCGATGTGTTAGCGACATGCTGGTGGTGGCGTATGCCATGTTAGTGAGGGTGCAATGTTAGCAGGAGTGGAGGGGGCTGTCTGTGTTTGTGCATGTGTGCACAGCTAGAATGCACATAGAGGGTTTGTGGTGTGTGAGTGTGAGCGAGCCGTCAAAGGGGAGGGGAGCCACGGAGCGCAGCAGCAGCAGCAGCATTGCCAGAGTGTGTGTGAGTGTGTGTGAGTGTATGTGTGAGGGGTGGAGGGGAGAGGAGAGGAGAGGCAGACGCGGTGGGACTCCTGGGAGAGGGAGCAGGAGTTGGGGAGCAGACCTAACCTCTCTCCTCCACAGCAGGAGGACCAGGACCCAAGGACAAGGCAAGAGCTGTAGCACAGCCTGGAGCATCTGGAACGGGGACGTACAGGGGATTTCTGCCCCTCTCTGGAGGGGACTCTGCTGGAGCCCAAACTCAGGATGTGTTTAACTAAAGAGGGCTTCCAGGCGGACCTGACAGACGTACAGAGACAAGGAAATAGTGCTGTTCTTCTTACCGATACATATTCCTTCTCCTACCTTGATTAGGATGCGAGGAAAAGGAGAGATAGAGGAATAGGGTAAAAGAGAGTAAGGATACAGCCTTTGCTCTTGAGGAAGAAACAGGGAGAATAAGAGGAGGAGCAGAGGAGGCGAGTGGTTGGGGGGAGTATACTCTCCTCTCATGACTTTGCTGTGGAACACTGACTGTTGATTGGCAGGTACTTGGGTTTGTCTATGAATCCCTCCTTGGCTACCATAACAACCAGGGGGTGTCAGCAGGTTGCTGTCCCACTGACGACCATGTCGGTGACCACGGGCTTCAGTTACCAGCTCCCTGGAATCACTACAGTAACATATGTGTTTGTTTACAGCCCCGGCTCAGTGCAACGAGATCCAAGCCCACCTCATCACACCCCTCCAGCACTGACAGGCCCCCGTGGGCCCAAACGGAAACTCTACAGTGCTGTCCCAGGACGTACCTTCATTGTGGTCAAGCCCTACGCGCCACAGGGGGAGGGAGAGATCCAACTAAACCGTGGGGAACGGGTCAAAGGTAGGTTTTGTGCTGTCATTTCTAATGTTAGTCTTTATATATTATTTACCCCACTTGCCAACTATTGTTACTTGACATTGCTGGAGTTAATATCCTGTATTCCATGGCATATCTGCAATTGTTCGTCATCCTCAGTAATGTTAAGGATGTCATGGTAAGTCCATGACGACATGTTGATTATATAAGTAGGCTTTGTTGCAGACTTTGAAAATGCAAACCTTCCCAAACTTCCATCTGTCTCAAATGCAAAGCATACCATCACTTCACTATGCTGTTGACTGCAAAGCAGTTGTGCAATTTCTCTGCCTGAAAGTCATTCCAGCGATGTTTGAGCTTGACATTGTGAATTATCATTGCATTGACTTTTTAAATGTGCTGGTTTCTGCAGTGGCTTTGCTTCATGTGTCTGTGTATGCTTTTGTCTCCATCCATGCTTCACTCAAGACTATGACTGTAATGACGTAGAAGGTAAACTCCAAAATATTCCTGTCACCCCTGTGTCTCCCTCCCACACACCTGAGTGTGTCAACCTTACACCTACAGTGAAACTATTAGTGATTGGCTCTGTTTGAATCCACTTAAGAGATGTGCACTCTCACTACAAAGCTTGGATTTTTGCAAGAAGACTTGCAAATTCAAGCAGGTCCCCCTGTGCTTTTAGTTGTTGGTATGCATACATATAATGTGTTCTTCCTCCTCTATTAGAGTGCTTCCTCCCCAAACACACAACTGTTTTTCTTCCTCCTCTTACCTCTTATCACCTGTCCACAGATACTCTGTTCCTCATTGACCCGAAACCCTGCATCCTGCCACTTCACATGCATCACCATGGATCAAACCCACATTAGCTTAATGGAAACAGTTCCCTCATGTCCTTAGAAAGGCCAGAGAGAGAGTGAGAGAGAAGGACTGCACTCATGCTGAGACCTCTTATGTTCTTTTAAGATCTACGCAGGGACAGGAAATACAGATTAAGGGTCAGTTTGGAATTTGAATTTGGATTTTGTATAAACTACCAAACATGCACACACACACTCATTTATACAGGTTGGACATAATAATCAAAACCTGTGGTTAAATCACAGTTATATAATTTATTAATGAGTTGCTTCAATATGGTGAGGAATAGAGTCCTAAGCTTTGGACAGTGGCTAGGGGGAAATCAGTTCCAGCTATTTCACAGATGATACCCAGGGAAAGTTATTACTTACTTGCTGCTGCATAACACGACAGAAATGTTAAAATGTTTTGATTGTTGTGGCCATCTAACTATTCCACATCACTGTTGTGCTCTCTGGGCCAGTTTTTGATTATTTTAGGTTTGTGAATCAGCTTGTTATCATCCAGGAAAGTTGCACCACTTTTGCGACACAGTTGGTCATCAAGATTGTCTAATACTTATTACCATGAAGTGCAATCAAGGACCAAGAAAACTGCATGACAAAGCTTACCAAACTATCAGAGAACCGTCTCTGTGTTTCGCAACTAAAATCAGGCAGTCGGGATCAAAGATTTTTTTCAGCATCCACCATTAATCTGTCCTAAACAAGTACAAAGCATAAAGGAGGATTTTTCTGGTCTGGTGTTCACTTATTGTGATCTTTGCACCATTTTATGAGTTTTTTTTTAACATTGGTTGGGTGGTGATTTAGCAGTGGCACCCCTTCCAAGGTATCTAGCTTGGAACCCCCCAGTGAACAGCTTTGATTGATACTGGGCAATTCTGGGCTGGGCTGGCAAAACAGTGGTTTAGCTGTGCAATCAAGTAACTTTAGTTTTACAGGTCACACATTTTGGCATATACTGAATATTTCCATTTACACTGTACAAAACCACAGAGCCTTTCTGGTGACGTCCACAGAAAACAAATTAACTCGTGGCTGCACATTACTGAGTTGTGACCACTAGATAGTAATGCGTGGCCACGAGATAATTAAGTCATGGCCTGGAGTTATTGAGTGGGAACGAGATAGTTAATTATTTTATGGCCACACATTAGTATCTCGTGGCCACAAGTTATAATTATTTTTTATCGATGTCAGACGGGCACCAGACAAAACAGTAAAAATGGAAATATTGTAGTTATCATTAACTGATTGCATCACAAATGTTTGAAGTGCATATCATAAGATATACTGTATGTGCAACCAAGATGCTTATTTATGAACAACCAATGGAAAAATAGGTTTTGATGTGTATTGTTTCCTTTTCTGTTTAGTCTTTCTTTGTACACATGTATACTGATATAAACTTTCTCCTGCAAATTTAGTCGTTTACATGTTTACCTTTACATTTTCTGTGTTCCTCCTTCTCTGACAGACATTTATCAAGAGACCTCCTCCTATATTCTTTGTGACTCTTTTTCACAGAATTGTGCCTGTTTCATAGAAATACTGCTTTCATTTGCAAAAAGATTACAAAACCATTTGATAAGCAAGTCAAACTGAACAACTCGTATGCTTGTTTCTAGAAAGCAGAATGATACAGCATCATCTGGAATTGTAATGCATACTGCTGACACTATTGTTGTTGTGAATGTGATGGCTCAACAGCACCCAAGTATGACTCCATCTACAGAAGGGATCTGCTGTCACTGTCCATAACCCAGCCACTAATATGAACGTTGAGTGTTTTGCCATTCTCTCATGTTGGCCATGCAGGAAACAAGCTTTCATTGTCATGGCTGCCAGCACCATGGCCCAGCCAAGTAAACCATCTGGCTCTGTTATGCAACAGTGACCATCAGAACCATTTCTCTGTTGTATTAACTACCCCTCTGTAGTCTTCGGATACGAACTGAACAATACATCAGCAGTTCAAATACTTTGTAAAAATGTTTGTTTTGTTAAACAAATTATTTCTATTTAGCTTATTTTATATTGTTCCAAAAAGAGAAGGACCATGTGTCCTGATGCACAGAGAAACTCTGCATGATAATCTGCTTTCTTGGGAAGGAATGACCCGTGGCTTGATACATCATGTATTTAAAATCTTTTCTGCATTTGTAAATGAAAGTGTTGTTAATTAAGAAAGTGTTGTTGACTAGTCCCAAGTCAAGACTTGTATGTTTATATGAGTTTGCTTCTGTGAAGGTAAAAAAAAAAAAAGTAAATATCTGGGGCATTTTTTTGCTCCCTAGAGCTAACTGTGCTACTGCTTCTGACTGAAAACATGTTGATGATTCAGTTATATTTAGATAACTAGCCCCCACCCCCAACCCCCTAAACACAGAGCCGTTCAGAGACTAATCTGTTTTCCTGATAATGTCCGTACAACCTTATTAATCACCAGCTATACCAGAGGAGCATCCCTATGATGAGATCAGATTAGGTAAATCTGACTGCACGATGTGTCTGTTTGTGAGTGTCTGTGATCTAGATCAGTATCTGCTCAAGTTTCATTACCTCACCTTGTGAAGAGACCAACTGGTGGTTAATTTAGGTATAGAATACTGTTTGCTGTAGAGGGAATCATTATTTTTTACTGGGAGTCATGTTGTAGTTGCTCGTAGTAGGCTGTTGTATGTTTTCTGTCAAGTATGATTGTACATGTTAATAATAAATTTTTATTGTAAGGTTTTGACATGAAATAATGATATCCTATTTTTCTACCTTCATTCGAAGTAACAGACGCGTTTCTGGACTCAGATGGTAAATACAGTAGATCTTTGTAGCAACAACTGACCTTACTTCTTCTGGACTTTGATCTGTCGTTAAATTAGCTTTTCTATCTTAACATCATTGCCTTGACATTGTGAGTGTTATTTGGTTTTGTGCTCACTGCATGATATAAACTGTAAACTGTGTGGAGATTTTGTAGAAATTTTGGAGGATTTTTCTATTCTGTTGTTAAAGTGTGCTTTCAAATTGACAACCTTTTTTTGAGGAAGACTGAAAGGTCTCTCTCAATTATTGTTTTTATGACATGGAACAGTTATCTGGCAGTGAGCAGCTACCAAAATGCTTATAACTCTGTAGTATGCCTTGATAGTATTCCTTTACAAAATAGCAGATATATGTGTAAATGCTGCCATGGCAGTAACATACACTAGTGAATGTTGTGGTAATGTGTGTTAGAAAGTGTAGCTAGTCTAGACAATCATTTAGGTTTGAGCTGTGTGGTTTTACTTGTTTACTTGCAGCATTGCATTTGTATCCGTTATGTATAAACACATATGTAAATGCCTTATAGCTGACACCCAAACCAGTGAGGATGCTGAAGAATACGCTGTCTTTAGTGATGAATATGATGAACATGAAGGTAAATTCAACGGGTTTTTTTCATACTTAAAAGATGGATGACAAATTTGTGACAACTGTAAATAATTGTTGCCATTCTGCTGCCACAGATATATCATATGACTGCAACTTGATTTTCTCGTTATTTCGGGGAATCACAGTTTGACTGCTTTTTGAAAGCCTTAAATGTCTTGCACTGTTAACTGTGGTGTAATTAAATGAACAAAAACGTTAAAAACATCGAATTGAATTGATTTAGATTGTTAGAAAGCCTTAAATGGTTCTGAATGTTGCACAATTCCTCTTTTCATCTGTCATATACATTTGCACAGATACATGCACATGTAACTCTCGTGTACTACAAAAGATAAGAAGGTGAAATGTAGTTTTAGTGTCTAAAATAAATGTTTCATTCAGCCAGAGTTTTATCCAGTTTTAAAACCTACTTGGAAAAACCCCCAGTCTTCAGTTCATGATTGTCAGTCTATTGGTCTGTTTGTCTGCGATCAATGTCTCTAGAGAGCCTTCGTCCAGACAAACAGCCCTGCTGTCCACCATTTAGAAGGATCATCCACATTCAGCTCTCCAAGCAGATTGTTAGTCCTAGGTAATAAGGTCTGTTGGTCCTTCAGCACTCTCTGACTGTCAGAGGACCACGAAACTAGTATGCACTTGGTTTCTCGGTGTGTGTTGGACTGTATGTCTTTGTCAGTGATGGCGTTTAAAAGAAATCGTTTTTTCGGGATTATTGGATTTTGTGTTTTGCCAGTTTGTGCAGATATGCATGTATCTATTTATTCATGGTGTGTGTGTGTGTTTATGTGTGTGTTTGATGATCCTTTTGGCACACTCCATCAATAGGCACCCAAGGCCCCTCCCCACACGAGAGGACTTTCCTGCATCCTCTCTTTATGCAGTTTCCCTTCCTCACACCTGTTTGTTTCTGCTCTTTGCCTTCATTGATGTAATCTGATCTCATCATTCGGTTGGACATTCCTTGAAAGGCCACTTATTCTCACCATGGTAACAAATAGAGTTACTGTAACCAGGTCATAGACACACACACAAGTGCATATATGAACTTGCTCAAACTCACAGTGGTAGATTCACATATTTTGTAGATAAACATGACAACATATTTAAAGGAGCAGATATGTGTGTCAACATGCTGCACCCCGTATCCCCATACAAAAGGCATTAACAGCAGGTTTGGGACATTCTTCTCCTCAACAAGGTGGCACACTTGAGAGCATATTTCCGTAACAGTGTATTACATCTCTTGTGCGTGCACACACACACCACATATACCCTCTCCAAACGCCATTATAAATCTTGCAGACAGCCATGAAAATAAAACCAGTGCAAGTAATGTTGAGATTAGACATTCACAAACATGATTAATGGGGTTTGGCCGCACCCTGTGTGTGCAGAATATTAACACTGCTGTGGGCAATGGAGGATACCTGGACAAGCTATAAGGACAAAAATACACTAATGCACACTTATATACTAGGTTTAAATGGGTTGCCCTAGGTCTGCCTTTATACTGGGTCAGAAACCATCTTTTACTGGGAACACAAACAACTCAACCATTCACTTAAGCAGGTACACTGAACATAGCTAGAAAACTGCAAAGACTTTCAGCTGAACCTATTCTCCGAAGGCATGTTTTTCTTGTAATTTATCTCTGTAACAACATACATAACATACATGTGACTGGGCCGAGGCCAAAAGTCAGAAGATTATAAATATGAAATAGTTCATTCAATACATTACATTTTTGATCACACAAATTGCTACTTTTATAATTCACATGTGTCCATCTGTTACCAAGCAACAGGTGTTAAGTGTATTTTGCAGCTCTGACATGTTATCTGATCAAATTATGCCTTTAGTGAATAACACAAATACCTTTATTCAGGAAAATGTGTGTTTATTCTGCAAATTTTACTTTTTGATTTGTAGAAATGCTGTATTCATGTATTTCCTGCAAATCAGTTTGGATAATAGACTCCATTCTAAATGTTGAAAGCAGTCTAAAAATCTTTGTCAGTTTCCCACAGTGAGCTTGGGGAGAATTAATTAGACTTTATCTCTGCCCAGTAGTTGCATTAAGATCACCATGTGTGTGCCAATGTATTTCTGTTAATGTGAAAGCAGTAGCAGCTCTCCATTGTTGTCTGCATCATGAAGTGCATGTGGTGCACACTTGTGTGTGTTAATGTGTACATCCTCCTGTGTAGTTTTCTTTGTGAAACACAGTGTAAGTAATTGCCTCCCACAAGTTAGATAAACTGCATCCTTCAAGTATTCAGCAGCCAGCTGTCCTAATATCCGAGGCACACATGGTAAAAATGTTCTATTTTTTCAGTCTGTTTTCCTACCTGTTGTTTACCTACTTATACAGACTTATAAATGCAGGAAGTACAGGTATTTCTTTTTTAATAAGTAGCAGATGCACATTATGCTTTTTTATCTTTTTTCTAAAAAAGAATAGTTCTAGCAGTTAGTGCTCTCTGCCAGTTTCAGGGTTTCCTATCTACTTAGAGTTTATAATTACACTGTGAAACATAACTTTACTGTGCAAACAAGCTCACATCAGTGTGTTTAATGCATTTCTAGCTGTATGTCCAAACTGACTCTAATTTAAGATGTAGCCAACAACGGTCACATCTGTTACTTTTTACATGTTTTCTCTATTGTTGAAGCCGGATGGCCACTGGGTGAAAGGATAAAGGCCGTATAGATATTGTATCATAATTCTTGTGACAGTGTTACCTCCAAAAAATAATTGAATCAAGCTAAGATAATAGTTAATGTCTGTGAAAGTCAATATCACAAGTGTCAAAGTAAGTATTAAAGCAGAAAGTAAAAATATGATCATATTGATAATCAATCTATGTTTGCTATCACCAAATGACTAACTCAAAAATACCAATAAATGTATTTATTTTTTCAATGTGGAACAGATAGTACTGGTGTTACAGACATAAAGACACTTGAACTTGTCGTATGGGACGATCTTATGTGTTTTGTCTACAGTCTATATAATAATAGGATACTTTTTAAGTATTTACATATAATGCATTTCAGTAAATTATTCTTTCCTTCACCCATTCAGCCCTGGCCATTTTTTTTCCACAAAAATGCTGAACAAGACATACCAACATAAAATGAAGAATTGTTCCACAATGATGAGGTTCCTATGCATGTTTTTGGTGTCTAGGGAGAATGAGGGACCTCAGAGAATTTCAGTGTAAAAAAATCATTGCCTGTTTTTTCCCCATTTGACAGAAAATATTGCCATGCTAACAGTAATTCCATGCACACAGATGCAAAATCAATCTAATTTCTAAACATTAATGTTTGCACTAAAATACACTTTTGGTCTTGTGTTGTGAAAATGAAGGGTCTAAACTGTTGAAAATATACAGTGGTTTTATTTTAATTTCTTTATAGTGGTTGTTTATGTCTGTAATTTTTCGAGCCCTTACAAGGACAGAACAAGGTTTAAGCATTCTGACTTTATTCACTTATGCAGTTCTTAGACCAGAAATAGTGTGTAGTTCCTCAACTACCCCATGATCATTTGATATGGGACTAAATACAGATCAAACACTTTACCATTGCACTCAAACGCCAGATATTAACAGGTGTTAGTGGGTTTTTTGACCAGTGTAGAAATTATCTTAAGACAGGCACCTCCTTCCAGGCAGCTAAAAGCTTTTTCTTAGAAAGGAATCACAGATGTTCCTGAAAAATTAGATGAATGTGTAGCCTATAAAATTTACAATTTAAAATATATTCATGTTTACTGACAACATGTCCCCATGCTCTTTACATGTCCTCCATAAGGACAGCTTTATAAATCATAAAGACTATAATAGAACAGTGCAGTGTGTTTGAGAGCATTTGAAGAAAAAGTGTGTTGAGGGGTTTAGAGTTCACACCCAATGGTCCTCAGGAGCAATTAATGGTATCAAAAATAGACCTGGTCAGTCTATTAAAGAATTTTACTCGTTAGTCATTCATAATGTTCCAAGCTGTGTGTGTGTTATTGATACTGGACCAGGTCACAAGCCTTAGGCAAGGACATTGCTGTCCAATCAGAATAACAGCGGGGTGCAAAGTCCTGCCCACGCACCTACCTGCTCCATGCTGACCACACCACCTGTCCTCCTATTGCACTCTCATCCATTGTTTCTTTTTTTCCTTCTCTTTTTTTCAGTTTCACTTGTTTGTTTTAACAAACATCCTCATATCGTCCACCCTGGCTTAGAAGATCTCCCCACACTTAGCCTTTCATTTAAATTAAAACCTGTGCTTGGCTAACATGCATCTAAGTTACTGAGATGTAGCCTCGTACAAAATGCTAATTAGAAACAAGCAGTTGCAGAGTTAATCAGTGTATGAATAAACATGAACAAGAACACTGTTGCATAAACAGCAGCCATTGACTGATGCAGATACATATTCAACAGAAGCACTGCCATGCTTTTGGGTTACAATCACTCTATCATGTACAGTTTGACCTAGCCTGACTCCAGATGGTTGCTAGCAACAGACACTCCCTCACCTACGCAGTTACAGTCATATTTGTTATCATGTATTAGAAATCTGTATGCAAAGTGCCATGTCCTTCATGGTACTATAATGCAGTGTAGCTTTTAGCATATATACTAACAAGCAAGAAGACGCCAGAAGGTGTTTCATGTTTGCAAAACTTGTTATAGTTAGGAGGAAATTATGTAAAAGTGTGAAGAGTTTCATGAATCAAGGAGAGAGAAATATTTTTGATCAGGGTGGCATCAAAGTACTGACTCAAAGTTTCCATCAAGATTACCATTGTTTAAATTGATTGTCATGTTCACTCGCAACATGATCTCATGACTGATTGCAAAATACTTACTCTGGTCCAATAGGTCACAATTACCCAATAATGGCTCAAAAACTATACATCTCTAAATTATGCTTTCACATTTCTTCAATACAATATAGCGCCTGCAGCACTAATGATCAGTTTGTTTGGTTTTCTACTCCTGACATTACTTACTGTTTTACTTGACTCAAACCTGCTAATGGTTATGATGAGAAATTGAAAATACATGGTTAAAGTTCAAATCAATGCATGCAGTTTACTTTAGGTATTAAGGAACACATAGTTAGAGCTAGAGAAATAAAAATGGCCATGGACTCCAAAGTTTTGTACTCAATGTTTGCGGGTCATATTGCTTGATGTGTTGCTACTTAGCACAAAACAGCAGTGAAACAGCGGTGGCCTTTTGTCAATCTAACTCAGATACACTGTTCATCAGGAACAGAAATTATTGTTGTGTTATAATTTGTAACATGGAAACTGGTCAGTTCATTGTATGCACATTTATCACAGCATCAATCCCATCATATATGTGGCACCTTGACTGTTCAATCCGATGATCAGTTGTGTCATTAATAGCTCAACATCAAATGATATCTGTCACTGGATTGGCAGACTGGGGTGGTGGTTCCCCTCTTTAAGAAGGGGGACCGGAGGGTGTGCTCCAACTACAAGGGGATCACACTCCTCAGCCTCCCTGGAAAGGTCTATTCAGGGGTTCTGGAGAGGAGGGTCTGTAGGATAGTTGAGTCTTGGATTGAGGAGGAGTAGTGTGGTTTTCATCCCGATCGTGGAACAGTGGACCAGCTCTTCACCCTCTTCAGGGTCTTGGAGGGGACATGAGAGTTCGCCCAACCAGTCTACATGTGCTTTGTGGACTTGGAGAAGGCGTTCGACCGTGTCCCCCAGGGACTACTTGTACGAGCTGTCATTCCCTCCACAACCGGTGCCACAGCTTGTTCCGCATTGCTGGCAGTAAGTTGGACTCGTTTCCGGTGAGGGTTGGACTCCACCAAGATTGTCCTTTGTCACCGATTCTGTTCATAATGTTTATGGACAGAATTTCTAGGCGCAGCCGAGGTGTTGAGTACCAGTTTGGTGGCCTCAGGATTGGGTCTCTACTTTTTTGCAGATTATGTGGTTCTGTTGGCTTCATCGGGCCGTGATCTTCAGCTCTCGCTGGAGTGATTCGCAGCCGAGTTTGAAGTGCCTGGGATGAGAATCAGCACTTCCAAATCCGAGACCATGGTCCTCAGCCGAAAAAAGGTGGAGTGTTCTCTCTCCGGGTTGGGAGTGAGGTCCTGCCTCAAGTAGAGGAGTTCAAGTATCTTGGGGTCTTGTTCACAAGTGAGGGAAGGATGAAACGAGAGAGCGACAGGTGGAATCGGTGCGGTGTCTGCAGTGATGTGGACTCTGCATCAGTCTATCGTGATATAGAAGGAGCTGAGCCAAAAGGCAAAGCTCTCGATTTAGCAGTCGTTCTATGTTCCTACCCTCACCTAGGTGAGTCACGAGTTCTAGTGACTGAAATAATGAGTTTCCTCCGCAGGGTGGCCGGGCTCACCCTTAGAGATAGGATGAGAAGCACCGTCATCTGGGTGTGACTCAGAGTAGAGCCTCTGCTCCTCCGCATCAATAGGAACCAGATGCTTGGGCATCTGGTTAGGATGCCTTCTGGACGCCTCCCTGGGGAGGGATTTCGGGCACGTCTTACCAGGAGGAGACCCTGGGGTAGGCCCAGGACATGCTGGAGGGATTACAACTCTCGGCTGGCCTGGGAGCACCTCGGGATCCTCCCAGATGAGCTGGCTAATGAGGCTGGGGAGAGGGTAGTCTGGGCTTTCCTGCTTAGGCTGCTGCCCCCCGACCCCATCCCAGATAAGCGACAGAAGATGGATGGATGGATGGATGGATGGATGGATGGATGGATGGATGGATGGATGGATGGATGGATGGAACAGGCAATTTGTTAATATAAAACATAGTTATTATAGGCACAGTAATGAAATAC
>JAOXYM010000010.1:25602739-25614013 GCA_028567055.1 Leptatherina wallacei | reverse complement strand
GGATGGATGGATGGATGGATGGAACAGGCAATTTGTTAATATAAAACATAGTTATTATAGGCACAGTAATGAAATACAATATTTTATTGTTACTTTTGTAGATGGTCCTCAAATCTGGTGATTATGATTTTGTCATGTGTGAGTGTGTGCATGCATACATGTTAAAGATAAACCATCAAAGTTTTGTTGTGTTTCTCTGCCAGGCTTTTATGTGATTTTTGCTTGGAGGTAAAGAAAAAAGAAAGCCAAGTAAAAGAGTTGGTATTAGGTGGACTGTTCTATTTTTGTCTCCACCTGAAGGTCGATATTAAAGGAAAAAAGCTTGAGAAATGGAATAAAAGACAAATAAGAGTCAAAGAAGAAGTATGTCATGCAACTCCCTTTAAGCCTGTGAGGGATGCAGGGAGGGAGAAGATGAGAAGTGAAGAGGGATCCCTCTGAGTCATCCTCGGAGTTTTCCTCCCTCCTCTCATCCTCCTCCTCCCACCATAATTTACAACACTCCCGCCCTCCTCGCTTTTCTTATTTTTTCTTTCAGTTTTCATCCCTTGTTCCACTTGTTTGTATGACTTTGCCGTCATTCACAAAAAGCCTCTTCATAGTTTACATATTTCTTTTCATTATTTTCTCTTTTCTAAAACTTGTTCAGTCTATATTTCCTTCAGGTTTTCTGCCTGTTTCTTTCAGTGTGACTCTCAGTGGAATACTGATGAGCCAGAGATTGCACCACTCCCCCACCCTCTTCTAAGCAAAGGAAGTCCTCTGAGGATGAGCACGCAGAAATCCTGAGCACATATTTGACTCAGAGCAGTGTGACTGTCCCTCCTCCTTGTTATTTATTGGCTCTTTACTTGATTCAGTCCTGTATCTACTCTGGAGTCCACTTGCCCTTTTCCACACTACCCTCTTAATTGCCTGTCACCCCTGTTCCTTTTCTCCATGTCCGCCTTCATCCTCTTCATTAAACTTTATTATTTCACTCATGTTGCTCTCCTCTATATTTTTTATTCAATTTTAATCATTTGTTTCTCAATCTGCTTGGATTTAAGTGTCCTTTAATTTTCTCAAGATGCATAAACATTCACTCATTTTGTCCGCATTGACCATTATTGCTGTAGACAGCACATCGTCCTCCCTTCTCTCACTTGTTTGTGTGTGTGTGTGTGTGTAGGCATGTGCTATCATGTCTTCCGGTCGTGTGCCACTTGTTTCATAAGGATGCAACACTGCTCTTTCTCTATTACACTGAATTGAACTAAGGTTTAATAAAGACTGCAGGGATCCAAATCTAATAACAGCTGCACTCTGCTTATTGGAACGCTCTCACTCACCTTCACACACTTTGTTTTAGCACTCACACACACTTAACACTCACATACACTCGCATCCTGCTATGACTGATATATACACTCGCTTTGTATTTAGAAAATTTATATTTAAGCGTTTTAATGTTCATATTTATCATATAATTGTGCAACCAAACAGTGTCAATTTTTTGAGCTGTTCATGAGGTCTAGGTCTTTCATTTAAAACTTAAAATCCTTGCTTAGGGTATGTTTTTAAAACCTTGCCTTTTCACTGACATGATCTCACCTCTAATCAAAATCTAGACTCAATATGTGATATTCCTGCAACTGTGATATATTGCAGCCCAGAAAACATATGCATCCGACCCTGCGGGAAATTTATATAGTGCTAAAAAGAAACAATAGAATCTGTTACATGTGAGAAATTAATTTCCTTGCACAATGTGTTTTTAGGGCTGTATTTTCCCTTTCATTTTAAGGTCAGACCAGTCTTTTTTAATATCAGCCATGGCTTTCTGCTCCAGCTTGTCCAATGCAAAGGCCACACACACCCAAGCTGCATGTTTGGCTTTGTTTGAAACAAAGCTATTTAGATCACAGAATAACATGTTGCCTGACTTCTGTCTTCTCCAGCGCTGCCAGGATTTTGACTGCCAAGGAAATTTAATTTTATCCTTTGGTCCATGGCTGTCCACAGCCCCAATCTTCATTTGTGCTGTCATTATATGAGAGGAGTCCAGTCTGCAGCATAAATTACAGATAGGAATCTTAGAACCTGTTTAAGCAAAGGTTTTTTGGCAAGTATCTGTAATTTAATTGGAAGAAAGCGCATCCTCATTTTTATAAATGAAGCTTCATGAACGTTGGTACGGTCACTGTGACATTTTCACTTTTGCATTCATTATTTTGTTGCTTCCAATTTTAAACATAATCTTTTTCTTTTTTTAAATAATCCAATGGTTTTTTTTTTAACAGTTCAAACTATAGGTTTGGGTTTTTTTCTCCCATACTTCTCTGTTGAACTGGTCACAATGGTTTTTTTTTTGTTTTTGAATCACAGTATTTGAGCAGAGCTCATATAGTGAACAGCAGGGAGCAGCAACTA
Source organism: Leptatherina wallacei (assembly GCA_028567055.1). NCBI lineage: Eukaryota > Metazoa > Chordata > Actinopteri > Atheriniformes > Atherinidae > Leptatherina > Leptatherina wallacei. Next base: position 25,611,601 of record JAOXYM010000010.1, on the reverse strand, counting down.
ATATATCTTGTGTTTCATCAGAGAGCTCCTGGTCAATTTAATGATACCAGTGAGTCTGCAAGTGAATGATGTCAACACTTAAAGCAGCTTCAGTGTATCCGCAACTGCTGTCATCTTGTCAACTGACTGATTTCCCGTGTTATATCTGCACAATCCAACAGTTCAAAATTTGGCTGCAAAAAATGTACAGCCATGCATTTTGAATTAGATTATTTTGGAACTTCACTAAAATGTATCTGCCCAATGACCACAGTAATAGAAAGAAAAAGAAGTCTGCATAACAGCATACCTACTTATTCTAGCAGTTAGGAAGTAAATCACTGCACATCTGTTAAACGCAATGAAAATCAAGGTGTATTTTGGCTTTGGCAAACTGTCCATGGCTTTTCTGCCTGAATCAGTGCGAGTGCATCAGTGGCAAAAAGCCATGAGCCTCTGTCAGAACAGCTGCATCCTTCATTGTCTGTGGCTGCAGGCTAATACAGGAGTTTGATGCATCTGCTGTTGCTGGGGAATAATATGGTTGAGTCAGTTTAAAAAGTCTACTCTTTTTCTCACCAACTACCGTTTGTTCATTGATAAGAGCTTCTATTGTGTCTGTGCATGTGCTTGCTTGTGTACAGAGAAACAAAGACAATGAAAGAAAAGAAAAACGAAATGAATGACTCAGCTAAAAGTAAGAAATCAAAGCGAAGCAAGAATTAAGATGAGCTCAAACCCTGGTCTCACACACACAGACAGAAACACACACGCTGCTACAGGGGTTCATTGAAGCATGCTGGCAGGGCGTGTGAAGAGTATAAATAGCTCTGCATCCTCACTGATGCTATTTTTAAACCAGAAGTCGTGACTGACTTAACCAAGGGCAAGACGGAGAAGCAACACACACACACACACATACTGTACTAGATCTTTCACCAGGCAGTAGACTTCTTGGTAAGTTATGAATAACCTGGCATCTGTTAAAACATAGCTCTCTCTCCCTTTGTCAGCTTATGTCTGTCTCTAGCTGACTCTCATTTTTCATTGTCAGTGCTGAATGCAAGCCTCTTTCTGTCAGGTTCTTTCCCTTTGTCTCATTCTCTAGAGCCCACTGTAGTGTTCCCATTCTTTCAGATCAAACCTTGTGTCTCATTTGTGTGTTGATTTCATTAATGGCTCAGTGAGATGCTGAACAATCAACTGTGGGAACACGCTGTGAATTTCTACAAGGCCCTTCAAGTACAGTCAGCACAGTGGTTTCCCACTGATCACATTGTACTTACATAAAGTGAAGCAACCCAAAACACTTGGAAGATGATGTTTTGATTTGCTGTATGTGCATGTAAAGAAGGCCAATGTTTGTGTTTGTGTGTAAATAAATAAGATAGAGATAAATAAGGTTTTATGACTTTGCATGGAAAAAAGACTAATTTAAAAGGCAAGTGTTTTGACAGTTATACTTTGGTTTGTTATAAATACTTGTGGAGACTTTGATGTTATGTTCCAACTGATACAAGGTCTTTCACTGCTTGTTTTTTATTTTAATTAAACTAACTGTGAAGTGTGTGTGTGTGTGGGGGGGAGAGGATTACCTGGTTTCGTTGAACAAACACCTAGAAACTCAAAGTTACTCTCTAACTGCTGTAGATGGAAACCACTGGAGATTTGGCTTCCTCCTTGTGATTTGCCTGGCTTATTTTGGTAGCTTTTTCTTATGAATGTTGGTGTTTACCTTCAGGAAGAATGTTAACCAAGCACAGTTAGAAGTTGTGTATGCCCATGCCACCACCAAGCCTCCACATGTTTTATTGCTGAGCCTGTGTGCTTTGGACCAGCCACCTACCACCACTTTCCTCTGTGGAACAGGGCTCAAACCTTTGGTTTTGTCTTCACTGGTAGTTTTTTTTATTTTCTGCAGTGTAAAAGGGCCGTATATCACTTAATCAGTCACTGCATGTCGTGGGTTAGCTAGACATGCTTCTGAATGCAAATGATAAATTTGGAATCAACTGCAGACCTTAAAACAGCTCAATATGTGAACACCTCATGATGAATAAGCCTAAAATTATGCATGAAGCATCACTTGAGTCTGTTGTTTAATTACATTGAGGATACCTTTGAACAAAAAGTTCCACATAATAAAAAGCTGAACCCTGTGATGAACTGCTAACCTAACCAGGGTGTACCCTACCTCTTGCATGATGGCATATGGGCTAGGTTCCTGTACTCTGAGACCCTGAAGCTGGATGATGGCATCTTAAGTATATATCATGATAGTTTGTCACAAATTGTTTTTCATTTGTGCTGTTATATGATAGGAGTCTTATCTGCAGCATCCACTACATATAGGACTCTTAGTATATATTTTATGACTTTTTAACATGATATTTCATTTCTTATGTTTTATTCATTCTGCCATCATATCTGCAATATGACTCCAAAAACTTTGGACTACAACATTGTACTTTGGGTCAAATAGCATGTTTTATATAACTGGTAACTTATTAAGTTTCAGAAGATAACATTTGGACAATTAAAGCAGATTATAATATAACTGTTAAAATCACATTAATTTCCAACACACTGAGGCTTGACACTTCAAGCACTTTGCAGAAATATAGTGGCAGGACATGCAACTTCCTGGTCAGTGTAAAACCACAGAGTTGCTGTTTTGTGACTTTCTCTATGAATACATGCCAAAATGTGTTGAGCCTTTGTTCTCTCTAGTTTACCTGTGGAGGTGATTAAGGCTCAGCATGACAGGTCGCAGACCGTAGTGTAAAAAGCCGGTGTCCAGCTGAGGTGTTGATTGCCATGTGTAGGGAGCTGTTCTTTGGCTGACCCTAGAAAAACATTAATGCAGAACACTTAGGATTTTTTTTTTCAGGATTTGTCCATAAAAAGTCTTTTATTTGCTGTCCCTAAATCTCAATTTGCTGTGTGAGTTTTCATGACTACTGTCAACAACTGTCTACAACTGTAGCGCTTCACATGCCAAAGTAGTCAGGTTGGACATTATAATGAACATATCAAACATATTGTAGGCTATCCTGCTCAGAACTGCAGCTAAATCATGTTGCTTGTCTCTTTTGAACCCAGCTCTGACTCACAGGAACAAATGTCTTGCCAGTGTTGGCAAGCAGCAGAGCAGCGAGGCAGTGAGAGGTAGCAGCTACTTTCACAGCAAGACATGTGCACCATGTGCAAATCTGCCTTTTTGCTGAGCAGACATATAGTATTATCTTGAAAACATATGTATCTGTTTTGCATATTTATAAAAAGAATAGGCAATATTTGTCTTGTTAAAACAGATTTGTTGTAAATACTTGCTATCCTTGCTCTTAGGGAGCAAGCTAGAGAACTAAACGAGGGCAGCCGTAAAGATCAATCAAAGATCTCCCCTTTTCTTTCATTTCTGCCGTTTGGGAACGGAGAGCACAGCCGGCACCTGTCGACTGCAGGCACTCCACTCCACTTTAGACAGACACACTGACAGAGACAAAGAGGGGTGTGCAGGCAGTGACCAGGAAATCGTTCAGAAACATAGAGACTGGGGACGAAAGACTTGTGTAGAGGAAAGAAAGGTAGACAGAAAATGAAGAGTTTAAACATGGAAAAAGAGACTCAGGGAGTCTGTTCTCAGGAGACAGGCAGGGCAAAGTTGTGTTAAGCTAAGATCAGAGAAAGGGATCAGCCCATGTATCCTCTCTGTGCTCGGTGTCTTTTTTCTTTTTCTTTGTGCAGCAGAGAATTGATAAACATCTATTCTTCCCTTCCAGTGTGTGTCCAGTCTGACAGAGACAAGCTGTGAAATTGTTAGCAGGGTATGAAAGTGAATCAATTTTACTAAATAATGGATATATTTTTGGACTGTCCTTTATTTTAGAGCAATGTTAGCATATTGTTGTTGCTGGTTGCAACAAGCCATGGAGAAAGCAGGGAATTAATATACTAAGTTTGTAAGCTTATTTGAATATGATTGTGTACTGAAACACACTCTGCTACTTTGACATCATATTCAGAGTTATGTCTCTGGGTAGGATGTAAATGGCCTTGAACTTTAGGAGACGTTAGATTTTGACCTAGTGCAGCATGTCTTTGGAAGATTATGTAATTGCTACAAAGTGCGCCAATGTATCCTGTGAATGAGTGATGTTTGAATGTTTACTATCATGTCACGTAAGATGAAGTCCAGTCGACTGCCTGTCATAGTAACTCAGGTTACATCACTATGACATGTCCCCAAGCCAGAGGGGGATATAGTTTGGTGGAAGTAGACTACATCATTTAACAGGCTATCTGCTGGCTGCAACATTGCACTGGTGTATCCTAGCAACCAGTTTAGAAGAAGGGCTCGCTCAGGCAAAGCCTCAGTTCCAGCTGGTGATCTCTGAGGAGTGTGTGTGTATGTGTGTATGTGTGTGTGTGTGTGCGCGCGTGTGTGTGTGGGGTGTGTGTGTGTCTATTAGCTTTCTGGGATAATAGATGAGTGTTGTAGAAATTAGCGTGCTGGCTTAGTCCTGCAGGGAAGATCAATATCAACTATACATTCATCTCTAATTACCATGGCGGAAGTTAGAAGGAATCTCTCTTTTTATCTCTCCCTCCTTTCATATCCTTTTCTTGGTCTCTTGCTTTTAATACTCTCCACAATTTTCTATTACTCATGTCCTCTTCTATTAAATGTTTGCCTGTCTTTCTATGATTTTTTTTTTTTTTAAATTTAGATGAAAGTGGTATAAAATGTAGAGAAATGTTTTGGAAAAGCATGTCTGTATGGTACATCACCAACCAGTGCTCTAAAAGGAGAGTTTTTCCTATTTCCTATCCTTTGGGTTTTTGTGAAATATATCTTTCCTTTTTGTCCTTTCTTCTCCTCCCTCTTTGCACACTCAGTTGTATTATTTATTAAGAACATAAAAGATTTCCCTTTGCACTTTGGCCTTCTATTCATTTCGGTCATCCTTCAAAGACTTCACAACCTCGCTGTAATTACTGGAGAACTTGTTTTGTTGTGGCATTTGACTAAATACCCTTTTCTTTGTCTTTCTGTCAGTGCTGAGTATCGGGGAAGGAGGATTCTGGGAAGGCACAGTCAAAGGGAGGACGGGCTGGTTCCCAGCAGACTGTGTGGAAGAAGTTCAGATGAGACAGTATGACCCACGGCTTGGTAAGACATCTAGATGCACACTGACATGCAAATGCTCATGTTCATACGGTGCACTCATGCACCCTCAATCCAACAAGTTTGGATCTTGCTGTGATGCTTCGCACCAGTGTTTGTGAAGAGCTATTCACACCTGGTTAAAGTAAGTCCTGTAGCTCCTGTTGCACTTGTGATATTTTTACAATATAAAATATGTCTCCAGGGGGGATTTTAATAATTAGTTTTTAAATGTTGAACAAAATTAGATAATGTGCACCATAAATTAATTGAGATGTTTTTTATTTGTTTTTTTTTTAAAGTCTATTTATTATATTGTAAGCTGACTTTGATCTGATCTCTGTCTGGATTTCCTTCATTTTAATTTCATGTCTTTTTAAATAATTAGAAGTTCTTGAGTTGTTCTGCTGCCAAAGCTGAAAAATCTATTCTAAAAACCAAAATCCTCACATTTTCTTTGTACTATACCAGGCGTTGGCAACGTTCACTAATAAAAGAGCCACTATACTTCCTGTCCCACCAAAATAAAAATTGTTTAGAGCCACAAAACATATTTAACTATTGAAAATAACTTACAGTTAAGAAAACTGTTGGATTTTATAGTATTTTATGTCATGAAAAAAGAAAATGCCAAACCTGTCCCCATCTGAAGTGACATTTTCTTAATATCGTCAACATCACTCGTCATTTCTGGAGGAGCGGAATCAGTTTGCAGAAACGAAATGCTTGTTGTCATTTTAAAAGTCGTTTCCTTGACGATCTTTGTAAAGAGCGACATGTCTCTAATTTCACTCATGTCCATGAATAGATGCTCAAAAATTATAATGATTTATAATTATAAATTCACATATTCTTCATTGTGAACGGCCTTACTATCTCCTGAGTTACAACAAACACTATTGCAGTATTATGTTTGGGGACTCTATCCACTTATTTAAAGTATGTTTGCATTGTTCATCTTCCCACAGAACAACCGAAATCACTTTTCTTGATCATCTTCATCCTGGTACTTTGCAGCAAAAGCTGTTTATTCTGCAGATGCCTTTCACTGTTAAATGTTTTGTTCTTTGTTCATTTCTTCACACAAACAAGCGTAAGCCAGCATCCACTGGCATTGAATGAATCTGTTCACACATAATTGCACTCTATTTTCCTCCAAAGCCAGGGAGGAAGGGCCATGGGTTGCAGACCCTTGACCTATACACTACAAAAAGCATTGCAGCCACTTTTTGGGCATTTTAGTAAGAGACAGGAGTAGGGTTAGAAACCATTTTTAGCACCATTGCCTCCAGAAAAGCTTGTACGTTGTTGAGATTTAATGTGGATGAAATATGCTTTGAATAAGTTATTCATTCTAATACCTACTTTTTTCATGTTGTAACAAGGTCAAATTAGGTTTTTGACACAAAAATGAGGCAAGATTGTACAAAAATTAAACATTTTGGTTCAAATTTGCATCCCTGACTCATTGTATTACCCTATACCATTTACTGTATTAAACAGCTTCTTTTTCTCTTTGTTTTATGGTAAAACTGCATTATTACCAATCAGATAGTCTCACTGTCATCATCTCATGAGGATGCCATTTAAAAATTAACACCAACAATAAGCAGGCCATTTCTGCACATGCTTCATGTTTCCTATTTCATTAGTTGACCTTTGCCTCCCATGCCGACTGCGGACTCTTTTAAGTTTCGACCAAGCTTTTAGGGACACTTAATTAGAATCTAATTAGATACAGGTGCACTGGAAAGGTCGACCAGTTTAGTTTGTGTTAAGACCATGCAGAGAGAGCATGCAATAGGGGATATTTTATCAGGAATTTTCCTGCAAACAACCACTGAGTATCTCATCAATGCTCCGGATTTCTGTTAATAAAAACATATGTGCTTTAAACATTTAGTCTTATTAAAGTTCCTATGATTAAAAACTCTATGTTGTAGGATTAGATGAGGAAAGTTCAGTCAGTACACTCTTTTCCAATATCACATAAACTAACATGATTAGAAATACTTCTACTGGAATCAGATTACCATTAAAATATTTAAAAAAATATATATATTTTTTTTCAATATTTCATCTTTATTTTTGATTACAGGATCAAAACATGCAGTATACCAGTGTTCTGTAAACATCTGCAGATATGTTTTGCCAATCTTCAGACTTGCGGCTTTTCTTTTTTACTGGATAGGTTCTGTTGCTTTGCCTTAAAAATATTTTCTAATAGATGTTTTAATTCATTGAATTTGATCAGGATACTCAGCCATGTCTTAATTTTCACTTCTCCTTCCTTTTAGAAACTCTTGTGTAATTTTGGATCCCATCCAAATCAAGTAAAATAATATTTATCAGCCACCTTTTCTTGTTCTTTTGTAAAGTTTGATAAGGATGTTTTTTCTTTAATATTGCAGGGCCATTCACTCTGTCAAAGCATATGTAGAAACTTTTATTTTCACTTCTAAGCTTCACATTCTGCAAATTGCACACTGTCTGTGAATTGATAGTAGCACAGCCAGCGCTACTCTGATTAGTGATACTGTGTTTCTTCCTATGCCTCATGACTACAGCTATATCTGTGTCTAGGCTTTAGTTGGTCATTGGTCTTGCTTTGTCCTCCTACATGTGTAACGGGTGTATCTCAGCATCATGCTGGTTATGGAGTTGAGTTGACACTGTGATCAGTGAGAAAGTCATTCTTTGTTTATTTCATTATTGCAAAAGCAAAGAAAAAATGCATGTAAAATGCTGCATCCTCCAGTCCCTATGTAGATGAAACAGATGTGAAGAAAAATAAATGAAATTAGTGTGACACTCAGTAGCATTTCATTAAGGAGCAATAAACCCCTAAATATCACTTTAAACCAACATGCAACAATTTGGTGTCATCTGGCAGAAACAGACACTGTTTTGATGATAGGAACAAATATTCATAAAAAAAAGTACAATACCACTACAATAAACTACAGATTTCCTGGGAGGAAAATATAAAGGCACCCACTTTAAAAGGGCTTTGCTGACTGTAACTAAAACAGATTGTAATGGGGCATTGTGAACTTAGTAAAGAACTTGGAGTACATCAAATGAATGTGACCACATCCCTCTTTAGGCTGCCATGTAATTAACAGATGATACATTTAGTTTAGTCTGCTCTCAGAGGCATCAACGTGTGCTGCCCTGACTGAGATTTGACTGTGCGGCTTCATACTGTATCATATACACACATTTGAAATGGGACAAAGATATTTTCTGTTTTAAATCTCATCTTGCTCCTACTGTGTTTGTCAGACATTTATTCTGGCCTATTTTTGGAACAGCTGGGGCATTTTCCTGGTTCAAGGCACTATTGAGGGATTGAGGTTACGTTAGAGTAGGTGTGAAGAGATGGAATCTGGAATCTCTAAATACCCCATTTAAATGCATTGTGAGAAAAAGATTGGGAAAGGTGGTAAAGAACAGGCCAGATAGCAAGGGAGACAGATGGTGGAGCATACTATAAGAGACAGCAAAGTGGAGATGGCAGTAAGAAAGAAAAAGAAAGCTGAAAAACGGGAGGGAAGGAGATGGTTTTGATATTGAAGCCCACTCACTCATAAATCCTGACAAACTGAACCCTTAGATATCTATTTTGGGGGATTCAAAGTCTCCTCTACTCCCTCTGTCCATCCTCTCCGACACTGTGCCTGTTCATGTTTCTTTTATACATTATACATTATATA
>JAOXYM010000010.1:25568346-25581566 GCA_028567055.1 Leptatherina wallacei | reverse complement strand
GTGTGTGTGTGTGTGTGTGTGTGTGTGTGTGTGTGTGTGTGTGTGTGTGTGTGTGTGTGTGTGTGTGTGTGTGCCTATTTCTGTTGAAGTGATGGCATTCAGTCATCCACACGCTGGTTTTCTTTCAGTTAATGCTCCTCAACCTTCAATCCGACATTTCTGTGACGATAATTCAGTCAACACATGATATTTGCAATCCAGGTGAGATTGGACTGTGTGGTCCATAGCTAAAAAGTTATTAGTATGATAGTTCTTCACAGTTTTCTGACAACATATCATATCATCATAACAGTTGCTGTGAACTTACCAAGTACTTAAGGATTTTGTCAAAGTTGCAGAAGATGGAAGCAGCTAAAAATATCACTTTTTATATATTTAAAGTTGTTGAACAGTCAATAACTTGCTAGGGATTAATTACACTGCAGTGTACACAACAGCGTAGCCATTATCGGCTCTAGGAAAATGAGATGTTTACATCACCTGAGGACACCTTCTTCACACTGTTAGAGCAGGTTGTTAGAGAAGAAGCTGCAGCATCACAGAAAGCTCTTACAAAATTCATATAAAACCAACAAAGAGAGCAAAATGCTGAACAAAGCAGCAGTGAATGGAAGCAGTTTAAATGCTGATATATGGTCATCCAGAGAGCAGTCATCATCTGCTACTGTTGTGTTACTCCAGATTTCTCTCTTTCATTTGGCTCAGCTGCTGGGGAAAAAGACGACCTGATGCTGAAGCTAATTTCTGCAAATAAAACCATGTCAGAAGATATTTTGATCAGTACCGTTAATTGTTTGATGTATATTTGATATTGTGACCTGTCAAATTCCTCCGAACATCATTTGTCAAATGAACCCGCTGATGCTGTGTGCATTTTAATATGACTCTATAGCAACTCATACTTGTGCTGGGTTGAAAGTGAGACATATATGTTCCTAGGTCTGACCTAGTCAGATGTCTTATGTTGTGGATAAGCACCAGGTGGGTAATTCCCACGTGACACTACCATGTCCAGTTGCCGCTGGATTAATGGAAAGCAGCGCATGTGTGAAAGGGGATTATGTGTGTGAGAATGTTAGATTGCAGCTTCTCTTTCTCCCCTATCACCTCCCTTTTTGTTGCTACCTTTCCCTGTGCTAACAAAATGCCATCTTTCCGCCTCAGACCAGACACAAAGTCATCTTCAAACCCACACAAAATACCATTCAGCTCCTCCTTGACCTTTCTTTATCCCTTGCTTCCACTAATTGACAATAAGCACATTAATAACATTAACCTTCTTTCTGATAAAAAAAAAAAAAAAAGTTAGCTTCATACTGTGTTCATTTTCCCAAATATTGATCTTTGGTATATTTTCCCCTTAGCCTTTCTCATTTACTCTACAATAAAGTTTAAGCATGTGATGCTCTGTACTCAGACTGTATAATTGTATACTACTGTGCTGCAGGACGTTTAAACAAAACTGGGGAAAACATGGGAAAAGGTAAAGAAACCTGTCTGGGAAGAAGAAATAGCAACAGTCTACATCTGTCCTCTTATTCCTCACCCAAACTGAAAAAGACATTTAATTTGACAATCACTTGTCTTGACAGACATCGATGTATGAGTGGGGCTTGCATGGTGATGGAAGAGGTAAGCCAGACGTTTGAAATCAAGCAAAGTGAGAAGTGAAGGTGTGAGTGTTGAAGACTGGAAAAACCTGACAAGAAAACAAGATTACATCAAAAAACAGATGAAGGCAATGAAAAGGAAGGTGAGAAAGGAAGAACAAAGGCTTTGTGGGTCAAAGTGAAGTGAAATCAAGAGGTGAAAGAAGTGATATTGAAAGGCTGAGATTTTTTTGTGCAAGTTTAGTGTTTCCTCACCGTCATCAAGATCATTCAGTTTCAAGCTTAAATTGGATTGAAAAGAAACCAACACAGCTTAGCTGTCCACTGTAGTCCAGTGGTGACTACTGCGTCACAGTTGTAATTTAAAGTTGTGCTTTTTTGTCCTCGCTTGCTCAGTTTTTCCATCAGTGACATTGGAACCTCTTACTGCTTTCCCACCAGCATTCTCCTTTCTCCTCAGTTTAACTCTTGATCCACTGCATCGCTTTTAAAATATTGTAAGAACTAAAGAGATTACTGTCAGATTTGGCCTTGTTTATGATGTAAACATGCATTTCTTTCTTTGGAAGACTAGAATAAGTCACTCAAATGAATTAAACCTCACAAAACTTTAAGTCTGGCACTCATGAGGGCAGTTATTAGAAAAGACACTGTAATGTGAAAAGTGCAGGAAACAGACATGGGACGCATGGAGTGAGATGTGACCCACATTTTTAAGGCAGCTTAAAACGCTTCACATCACCATTGTGGTGCTCCGCTTCCACAGCCTCTCCCAATTAAGAGTTTCTGCGTGGCCTCAAAGGGTCATGGTGCTTAGTCAGCAGGTAGTCGTTTAGTGGAGATGCAGCATGTATTATTAGAATGGGAGGGGGCATCGATTTCTATCAGCACTCACACAGGATAAATCCACAAACTGACCAAAACCATACACACTACTGTACCCAGACACACACACACACACACACACACACACACACACTATATTAACCAAGCTCCCTTTCTAATGCACTCACATGCAGAAAAAATACTGAGGCAAAACTGCAATTATTTTCCAGATTCAAAGCAAAACAATTACCATGGAACAATTATAGTCTGGTAGGTTATGATAAATTAAGCATGCTAATGATAATTACTTCTCCGTGGTAGCTTAATTCCTCTCTCTGCTCATTGATTTAAATTACTGCTGACATTTTTATACTAACATGATAGAGCGTGGAGCAGACATGCTCTTGACATTTTTAGGAATTTGTGAATTTGCACAGTCATCAGTATAACTAAATGTAGTCAAAGAAAATTGTCCTTTCTGCTTCTACAAATATCTTTAAGTTGTGCTTACCTTGTTTTGAAACCCAGGGCCTCTGGTGTTCAATCAACTCATCCTGTGACTATAAGAACTTTTAGGTAAATCAAGACCATATTTTCAGAACATTAAAACTAAATGGTAAAACTGCAAAAAAAAGAAAAAAGATGACTTATTGATATTAAATTGACTGGAAATCTCTCCCTCCATATTTAATTATTCACTTTCAGACTTGCCATCAGACCTTGATGTCAGCTTACAATAAAATATATGAAAAACTGGAAGTTTTGACTTCTCAGATGAAAAGGCATTTGTTCTGTTTTGCAGAGACTCGGGAGGACCGCAACAAGAGACTGTTCAGACACTACACTGTGGGATCTTACGACAACTTCACCTCATACAGGTACACCTTCTGCCTCTGAGCCAGCATACGTCAGCAATGTGCAGCCCATGTGTGATTATCTACGCAGTGCTGCACAGATTCTAAAGGTCATGCCACACACTTAAACATTATCAGGGTCAAAAAATAGAAGAAAAAAAAGTTGATGTACAAAGGTGATGAAGTGAAGCTGCTGCCATCTAAAGGAAGGAATCAGCCAGTGCATTCAACTCTGATTCTAAAATGCAGGGTTTTTTGTCTGTATGCATGCATGCACTGTCCAGACAGATCTTTAATAATGTACTCGACACGAGTGTGTTTAGGCTCAGTCAAGTCGCTGCTGCCAGAATGTTCTTACTTGGCTTCTTGGGTTAACTTCCTCTGCAGGCACTTTATGTTTCCTTGTTCGTGTCTGAAGATGACATTTAGACAGAGTGCATGTGTTAATTCTCTTTTAAAACAGGTATGTTGGTAGAGAATGGAGTTGAAAGCTTTGGGAGGTTATGTAATGATGCAAATTCCCACTTTAAAGCCACATTTCAGACATTGAGTAAATCTGCATTAGTTGCACCAAGTCTATAAACCTTTTTTAAAATATCAGCTTCTTACATGTTATTTTATGTCCAATTTAAAAGTTACCTAAGTCACCAGAGCTCCAGACTTGTTAAATTAGCATTATTAAAACTGCATACCTCTTCCTATGTGAGAAGTACATATTTTGTTTTGGAGTGGCAGGTAGTTACTAAAACCAGGTCCAAATTAGTGAAGAAGACCTGTGGAAATAAGCAGTAAAGCTAATTTCTTGATGCTTTCCACAGTTAATATGAACATGGTAAGATTACAACTATGACACTGAGGTTTTAGGGGCAGATTCAGCATATGAACAATAAGTCATCGCCTGCATCGGCAGGAGGCCCATACTCAAGTGTCTTAACACAATTTCTCAGATCTGAGCAGTATTTGGTGGAATATTAGGGCCACAGCTGTCAAATGGCAAGTTTATTTTGAGGAAACTCCACTTTGAAATTTGCAGTGTTTTAGTTATGTAGGTGGATCCTGAGCTAAGAGAGTGGGCACAGTCCATTAACAAAGCATTTTGGGGCACAGAGCAGAAGTGAAAGCATATATGATAAAAGGGTTTCAAGTGTTTGGACAGACACAAAGTTACTTAGTGATGCTGAACCAGCAGAATTTTCTGTGCATAATAAATAGCTTATTATGAAACCAAACTTTTAACCTCCCTTTGCAGAAAGGTTGGTTACGGGCCTTTTGGCTCCAGCAGCAGGAGCTCTGTTTTCCCTCGGTAAGTCTGAGAGTGGAGTGTATGTGACTGAACTAATGACACTGCAGCCACCGACCGGGTTGAACACCAGCGCTCAATATCTGCCTCTGCTGTGAGGAAGAATGGCCAATAATCCTAAAACTTAAACAAACAAAAAAATAGAAAGAAGATAAAAAACTAAACTTGTGGCTCTTATAAAGGCATCCATGGTGTAATAAAAGGTTTTAAAAGGTTTGTGCACTCTAGGTTTGTTTAACTTATGCCCCATTCAATTTGTGCCTGTTCGCATCTAGATGGTTTGTGGAGAAGGACTTGTTATGTATTGACATATATGTTGGGTGCATGCATGCCGATCAAGGACATCATAGACTGGTAGTGAGAAAAACTTTTGCACACACCAAACCTGAACATTGATATTTGCATTGCTGCTCAAAACTGCAGTACTAACCCTGCTTTTATGAAGTGCATGCATGAAAGAATTACCCTGAAAAGTGCACAAAGCACTGTAATTTAACACCATAAACCAGCCTCCACCCTCTGAACACTCAGGAAAATCAGACAGTGATGAACTGCTTCGCTTATTTTTGCGTCCTATTTTCTTTGTCATTAGTCAGAGCAGAATATTGCTTCTGAGCCGCCTCTGTCAGTTTCTCTTGCAAAATCCCTCAACACACTTCTCAGCTGAAGTCTCATCTGATGGATAAGTCAGAAGATTGATTCACTCTTAGGGTTTATCCCAAAGATACTTCATTCATGAGGATCTTTTTCAGATGCTCAATCCCTCATACTTCTTGTTCTTTGTCTCTCTACGTGTTTGTGTGTCTCAGAATACCTTTACAACTCCTGGGAATGCTGAGCTGTGGAGTCTTGCTTTGCTTTTAACATGATTGCGAAAAGAAACACAAGCGTGTGCTCATGCGTGTTTCTGTGTGTATGTGTGTGTGTATGCTTGTGCCTCCACCTCCTCCCATTTCTCACCCCCCCCTACTGATGACCCTCCTTACTCCTCTGCCCTCTCCCCCTCTGTCTTTGTGGGTATGAGGATGGTGTTGGATTCATACCTGCTGTCCCTCTGCTCTTTCCTCAACAGTGACTACATCATAGAGGAGAAGAATGCTGTTTTACAGAAGAAAGAAAATGAGGGCTTTGGTTTTGTCCTGCGGGGAGCCAAAGGTGACCGACACACACACAAACACAGAATTGCTAAAACATGCACACTCTTTGTTTCGATGTGTGTGTGTGTGTTCTAGTTTCATAAGTAGTTAGTTGGTCTGAGTCATTGGGTTCAGCTCAGTTGGTATTATGACTGTTTGTGTCAACAACACAACCAGCTTTGGTCAACACTCAGCTTATTTACTCAGATGCACTAAGACATCTGCGTGTGTGTGTGTGTGTGTGTGTGTGCGTGTCTGCGTGCGTGCATGCGCGTGTGTGTAGCCCCTCTGATGGCGTCATCCTTGGCTGAGCTGTCAGCTAGCTGTCCCATCTGTTCCTCACACATGGCGTTGAGATTTAGTAGAGACATACTTCTTTCTTCCCTGCTCTCCTATCCCCCTCATTTTTGCTTGTTTGGTCCTCGTTTTTATTCCTCTCTGCTCTCCTCCACCCTCTCTCACATCCTTCCTGTCCATTATCCTCTCCAAATACCGTCATACCTTCAGCTTTTTTTCTTTTCTTTTTTTTTTAACCAAAAATTGCCTTTTTAACTCATCTCCATCACCACAAATTCATTTTACTCCCGCACGTGCCAGCACCCTGCTCGAGCTGGTTACCATGGCAACCCCTCTCAGGCAGCTTGCCGGGAGTCTGAGTGTGCTTTACTGCTCCATCACTCACTACCATGAATCTTGGCTCACCTCACTCTCTTTTTCAGTCCTTCTTTTACTCCCCAGTACCCTTAAACACACACACACACACTGCAGTTCACTTAATGGTCCTCTGAGAGCTCTCATGTGTCAGTGATTTAGTTGGAATTGCTCCAAGATTAAATGGAGTTTCTGATAGCGCACTCACTTAACAAAGTATGCTTGTGGACTGTCTCTGTGCATGTATATTTGAGATGTTTTTTCAGTTTTGCTAAAGCAGGTTGATGCAGCAGTAATATAGTTTAGATCCATGCAAATCCTGTGCAGCCACAAAAAAACTGACAATATTGCTTCCTAACATACCCAGAAATATTTTTTAATGAGATTTTTTGGGGATGAGGCTAAAATGGAAGTTTGGTAGATTTCATTTTGACTTCCAGGGACATTAAAAAACCCAGTGTTTTTTTGTTTTTTTTAAGTATTCCTCAGAATATTTCTTATTTTTATTTTGTTTGTTTGTAATTCTTTGATGTCATTCGTGATCTCATTTACTGTTGAGTAAAAACAAGTTACAGACCTTACTTTGCTGTTCTGGGTGTGTGTAAAGCCATAGTGTTTCTTCTCAGCCGAGACTCCCATTGAAGAGTTCACCCCCACCCCAGCGTTTCCTGCCCTGCAGTATTTGGAGTCTGTGGATGTGGAGGGAGTGGCCTGGAGGGCTGGTCTCAGAACGGGCGACTTTCTCATTGAGGTAATTAATGACAGCTCTTTATTTGTGTGTGATGGATGGATGATGATGACTCTGGACTCTAAAGTACATGGTTACACAAAAAGAACGATACCCCATGTGTAGAGATGTGTTTCTTTATGCTTCTGCATAGTTTTGTTGACATTTGTATTTCCAACAAATAAAGATTTCACAACAGAGCACTTACCTTTTTTATTGATTAAATACAATAAATCCTTTGAAGTTTGATCACATATATTCAATAGAATTGTTAACTTTTTAGTTTTTAATGCCAGCATTATAGGTTAAAAAAGGAAGGTTGTATTTGTCTTTGTTCTCCTTGGCATATTGTGTCCAGGTAAATGGTGTGAATGTAGTGAAGGTGGGCCATAAGCAGGTGGTGTCGTTGATCCGGCAAGGGGGCAACAGACTTCTGATGAAGGTGGTTTCTGTCACACGTAAGCCTGAGTCTGAGGAAGTTGTCCGTAAAAAAGGTAAAGACCAAAGGGATTGACTTTACTGCTTTGAGGGTTATTGAAGATGTGATAGATTATATTTCAGATGCTGAAATATACTGTATCCATATATAGTTTCATCTGTGAAATATTACAACTCCTGCTATATGATGTGAAATGATAAGGTACGTGTTAAAGGCTGCACAGAGATACTCATGTGTAACCTGTGATCAACCACTATTTAACTTACTCGTTAATTTAAATAGGAAATGTTCCTCTAATTACTGCATGTGGCCAGTGGCTTAATTAAAATGTATTACATCCTCCAAGTTATTTTACATGAAGCATGTAAGTCCTTTGATGAATTTTATGATGTCATGAAAACTTGTAAGTAGGTTTCATGTACACAGAAAAATAGGTGTGTTTCTGTTGTCTAAGTAATTTCTACCACTTTTCCCTGCTGTAAATTTATGTAGTTTCCATGTCAACCACAGCTTGCCATTACTCAGCTCCCACACAGTTCTGGCTCAATGACCTGCATACTCTCCTATTGTGTGTTTGTGTGTGTGTACATGCATGTTTGAATACATGGTAGAGTGGTGTGTGCAACTCCTTTGTGATTATTGAGATACAAAGACAGGGATAAATGAGTTTGACCCAGTTTCACTTGGACAGTGCAACTTTCATCTAAATCCTGCTACTCAGTGGTTTGTGGTCTCTCTTAATCTCTCTGTCTGTCAATCTTTCTCACACCTAGTGGTGATCATAGACTGGAGCAGGGCTCAGGCAAAAAAGCCCATTAAAGCCTTCTGTGTGAGTGTCCTTCCCACTGTCCAATGACATGTGTTAGGATAATAGGTGATTTTAAATTGACTGTGTATAAAGAGAATGAATGGACATCCATGCGCCATAGTACTGCAATTTTTCCCTCTGAGTCTCTAAAACATGTTCAGAATAATGTTTTATTGTGATTCTGCCAGTAGTCTTCTGAGTTGACCATTCACACACGACACATAGACCACAGAATATTTTCAGTTTGCATAAAAAGTTGGAAATAATCTGTAGCAGAGTCTGCTTAGATCACAGGGACAAGAAATGATGCAAGGATGTGGAAATGACATTGTATGGTTTATGGCACATTGGGGAAACAAAATTACTGATGTTTTGAGTTTTTTTCACATGTTTTGAACATATTTGCAAGGCCAAAAAGAGGAAGGTAAAGCACAAAATAATCTGAAGCTGCTAATGTTATCTGGTCTCACTTTAAAGCAATTCAATGCATTTTAAGCTTCTTTTTGCATCAATTTAACCCATCAATCATTGTATTCTTGTTTTTAACATTTGTCTATTTAAGTGCTTTTGCTTTGTGTTGTCTTCTGTGTCTTCTGAGCTTTTAGCTGACATACCTCAGGCTATGTGGATGCCTAATGTGAATATTTTTACAAGCATCGTGCAGCATTTACCATACAAACACTTATGTACCCGGATTAAGGGGTTAAAACTGAAAGACATTCTTGAGCACTCATAGAGCCAAATCATTTGTCTTTGAGCAAGTACTTCTTGATATTTGCTTGCTGTGAATTTTCAACCAAATTTTACCTGCTTTAAACACATATGAGCTCAGCCAGACATGAGCTGCTGTGACAGTGGGCTCTTTGAATGAAGTCCCCCACAAAGTCCATTGTAATGGATCCAGATATTTGACTCACGTTTTTGGTCAATGTCTAGAAAATTTCAGGGTAGCATATGTCTGAAAACAGCTTATGAATGACCTGCAAAGGCCCCAAACTCCTGCTTTCACCCAGTCCAATGTCTAACTGTTTAAGATTAAAAGAAGATCTTCATTTGTCAATATATACCTTCTAAGACATACCATAATTAGTCCTCTGCTTTTAACCCATCACTAGTTACACTGGGCTGCCATTTTTCCGTGCCCAGGAAGCAGTAGTAAAGGGCCTTGCTCAGGTGGGAACAGAGGTGGGGATTTCAAGCCAGGTTCTCCAGGCCCCAAGCCCACCTCTGTAACCACTAGGCCACAGATCACAGCAAAATTAAAAAAAAAAAAAAAAAAAACTCCTGCTGATGTGATCCAACAATCTGGAAGATGTATTTTTGTACTTTTTGGTAGAGAATTTGATGAAAAGGTTGATACCTCTGTCACACCATGATCTTTGGTGTGATCTCAAATACTGAAAACCGGAGTGAAGGGATGCCCTGGCTTCATCGGAGTATGAAACAAAGCCCATATTTGTACATCTAAAAGATCGAAATGATCATTTTGGCTTTTTAAGGAGATGGTGTGTCTGACTCTCTTTGGGACTGACCAAACATCGGAGGTACTGAGTACCTGAGGGTTATATTAAATTTGAAAAGAATTCCCAATTTGCCATTTAAAAGAAAAAAAGATTTATTATTTAATTTCATTTTTGTATATTGTGACATTTCAGCAATACATGTATAACATTAAGAAACTAGGTTTACTTAATTTAGTACTTAATTTTTTGTGTTTCTACTTTTTGTTTTAATCTTGGCATTGCTGTGTTGTGGCTACTATTAAAGCTTGCTTATATTTGTGTCTAACACACTCACACCATTACTACATAGATATAATGATTGAGGTAGACTACATAGACAGTGGTTGGTGAAATTCCCTTTTTTTCTTAATCAAAGAAAGCTGGGCAGAGAGACGAAAATGCTGAGACACACAGGCGATGCAAACACCCAAAGACTTGATGGAGTGTACCTGGTGGCGGAAAGCTCTGAGAGAGCAAAACTCTCTTTCAAACTCTCCAAAATATCCTTTTTTTTGCAACACGAAGTGTGCCGCATGTCATCTGCTGCCACTCAGCTACTCCAGTGGGACAAACAGCACATCGTGCCTCACTTTTCCACAAATACAGACACATGCTGACACACACAGACTTGTAAGACAAAAACACATTCTCTGCACCATGCGTGGCCTCACTACTGCTACCGTTGCCATGGTGACTACACTGCATGTTTGAATTAAGCATTACATTACAGCAACACTCTCTCTCCATCTGAGTCTGCCTCTGTTCCTCCACCCTCTCTGCTCCCTGCTTCTGTACCACTGTGTGCAGGCTGGGGAGGAAATGAAGATTTTTGATATGGACAGTACCAGGATGGCGTATGTACAATAGATGTGCAGCTGCTGACGACAGTACGATAGTTATGCTCTAGTAAGGCATGTGAGCATCTGTGGGATTTGGAGAGCTATCGCTCTACAGTGCTGCATTGACTGCTCGCTGGTCGATCTCAGACAGAGTGAGCTGATCAAGTTCGGTTGTGGGATATTGATAGGAAACTTGTTTTGGCTATAGCATGTGGAGACAGCTGCTGACTGTGGCTTTATGATCCCTGCCTGACTGCATGGCATTTCGCTGTTACTGCTGATTTAACATACAGAAATGCATTGTGTCATCATTTTCAGTTTAGTTAATGGCAGTATTTATTTAAAGCCTTTTTTTAAGTCTATAAGTTTGCAGTTCATCTTTGAAGTCAGCATTTGGTGGATATGATTTACCGCTTTGACTGGGACGATAACAACCCAGTTGCCTTGTGTGTGTAGTCGGATTGGAAGGCTCCCAGGAGCTTTGGTAATGTAAAGTCTGCAGCGCATCATTTTCCATAGCTGTTAGATTTACTGTCATCTCATCGTCTGTCTGCCCACATGGCATTATGTCTTCCCTTAAGGAGTTTTTTCAGTGGGAGGATATACTCGTGTGTGCACACCAAAGTGTTTTTGCATTTCTGTCTGATGCATACCTGCTAAATTACAGACAGTGTATTAAAGCTAAGATGGATGAGTTTCTCCCACTCTTTTCCCCACTCATCTTACTCACTTTGCCGACTGCGGTAGACAAATGATGTTATTCTGTGTTTAAAGGGAGGATTCAGTGAGCTAGGAATGTTACAGAGAAGACTTACCTCTTCATTTACTGTCAATGGACTCCTCAGGAGAGGGATATTCTTGCAGCACAGAAATTACAAAACTGAAAATCTTGAAGACTGCCTCACAAATTGATGAGTCATTTAATAAGTCATCAGCCAAACAGAGATCAAAACATGAAGAAGCTGGGCTCCAGCCATGGCCTGAACAAGGTTCTGGCTAAGCGTGAAGCATCCGGTTCATCCGAATTCAACCAAATCAAAGCAGTGAAGACGAGATGGGCTGGCCGTCTGGGGGAAGCCAGGAGGACGCTGAGTTGCAAAGCCAAAGGATTTTCATCCCCCTCAACTTCATCCTCAACACCATGCCTTTTTTCCTCAGCTCCCCCACCACCTAAGAGAGCTCCCAGCACTACCCTGACACTGCGCTCCAAGTCCATGACCGCTGAGCTGGAGGAACTGGGTGAGTGCCAAATAACTGGCATGCAAACTCAACTCCCTCCTTCTCCTTTTTCTGTCATCAATCTGCTTTCGCTTTGCCACTGAAACTTGGTGCATCTCTTAACTTTTAGAGTAGTCACTTGTGTTGGCTTGTTCTTGTCATTTTCCCTCCTCTGCTGACTCTATCTTTTTCCCACCAAGCTTCTGCTCGGAGGAGAAGAGGAGGTGAGTCTGAGGCAAGGAACTGACACTTCTCTAAGCATCACTATGATGATTTACCACTGCTTCGTTAGTAGAAGCAGTGTTGATTAGAACAGAGGAGCAGAACAGAAGGACACTTGGAAAACATGATCTCTATTTCTGCATCTTTGTTTTTATTTTCTGCCACTTTTTGTCTGTCCTATTAGCACCCACTAGGAGCCACAAGGAAACAAAAAAAGAACCGAGCTGTTACTTCTACAATACCACAGAGCATAATTTCACACAATTTAGACACATTTTAGCGATGTCTTTACATCATCTGTGACAGATGTCTTTAAACCATGACACATTTCCATGGTTCTTGTATGTTAGTATTTAGTTCTGGCTTGTTTCCTTTTTAACAGAGAGACTAGACGAGATGTTGGCATCGCAGGAATCTATGTTGCGTTCTCAGCCCTTGGAGGCAGATTACAGAGCAGCCACTGTCAAACAGCGGCCTACCAGCAGGAGAATAACACCAGCAGAGATCAGTGTGAGTGCTCCTACACACAATTAGCACATTGCCAGGCAGCACATGATACCATGCTTACATACATACAAACTCAATCTGTCATAGAACGTACGGAAAATAAAAAACACGACCCACGTGACATGCTGCACTGCACACCAATTTTTATTAGATTGACTAAAAATTATTCACAAGTGTGTAAAGTGTTGTTGATTACACATTTTTTGTGTTGCAGTCATTGTTTGAGAGACAAGGAATGACTCTACATGGAGGTCTGCACCCAGGGATTGAGAGAGGTCACATACCGCTACCAAAGGGCATGTCCAGGACCAAGTCTTTTGGTAAGACAATCACCCATCCCATCTTTTTTCAAAACATAGTGAAAAAGCTGAGGAAGATACAATCTATTTTGATAAATTGTATCACTATACACACAAATCATGTACACACAAGAACAACAAAAATAGAATATTGTGAGAGACAAAATATTATTTCACAGGTAAAACTTGAGCTGACAGAGCTACGAACAGTGTTGGGGTAGTTACTCAAAAAAAGTAATTAGTTACCAGTTACTCATTACTTATGTAAATTGTAATGAAATTA
>JAOXYM010000010.1:25527684-25558188 GCA_028567055.1 Leptatherina wallacei | reverse complement strand
TATATATATATATATATATATATATATATATAGGTATTATATAAAATAACATATATGTATCTAAATATAGCTTTCATAAGAAAAGACAATGTTGCAAGATGAAATGTAGTAAATGAATCTGCGCCTGTTTTTGATTTCTTTTAGGATAGAAAGCAGAGAGAAATCTTTAAATCTATTCCACCGAAAGTTTATTCATTTCTACCAGTTATAAACATATATAGATAAATAGATGTATATGTATATATAGATATCTATATATAGATACACATCTATATATGTACACATTTGAAAGAAAACATTTATATAGATACAGAGAAAAATATTTGTCATACGTATATAACTTTCTGTATGGTCACCCTTTCTTGAACCGTAGCATGACGAGTTGAATCATGTTTTGGAAAGTTTGTCGCTTGTGTTTATTTTCTTACGGTCTTCCGTCATACTAAAGGGCATCCCGTAATGTGAGGCTAAGACCCTAGCTGGCACCCATCCCTCCTGCCTCAGCTACAGATCTCACCGTCTCATTTTAATAACTTACTATGAGGGCTGCTGATGAGCTGGCTGACTGGTTAAAAAAGGGGGGGGGGTCTTCATTGTTTGTAACTCAGGGATGGAAATTAAAGGCACCCGCAGAACATATTTTGGAGGTTGCTTTAATAATATCTATTTAAATGAATTCTATTCAAGGACAACCCAACATCCCATTTTGTAAAAAGGTTAGTATAAATAAATTTCCATCCCTATGACCCCTGGTAATTCCTCTCTGGCCACCTGTAACAAGGTCCGGTATTGTAAAAGTCAGATAGCATAAATCTTTATCAAGAGCCTGAAATGCCACAGCAGGACATGTGTAGTTCTTCAGGCTGTGGGGATGGGAATGCTTGTTTAAGGTCTTAAAGAAACTTCAGTATTTTACAACCTGGCAGTGCGGCCACTTCCCTTTATCTCTACCTTTGTCTTGGTGAGGGAAATATCATCTATTGGTGGCAGCCAGAGCTCTTAGAATAAGCCCCAGGTTGTAAAACTAAAAGAAACTGAATTTTTCTTTAACAATAAACATCTACAATTGTACTCATGAGTAGCTTCTGCTGGCAGTAAGAAACAAAGAGTTTTATTCACGCAACAAAAGAATAAAAAAATTTATTTTGGCAAAGCCGCTCTCTGACAGCACGCCAGGAAATGTCTTTCACCACTAAAAACCTCTGCTCGTCAGAGACATTCAGTCAGAATGCCAAGCCTCTTTCACTTGGCAAACAGTCGCGTGCACTTTTCCTTTCTTCTTTGCTAGCAGTTTGGAAAAGCAGGTGGTGAATAAATCGCTCTGGATTGTCGGAATAGCACTCACTGCCTCACTGTGACCTCATTGATTATTTAACATTTGACTTCAGTGTCACGTCTTTAGATTCATGTGAACTTTCAGTTCTTATTGTTCTTTTCCTGTCGTTGATTTGTTACCCTCGGCCACTGTGGGTAGATTTTGTAGCGTGTGGAACATGATACTTAAATCTTTCACTCATTTGAATTTTAGAGTGACGGAAAAAAAAAAAGAGAGAAAAAATATCCTGTCCATTCTAAACATACCTACACTTGTAAAAAAAATGAACAACAAATATTTGCTTTTTTTATTCACAAGCAATGTATATATGATAGATTTCATATAAATTTTTGAAAAACTAAAAGTATATAGATCTATATATGAATGTTTGGCATATATGCATAGTTAACCACCTGTGGAAAAGGTGAGCAGATTTTATTCTTTCTATGAACTCTTGAACTTTTGAACTCTGAACTATGAACTAGGGGATGATTTGCACAAAACAAGGTGACAAGGTGCTAACATAAAAGCCACCCATCATCCAAGCGCATGTGTGCATCTGGATTCCCTGAATCTCTGTGTGTGGTTGTTCCTCTTCACCGTGTGTTTAATGGCGTGCGAATGCTTGTTTCCATTTTTGTGTATTTGTTCGGGAGCGAAACAATAAGAATGTGTGTGACGGTGAGAGTGTGGTTAATTGTTAGGGTTTACATCTAAGGAGTTAGTCCACTATAGCCTTACTGTACCATCAGAGATTGCCGGCAGTGGCTGTGTCACACAAACACACACACACACAGTCACAAACAGAAAAATTCACACACGTACTCATCTTCAAGAGTAAATCTCATTGTTCTGCTTTCTTGTTTTGTACTGAGTGACGTCTTCAAAAAGCAGATTGCTCTGCTCAAGAGGGAGAGACAGACAGAGACAGATCTGGAAACAACTTTCCCGTTTTCTGTTGCAAGTCAAGATAAAACCAACTCCCCTTGTGATTGTGTGGGTAACGCTTACGCAGTGTCACTGTTCTCTACACTCAGTCCCAGATGCCATTTGCGCTCCCTAGCCTCCACTCTGTCTGGCAGCACTCCTTTTTCCTTTTTCAGACCTTCAGTTTCGGAGTTTTGGATATGCTGTATGAGGTGATCCAGTGAGGAACAAACACAAAGAAAAAATGTGCCAAAAAGTAACTTTTAAATGTATATTTGTCTTACCTTTAGGACTATCCTAGTTGCAGCATTCTTAAGCTGTTAGATAATATAACAATATGGTGCCATCTCCTGGAAATCTTGAGAACAGACATTTGTTTGATCCTTCTGTATTTCCATGCCCATGGAACTACAGTCATTGTTATTACTTTGTAAAGAAGCGGGCTATATGTATGTCTCTATATATATTTAAGTATGTATAAACATATATATAGCCTGTGTTTATCTATTTGCATTAACATTTCTCTTTAAATTTTGTGACACAGTAATACAGTTGCTTGATTTGACTGATGAAGGTTATTGTTCCCAGAGAAACAAAACTAACTTTTGAGGGGTGAACGTGTACAGTCTGATCTCAGACACAGGCTGGCCTGGTTAGAGGAATCAATGCTGTAGTGAATACTGGTTGGATTGTTGTGTATTTTACTACGAATAAAAAATGCGAAATGAGCAGTGTGTAACAGACATACACATCTTTAGGTCAGTTAAGTTCAGCAAAAGGGTCATCTTTGTCTTATTTCTTAATCAACAAAGCACAATCTACACATTGTAGGAGGAGCAGTGTGACCTTTTTAAAAACCCACTGGTATCTGGTGAGCCACTGGAACCAGTGATCTTATCATCAAGGTTTTTTTTTTTCTTTCTTTTGTTTTTTTTTGTTTTTTTCTTGTTTGCACTGTGAAGTTTAGAACGGTGGATGTATCACTGCAACTCCTCAGCCTTGCCTCACATGTGAACTTCCCCTTCTCAGCATCCAGTAACCAGGCAACTCATCCATGACTGCTCTCCCTCTGGACACAAGTATTAGAAAATTCTTCTTTAGTAAATTAAAAAGAAAAAAAAAACAAGCTAAGATACAAGTTAACCAGAAGCTACCTAGTATTCCTCAAGCAAACAGAGTAAGGGTGATAGTAAAGATTGAGGCAAGATCTGAGATGTTGCCCAGGATATCTCCACCACAGAGATATATGTTTGTTATATTATGTAATAAATTTATAATTAAACATAAAATGTGTCATATTTCTGTTCCTGCTTTGGTGTGCACCATGTACCAGGTAAAACTTTATTGCTCATAAATCAAATGAAATATCCAAATTTAGAGTTTGTGCCAAACATCATATTTTCATAGAAATACAACAAGTTTTTATTTAATTACCTGCTTTATGGTAAATGAAAGTATATACTATCACATGTTGTCCTTAAGGAAGGACACATCTGACCCCTTTAAACCAGTGTAATACACATGAAGGTTCAGAGATCTATATTCAGAATTTCTGTTACTGTAAAGACAAAACGGAAGATGAATTTTTGGGGGTTTTGGAAGTTAAAAATTAAACATTCTTTTAAATATTTCTATAATTCATAACTCTGACTAATATCTAATGCATTAATCTGATTGTTGAGGTGGGCTGAACAGTGGTGTGGCGGTTAGCACCGCAGCTGCACAGCAGGAAGGTTGCTGGTTCGAGCCTCAGGAGGGTTCTGCTAATCACAATCAGTACAGATGCCAAATAAGACCTTGGTTTACCTGCTAGATATATTTTCCCTTTGTTTTAGTGCAAAAAAGTACAAGAACATTTTCAAATGCTTACATTTAATAAAACTCTGCTTTTGGAAAACAGATTATAAACAACCTGAAATTTGGGCTTTTTCAACAATATTTTGCCTCATTTTATCATTTATATGTGCATTACGACTTAAGAAAACTGATCTACAAAATCACCAAACATTTAATCACAGGTATCTGGAACTAAAAAATACATTATTTTACATTATAATTACAGTAACTTGTCAAGAGCTAGAAGTTGTTAAATGTACATGGATGTAAATTACCACCTCTGTGTGGTAATCCTGATCTACTCCTTAAATAATTTCCTTAAACAAAATCCTCATGTGGCCAAATTAAATATTGCAGTTACTTTTATTAAAAAATTGCAGTTAATGACGGCTGTGCCATTTTCATGTTGACCAAATCCATCCTGGGGCCAGACTACGTACACTCTCTGGCAGGCTAGGTTTTGGCTCCTGGGTCGTATGTTTTAGGCCCCTGACCTAAACAAATATAAACCATGGAGGAAAACTGGCTGGACATACAGTATGATGGATAGTGACCCATCCTAATGTTAAACATGGAAGTTAAGCAAGTGTGATTTGGTCCTGTGTTGCAGCCAGTATCGCAGGGAGAAAATTGGATTTGGTTAATCCATTATTCCCTGCATATCCTGGAAGCAAATACCACACAATCTACACTGTCTGTTGGAAGGAAGGAAGAAATTTCTATAACTTTTGAAAACCTGAAAACTGACTTGAAAAGATAAAATCTTGATGTAAAACAAATGTTAAGATATTAAAAAAAAAGCATCTCAAATTTCATGCCTTTTGATAATTTTTCATTCTTAAAGCTTCTTACTCAGATACCAAAAATCTGACCTCAGGGGTGCCCAAACTTTTGCCTCCCTCTGCATCTCCTTGTGTGTGACTGGCAGCTGTATCTCATAAAGTGCTGATGTTCAGTTGACTATGCTGTATCGCAGCAAGATGGAAAGAGTCACCATAACAATTGGTTATATGGTACATTAAGTTTTCATTTATAGGGTGCTAAAAAAAAATACTAAAAAAAACTGAATTTACATCATAAAATTAATGCAAGTAAAGCAGCCAACAGATGCAGCTGCCTGCTGGCACTGAAAACCACACTACACACAAACACTGAGAAGAGCAGCAAAAACAGATTAGAATTGCACATTCACTTTGCTGTGTCAGTCTTTGATGCTTCACATTGTTATTACATAAAGTCCTTCTTTTCATACTCCACCAAACATTCCACAATATAATCGTAGATATGTAGTTCAAAGTATGAATGACGAGGCTAAAGAGGAGTGAACCTGATAAACATCAAACCCTCGTCATTCCACTCGGCTGATTTTCCTGCAGAAAAAAACCTTCTGCCAGGACACGAGTTACAATCCAATCATGTAAAAGCAAAAATTAGAGAAGAACAACTGACGGCCTATCGGCGGTGTCACCGAAGGTGAATCAGAGACCTCTGACACTGATTTATAGCAGGGTGTATTAACCATTAGATGACCTGAGGATTTGGATGCTCCATTTAAAAAAAAAATTCAAATCAACTGTGGGCTCTCTGCTTTCAGTCCATCCTCCTCTGCTTCTGAGTTCTCCTCCTTCTTCTCCAATTCAAAGTTCTGTGAGGGGTTTGTGACAGAAGGACATGAGTGAGCATATCTGTATGCATGTTTACACACCTCATTTTAACTATAAATGCATTTTCCACATGTAAAAAAAATATATATAAAAAAAATGTTGAATGAGAAGAAACAGTTGCATCATCAAAGTAGAGAGGTGTACCTCTAATTCTTGCATTACTTCATCCATGAAGTCACTGGGGTTTTGTTTGTAGTCCACAGCTCTCTTGATCATCTCTCTGAACATCTGTTGTGAGTTAGAATCAGAAGTATCAGCACAGACACCAAGGGGTACAGACATTTCCTTAAATAGGTTTAGTTATTAGCTTATAAAAGCTGAACAGTGAGTCATTTTACATCTTCATGTTGTGAAGTTAAATGCCAAAACACTATTGCATAAAAATGCAGGAAAAGAACTGTCAGGGATTACTGTCTGCGATACTACAGCAAAGCATACGACACACTCGAACCTTGACTACGTTGGTCCCGTCGGCTGCAGAGACAAAGTAAAATGGCAGCCCTTGTTTCTTCCCAAAGTTGAAGCTTCTCTGTGTCACTTTCATGTCGGCTGAAGATGAGAGATAACAAACATGTTCACACGTGTAATTCTAGAGTCAACTTTGTGGATCAAGATAGAAATAAAAGGATTACTAATCGTATCACACATCCTGTTGCACTGCATTTTAACACCTACATTTTAAAGTGAAGATCTGTGTCAAAACCGGACTCACCATCAATTTTGTTAGCGACCACACAACAGGGTATTTCTGGTCTGTACTCCCTCAGTTCCTTGTACCAGTTGGCTAAATTCTTATAGGTGATCTTCCTTTGAACATCAAAAACCTGAGGAATAAACGTAGGTTTAAAAAGGAGCTTAGCTTGTTTTTGTAACAGCACGGCAACTCCACAATTCAATCTGTTAATGACCCGAAATTTTGTAATACATCAATGTTTGCCGCCCAGTTAAACAACACCATCTTCATCCTATTTTAACTGATAACAGAAGGTTTAAATGACATACTTTTCATTCATTCAAAGTCTTTAGTGTTCTGAGTGCATATCTACAGTCATAGACAATTCAATTTTAAGCCTTAAAACCAAGATTGTATCTTACCATGATACATGCATGTGCTTTGTGGTAGTATGAGGGATGCATGCTCTGAAACCGCTCCTGACCAGCTGTGTCCCAGAAATCTGTAGATCAGAAACAGACCCCCTTTTCTTGTAGAAGCATTGTGACAGACGCTTTTTTTAGCTGGAAAGAAAATACATATTTCCTCTTCTCAGTTAGAACAGATCAAAAGGAAATGCACTCTACTTACCCACCGCAATCGTCTTGTTTCCTACAGTTGCTGTGTGTTTGTAAAGAGTCAAAGCATAGGTTGACAACTGCTGGGGACGGCTGTAAGAAGTGTTAAGGGTTTTATATAATCTTGACCACAAAAAGGACAAACACAGATGCAATGTCATCTTGATTGTGTAAGGCTGCTAAAGGATACTATTCATCCATAAGAAATCTCTCCATCAACCTGCCAGAGAAGGAAATGCAGTGTCAAAACCACCCAGAAGAAAAGATAATCTGATGAAAAATTAAAAGGTACTGTTTATAACAGCTAATACTCACTTAGATTTACCAACTGCACTGTCTCCAAGACAGATGATTTTAACTTGTTCATCTGCATCGTATTTCTTCTGGTCCAATTCAGGAATGTTGCCAACGTCCTCGGCCATTTTTCTCAGCTTCTTTTGTAATTATTTTTATAAACGCCTGGGAATGATGAAGTGAAGCTCCTGCAGGAGTTTGTATTGGTCTGTTGCTAACGACAGCCTTTGCTAGCTTGCCACCGGTTAGCTGACGTAAACATCTTGTGACTTGGCTCTCTCTCTTTTTTTTAAAAAACCCTTATTGAACTGGTTTCTCGGTGCTTAGTTTAATAAAATTAGCTCTCCCCGAAACCGACAACAGTACAGAGACAGTCATTGGTTACATTTACCTAGCTAAAATCTGCTTAGAGTATCCCCACGGCTCACTCCAAGCAACACAAAGACTACGAGTCAATGTCTAGAGCCGCTAACGGAATTATCCATGACTGCACCTGTTAACGTCGGTTAGTGTGGCTGACTATCATACACGGGAAAGGTAGGAGATTTCCTTCAATTATCGAGATACAGAAATAGTACAAGGTTGGAGATGCGCTACGTCCCAAACGATTTTCGTTTCTATGCAACGGAGACGCCTGCAGGACCACGGGTTGTATGAGGTTGTCCTGAAACGTGCCTGTCTGAAATGCTTAACGGTGTGTAAAACATTTAGTTTGACATGGTTGACATCTGCAGATTTATTTATTTATTTATTTATTTATTTATTTATTTATTCATTCATTTATTCATTCATTTATTTATTTATTCATTCTTGCCATGAAGATAGTATTTTGTGGTTGTAAATGTCGTTATGGTGAAAACACCGCACTTGTAGTTTTTCCTTCTCAGTAAGATATGAAGTTACAATGTGCGATAGTCATGTTTTTTTTACATCTCTAAACCTTGCTCTAAACATGTGGTGAAGAACTTTTCCTTTCTGAAAAACCAATACATTAATGGCAACCAATCAAAAATAAATTGGAAACAGATCTGCATGTTGCTGCATGTCAGAACTGAGAGTATAGCCTACTTTTACAACATAGCATAAGAAAATTAAGCAAGGGTTAGAGCAACCAAATACAAGATCAATGGTATTGAGAAGGTTTTTGTCATTCTTTATTGAAAACAGCTGTTTGTCAATATCAATCCATATTTGGAATCACGGGTGAAATGTATTGTGAATGGTGCAGTCCAAAGGTGAAGCTTGGTGCTTTTGCTTTTGTTAAGGTGACCTAGGAGAGAAAACAATTAACAGCAATGTTAAGAAAGTGTCATCTGGTCTTTTTTTTGTTTTGTTTTGTTTGGATTGAACCATATGTTTTTTACCCGCTCAGGATAATGTGCTCCTGGACCCGGTTTATCTGAGCTTTTACCGGAGACCACATTGCGTCCTGTCATGCTGTACTGTGGAGGGTTGCGTCTGTAGACAGCAGGATCCACAGCTTTGTAGGCGGCTGGGCCAGGAGTCTGCAGGGGAAGCCGGGGCACAGAGTACAACCATTTTATCAAGATTTCTAGCTTCTTAACTGTTTTAGTGAGTATTCATGGGTACTTTTTGTCTGTCCTCATGGAAGCTCCCGGTTTTACTGCGGCTGCATAGTGAGAAGGATGGTGCTGAAGGTGAGACCACATTAGGCCCCAGCATAGGAGGCAGAGTGTAGCTGGCTGGACCTGCAGAATGAGCACCGGATCATCTTTACCGATATATTTGAAGATGTAAAACTATGTTTTCCCCATCTTCTCTTAAATAAAATTGACACTATGTGCTTTACCTGGTATTTGATTATTAAATTCATTTTGGCTCCTCCCAAACAGAGGAAAAGCAGGAGCCGAGCGGAAGATCAACTTTTCTGATTTCTCTG
Source organism: Leptatherina wallacei (assembly GCA_028567055.1). Classification (NCBI taxonomy): domain Eukaryota; kingdom Metazoa; phylum Chordata; class Actinopteri; order Atheriniformes; family Atherinidae; genus Leptatherina; species Leptatherina wallacei. The sequence continues at coordinate 25,548,962 of JAOXYM010000010.1, read as the reverse complement.
GAGAGTAGTGGCCTGAGACACCAAAGAAAGTTACATAATAACTCTGTGGACAAATAAAATGCTGCTTTATGGTATCATAAGATTATTAGTGTTCAAATTTTTTGTATGCTTTAACAAAGTCTGTTTGAATGTGTTGCACTGGCCTCACTGACCTGGTCCAGGGGCTTGGAAAGGTTCTGGCTGCTTTGGGCGGCCACCGAGGGAGAATGCAGGTGCCCTGTTTCTGCCCCGTTGGGTGATGTTAGAGGGGATCTGATATTTTGGTCCAGGGGAGCAGTTAGTATCTACCTCCACATAACGTGCACCAAAGGAGAACACGGGTGCTTTGCATTTAGTGGGATCATGTTGAGTAACACCTTTATCAAAGGACAAGAGCAGTCCATGTTACTTACTGAAGTCAAAGACAATGCTGTTGATGTAAAATGGCCATTTTGGCTTTACCTGTGAGTGCAGGCAGAGCATACTTAGGCCCCGGGCCACTGTAGAAGGCAGCTATAGGCCCTCGTGGCTTGTGGGGCCTCCAAGTTCCAACCCAAGGTTCTTTATTAGGTATTGTCTTGGGAGATTGTTTTGGCATTATCTTAGATTGACTTTCATGTAAAAGAAAAAAGAAGCACAAAAAAGTCTTTACAGATGGACATGTCCTACAAGAGCAATTTTAAAACTTGTCATCTTTTTAAAAGAAGTTGGCACCACTACTCCCTCATCAAGTTATTGCTTTTTTTAATGAGAATTTTAGTTCAAATTAGGAATCAGAAACGCTAACAGGTGTGACTGCTGCTTGAAATATTCTTGTTTAAACTTTAGATGCTGCAGAAACCAGGAATGATTTAAAACAAACTCTTCTAAGAGATGTTGTGAATGATTCTGTTACACATCAGCCTGTAGGGGAGTGTTTTTCCGGTCAGTAGAAGTGCACTTTAAACAATCTATAATATTTTAAATGACTCTAGTCATAGGAGAGTTATGGTAAAGTGTATATATTAAGAATTGTAAAAAACTGTTTTATATTCTAAACTGTTGCTTACCATTTTAATGACTAAGAAGAAGCAACAGGCTAAATAAGTTAATCCATTGTTTCACAAAAGTCAGAAAATACTTTATACTTGTGCGCAAAATCCTGTAATACAACTACATAATGTCTAGCAACTGTGCGTAAAGTAAACACTTTATATAAACATACAGTGTTTTACCTTATAAAGTTGTCAGTCCAGCTGCCCGTGTTTTGTCTCAGGCTTTGTCCCAAGAATTCAGCATGTGCACTGAACCCAAACACAGATTGTTAAACACTTGTCAACATCACTATGACAACATTGTCATGGAGATGGTGCTTTGACATGCTCAGTGGTGTAAATTTGTGCAGAAATTGTGCAAAAAGTAAAAAAAAAAAAAAAAACACAAGCATCATGCAGGTTTAAATGATGTATTAAATATGAAAGGCTGAAAGCAGCCACACTGTTGACACATTTAACATGCTCGGACTAAAATAGTCTAATTTACTAATCAGTCATTTATTAACCAAAATGTGTTTACGTTGACATAACTTCATTTTTCAGGTGTAACAAGGAGGGAGGTGAGGTTTCATTTCAAGGTCGACCCACTGTACAGTTCTACGGACCTACCAGGCAAGAGTCCTATTTCTTCTCTTAAAAGTTCACACCTCTTTTCCAACATCTTGTCATATGAGAGTGTTTGAATCTGAAGAGTAAATCATCTTGAGCTACTTTAAGCTAAGCAGTTTACTTTGTGCCTGCTGTTCAGAAAGAGCAAAAGAAGGTCAAAAGATTAATGTAAACGCAAAAATCTGTAGTTTTCCCAAAATATTCCATCTGTTAGAAATGCTCATACCTTTTAGGGATTGGCACATTTTCACACCACCACTGGCCAACTGTGAAGTGTGGTTAAAAAATATAAATACAATATTCCAGTGCCAGAAAAGGAATTTAAAAACCAAACTTCAGTTTGTTTGTTTTTTAACATAGTTGTCAATTTATTTGCTACATCTAGTAGACAAGCACTGATGAATTCAAACCTATTTCATTTACGCATATTTAACCTTTACATTTTTCTTATTTTCATTTATATAAAAAAGAAAAAGAAAAAACCTACCACCCTGAGATAAATATAGTAGTTTTTAAATTAGATTAATTTCATTCTGTGCTTGTGCTTCTTCTGGAAGAAGTTTGAAAAGTAAATAATTAAACACACACAGTTTGAGAAATCTTGACTGAGGGTTCAAAAACCTGGTAGGCCGAAATTGTGATTGATTATTTTAGGAAGAGTATTAGTGTTAGGGACAGCATTATTGCTGATTCAGTTACAATAATCTGAAAACAAAAGTACTCTCCCGCTTTAAAATCAAGCTTTTACAATAGAAGACATGGTCTAAGATGAGCTGCAGTGAGTTAAAGCTTAGATGAACAATGCTTGACGTATTCCATTGCATAACAAAGTATTCAAGAGTCAAAAGTGTCCGTATGTCTGACAGCTGAAGCTTGGCCCAAAATGCTTCATGCAGTACAATGATCCCAAGCGCAACAAGAGATCTACAGCAGTATGGCTGAAAAAGAAAGGAATGAAGGTGTTGCAGTGACCCAGTCAAAGTCCAGACCTCAACCTGATAAAAATACTCTGCTGGGACCTTAGGAAACAAAAACCTGCAAATTTCAATGATCCGAAACAAGATGGCAAAGAAAAATGGACCAAAACTCCTTTTCAGGGATGTGAGAGACTGAAGACGTCATACATAAAACACTTACTTTGAGTTGTTGCTGCTAAAGGTGGTTCTACAAGCTATTAAATCAGGGGATGTACTACTTTTTCTTTTTCTTACTTTGGCTTAGTTTTTGTTAAATGAATAACAACATATGTCATGTCCTGTTCATGTCAAAGAGAGGAGAAAAGGAGGCCTATCATGCCCCTTTATTTGGTCCAAACTCAGATGCTCTTTTAGTTTTTCTTATTGTTTTGTTAGTTCTGATTTGAACTCTGTCCTTCAAAGTGTAGCGCTTGTGCTGCAGGCCCTCTTGAAGTCTCGGTAATTGTGGAAGGTTTCTCTTAAACTGGCCTTCAGGACTTTCATCAAAGGTGCAAGGCTCCCCACTTCCTCTTGAGGGCGCTGTTGAGTAAAAAGTAAAACATACATTTGTGTAGGAAGAATTCTTATCTAGAGGAGCGCTCATCTTCACATGTTCTTACCCTTGTAAGTGCAAACATCAGCCGCTGGAGCACTGCGTCCTCTCTGTGTGGACACAGGCTGGTGACTGAGCTCACACAGCTCAGGAGACAGTAGATAGTGTGTCTCTGTGGCTGTAATGATGGAAACATTAAATCATCCAGAAATGAAAAGGCATTGATGACAGCATCACCTGTTTTCTTACCTTCTTGAGCACACTGAGAGGCTTTGTGTTGTTTCCTCCAATACTCAACCTTACCACATCTTCAGCGCTCAGAACAGGGTCCTGGATGAGAATGGAGAAAACAAATGCAAATGAAAACTAAATTAATGGTGTGCGTTCAACTTTCTGGCATAATGGATTCTTGTTTGATGCCACTGACCCTCAACTTTTCCAGCCAGGTCCACAAGAGACAGGAGAGGACATGAGGATCTGACTCAGTGACCAGCAGAGCCCAGCCACAGTCACTGCTGTTCAGTTCCTCCTGTTGAAAAGATGAATGACATTGTGAATGCAGTAAAATCAAAGCGATAAAACCAAACCAGTGATCAATTATTATCATTTTCCTTTTGTTTTCTACCTGTAGCAGAGCCGACCTCTGCAGAGTGGTGTCTCCTGGAGGACCTTGTTCTGCCATTGCTTTGGCAGCTATCCGGGCCATGGACGTTGGGGCAGGATTGTGTGGATTTCTACGTAACTTCATGAGACAAAGGTCAAACTGTTTAAAGCAATCCCAGCAAAGCTTTTTTCATAATCTCATTTCACCAGTAAGAACAGGTTACCTCCAGGTTGGAGATGCATTTTGGAAAAGCCTTTTTAGCTGCATACTTTGTCCCCTTTGCACAGCTGCTGCTTGCTCTCATGTTAGACATGGGGATGTTGAGTGCATGAGATTCCTTTATGGTGGTCTGGTGGCCCGATGAAAGTTTGCCAAGGACTGGACTAACTGGTCTCAGATCAGCTCGTATCAGATCCTGCACACGCCAGTGTTTTTCATTTCCAAGTATTGCAGTGCAGTATGGGCTCAGCTCCAGGTCCTTGGGGGCAGATTACAATAACATGAGAAAAAAAGCCTCCACAATTAGTCTGATTCAAGAGAAAACATTTTGTGGATGGATACTTTGAGGTTTTACCTCATGTGCCGTGATCTTACTCAGATCAGAGTCACTATAGCTGCGTTTGTCTAGCAACACGTCCCGTTTTCTCTCTAAGAATCCCAGGGGTTTGTCCCAGGAGGACACAGACCCTGATCTTGCCCACGAGCTTTTAAAGCCCTCATTCAGCAAAGGCAAGTACTGTTTGGAAACCAGGGTCTCTTTCACAGTCCTGCCCAGGGTCCTGAGTGCTGACCTCTTCTCCAGCTCAGTCTGGACCTCTGGGGGAGAAGGGAGACCCAGAGCTAAGCAGGAAAGATGCACACACAGGAGGTACACCACCTAATTAAATGAGCAAGAGGTCAGAAAAGAGGAGAAGGTTGATTTTCCTAAAGGCAAAGATAAATGATCTTCACAAGATTAATGAATGCTGAAGACAAGGTCCTGACCTTGGGTGTGTATCTGAGTTTTCGTGCCTCCTGACCATGCAAAAGCAGCGCTTGTCGGTTTAAGTAGTGCTGCAGGGTGAACGGGGCTCCATGCCGCAGGCTGAGGTCTGGGTACTGAACCAGTTGTGTGCCAAGCAGACGGGCAAAGTCAAACACCTGGTTTATCTGAGTCCGGGTTTGGATTGAACGGGGCCTTTTGATGCGCACATAATAGACTGCCTCATTGGGGCTGATGCGCAGGGTGTAGATCAAGTAACAGGCTATCAGGACACCTGTTGAGTATCAAAAACTGCAGTAAGTTCAGAGAGGAAGCTCAATATTTACTTGAACTGTAGTAGCTATAAATGTTTCATCTCACCTGTCCTGCCCAGGCCTGCATGGCAGTGCACAGCCACTCGTCCCTCCTGCACGGCAAAGGCCAGAACCTTCACCCCATCGATGATCCCAACAAGAGATGTCACTCCAAAATCTGGCATCCCAAAGTTGTAGAAATAAACTGCAAATAAATGTCAATGTAAATATGAATACATTGTTGCCTTGGGTCTAATGCAGTCATGTGACTTAGCTGCTGCAGTACAGCATGTACTCCACCTGGTAATTACTGGCTGCCCTACTGACACAAATCCCAAATGTCTCAGCGTAATGTAACAAAAACCAGCTGCTTTACCAAAAACATTTATCCATTTCTGTAAATGAAATGAAATGAAACGTTTCTCAATCAGTGTTACAGGATCTCACTTTCATTGTCCATGAAGATCTGTGGAGAGTATGTGAATCCACTCTCAGGGTCTAGAGGGGGTCCACAGTGAGCATGCTCCCCCGAGAGCTGCATGTTGATGACTGATCTGATGTTAAGCCTGGAACAAAAGACAAGAGTTGCCCCCTTTATGTTTGTGCCTTAAACGGAATCTAATTGTTTTAGAAGCAACACTATTTGAGAGATTTTGCTTCTCTTTGTTTAAACTAATTATGTTGGCGTAATGATTCCTATCACCCTGTATGCACCACTGGTATCTACACACTGCATAGACACAATAGAAGAGAACTAAGAAGAGATTACCTTTGAAACTGATCTATAATGTTGTACTTCTTGATTAAATTGTTGGATGGTCGTGCCATGGCAACTATATCATCCGTCACCCTGGGACAGTCAGAGGTTTGTAATGAGTAAAGAATCCCTTATTGGTTTTTTTATACTACAACTCACACAACACATATACATCTGTGAGACTGCAGTCTAATATTCTCACCAGGAGGAGAAAAGCCCTCGAATCGCTTGTTGGTTTAATTTCCAGCACTCTGGTCCTTCATATCGACAGTCTATTCCTCCGCAGCCCAGCAGACAGAGGAGCTTAGGTGGGATAGCTTTCACCAGATTCTCCCTGGCCTGGGAATAGGCGGGCCGTGGAACTGGTATGTGGGGGGACAAGCTCGGCATCATCCTGCACAAGTAAAAGGCCCCCCCAAGATCAGCCTTTGATATCACACCTCAGGTGTTAAGGGGTATGTCCCAGCTGGGCAAACTGGCAACCTCATGTCACCTTCTTGCTACTGTTTGTATACGACAATCATAAACGGACAAGAGTGCATCTGCTTTCTGAATTTTTACTGCTCAGTATAAAACAAAAACAAAATAAGAGAGAAAATGGAAGAGAAAAGAAGGCCTTGGCAACAAAAGGTTCAGTCCACACAAAATATTTCTGGAATATTCTATGACACGCAATCACATTTAAGACTTACCTTTATGATTATGTTGGACAGCGAAGCTGTTAATCCCATTTAATGTCAATTCTATCTATATAATAACTGCAGAAAATATTACAGAATACACGTGCTCCTCTATATTGACCCACTGCATACTCACTCGTATATCTGTGATGACCCAGCTTCACTAAGCCTGATTAGCTGTCATAATACATTACAACAGACACTCTTGCATCAAAGCAAGCCAATTATATAATGCTTATTCCTTCACAACTGTGTATGTCCTCATTACCTACCACCAGCCAAGGCACCGTACATGATTTCACTTTGTTTGCAATGCTTAGAAATGAAATTCTGTCCCCAAGCACCAACCAGGTTTGTTTAACAACTCTTCAAACATACAATGAATGTTGTTTTAACATGCTGGCCTCATAAAATCCATCACTTTTATCGCATTAGGATGTTGTAGTCCAGAAGGAAGCATGACAGAAAACTGGTCGATGTCATGAGCTTCCTTCTCCGTGTACTGTTGTGAATCAGCCCGCATCTGCAGGAGCAGCTCTGAACTAATCTTCCCCTGCAGTGTAGCAATAACCAGCCTGATAATGATGAAATGATGATGGTAATTACAACCATTAGCTCCACCCTCCAGAAAATAACTGCTGCAGATCCTCTCAGTGGCCATTTTGTTATCAGAGTCAAGACAATAATGAGCCTGTATAAGTTAGGAGTTACCACAAGAGGAGTATGAGAATCCATGGGCCATGGAAATTTAATCTATCGATAATTATTGATCTGCATTACAAGTTGTAAAAGGCCCACCAGCATCTCAAAAGTTAATAGAGGTGACTGTAGGAAAATCTTGCATGTGCATTGCATGTAAATTTAAATTACTACATAAGTTATAGACATGAAATAAAAAAAAAGAATGCATTATACCTTTGCTGCAGGGTTTGTAGTACTTCTTTTTTATGTTAGTCAAGAAAATGTGTAATGATGCATATAGTTTTAGGATGAAAAATCTTCAGAACCATTGCATCAAGCAACACTAATATCTGATCTTGTGAGCTACAGAGTAATGGACCAGATGTTTTTGCATATGGTATGACTGCAGCAATTAGACCCATTCTGTTTTGTAGTTTTTTTTTACATCTTCTTTTTCTCACCATTATTTACAGTATACCCCCCTATTCAAAAGTATTTATATACATTTATAACAGCATCAGCAACCCCTGTTATACTGTACGTCTACGTTTGTTTTCCATCCATTTTTGCTTGCTTTAATTTCAACAACAAACTGTAAACAGAAACTTGTGCTGCTCTCACATTTAACATCCTTCAGTCTTTCGCAAGACCCGGCCACACGGACTCTGCTGCTAATTTAAATCTTCTCTGCTGGAAAAATCAAGAAACTTGTAAGTTAGAAACAACATAAAACACGTTTCCATTTAAAATCCAAGCTTGTGTATAAGCTGCAGTACATTTAATACACTCATTCAGTAAATAGTTGGGTCTCACTTCACAAGATTACATAATATGCTTTTATAACATATTCTTAGGTATTATCTGTAACATTAGCAGTCAGATCAGAGGTCAGCTACACTGCAGGCCATGAAATTTCAGTTTCAGTCTGTGTTTAAGTACCATACAGCTTCTCATTCAATTATAATCCGTTAATTCAATATAAATCTGTGTTTTGCCATTTAAAAGTGAGGAACAAACAGGATATGATCTGTGTGCAAGATGCCTTTGACAGTCACTTGTGTAAACAAGATCGGCAAAGAAACGCTGCACTTCCTCTTATCAGCCACAGTTGAAAACAGAAGCCTGTCGTTATAGTGAATTAGAAAATAATTAGTGGAATGCAGAACACATTCTTTTGACACTTTTTTTTTTATTTTATCTATTTTGTAAAACACTTTAAGCAAACATTTTTGAAGACAACTCAATCTTCTGACAACATAAGTTGGAATGTTCATCCAAATTAATTGATGGGCAGGTACATCGTGTTTCAGCAGGGGTGAAATAATTAATACAATATGGCACTTGCAAGACAGTAAAGTAAACAAAGCTCCACATGCTGCAGAAAAAAAACACAAAAAAAAAAACAAAGCATGCTACTTTACTGTGTTGCAATAACACGGGCCATATTTCAACACTGACAAAAACACTTCCTTCCTCCTTTTAGGTTTAATTTCCTCTTAAAGATGAACTGAAATTTGATTTAATCGTTTCATGGTGGTTATTTAAAATGGGAGAGAAAAAAAAAATCAGTAAACAGTCAAACAGGATTAAAAAAATAATTGATAGTGAAGTAAAGATGCAAGGAAGCGATCTACACTCACAGTGGCGTGGTTCTGCTGCAGCACAGCACAAAACAGAGTCTTACTGCATAATGTACTCTTGCAAAAAAAAAACATAAATACACAAAACATCTTCGGAAGGAGCATGACCTTATATTGTGATAAGGAATGGATTGCCGAGATTTGTGCAAAATGATACCAGAAGGCACACTGTTCCTTGTTGGAGCCATGTGACTCCACACCACTAACAAAACCGCTGCAATCCTCCTCCAGCTCACTCTATGAGCCAAAGCCGAGAGCGAGCGCGAGAGAGAGAGAGAGCGAGAGAGAGCGAGAGCGAGAGAGCGCGAGAGCGAGAGAGAGAGAGAGAAAAAGAAAAAGAAAAAGAGCTGAGATAGGAATGAGAGCATGGTAGTGAGGAGTGCAGGGTGAACATCCACAGGGGGTTTATGAAGATTAACAGATCATGGCAGTCTAACAAAGTGTCCTTCTACAAACCTCTGGGGGTTACGTTGTCGTATTCCCCACTCGTAGCTCCAGAAGACTTTAAGGAAGTCCAACAATTACAACAACGATAAAGTTATTTCAATGAAATCTTCAAAAACCAGTCATTTGCTCATCACCAAACAAAGTTTAAATGCAAGGCAACAAAGGAAAAAAAAAAGAAAAGAAAAAAAAGATTTTTCCGAGTGATAAAGTAATATTGATAATACAAGAAAAAAAGACAAGAAAGTAAAAGGTAGTCATAACTGATTATACTGTCCACCAGCCTTGTCCAGTTTGTTAACATTAATGCTGGAGGAACACAAGTTTCTGGATTGAATGTCTATGCCTCTTCTCCTGTGACGTACAGTCTCTCTCCTCTGTCCAACCAATCCTTCATTTAGTTCTTCGACAACTCTTTGGATAGCCAGTCAAGTCCTTCATAAAGCCCGGTGCCCTGGGTGGCGCAGGTAGACTCGATATGCCACTGTGGACAGATGATTATATGGTACAGACGTGAGGAGAGTCAGACAGCAGCTCTACACAGAGGACAGCACAGAATGTGTTTTTATTCAAACTACTCACGGTTTTGTTGCGAAGAGCTTGTAGGCCGAGTCGTTCTGTCAGCTCGCTGACTGACAGGGCGTTGGGAAGATCTTGTTTGTTAGCAAATACCAACAAAACGGCATCTTTCAGCTCATCTTCCAGCAACTACATGAGCAGATACCAGACATGACACATTTAACCTTAGACCCAACAAGATATCAAGTCCTTACAGAGGACTGAGATAAAATAACACACCTGCAAAATAAATCTACTAAAAGGCCACAAATAAATATCTTCAGTTAGGTAACCTGATTATATAATCCCATAACTTTGAATTTGATCCATTTTCAGCAGTCTTCACTCAAGTAAAATTTGATATGCCTCAAAATGTTCTACATCGAAAACCCCAAGGCTGTTCAGCACGTATTCAAGCATAAAGGGATTTTATTTTTAATGCTGCAAAATAACTTCACACGCTTAAATATTAAACCGTTTATCTCCAGCTGGTTAGAATAATATGCAGGAAATGGCAAAAAAAAAAAATTTCAGTCAATCTGAACTGGTAAACGAAAACGATAATGTGCATCGTTACACATTGATATGATTATTCTTCCCTCTTTGCACTCATGAGCACATATTTATCTTGGACACCGATTCCTAAACAAATGGCAAAAAGTATTATTAATTTAATTGTTTTAATTGCTCCCAAGAGTGATCTTAAGTCATTGCTGCAGACAAATACATAGTCCTCAAGTTAATTCAAAGAAATTCATCATGTTTTGTGTCTGAAAAATCAGAGCGTGGTGAACACATGGATTTAATAACCTGTTCAACCTCCTCTGGCAGCGATGACTTAGAACAAATGTTTCCAGGTATTCCAGAGACATTTCTGAACCATTCTTCCTTGTTGCACCAAGTTTCAGTTCAGAGATGTTGTATAAATCCCCTTCTACTGAACCTGATCTACTCTCACATCCTCAGGGGGGACATGTTGATAAACTGAGTTCATTTTTTCCCCTGTGGTTCACCGTTTGCTGTTCTTCATGTTTGGGTCGTTTACATCTTTCTTCAAAATATAGAGTGCTGCACATTATTCCCCAGACTGCTTCATCTCATTCTCTTCTGTCCACAAAACAATTTCTAAGTAATGTTGAGCAGTAAAGCGCTTTTTTCTGTACAGTGATGCTCAGTTTACTTTTTTCTGCCGTTTCCTTGTTTATTCCCCCTTTTTTCTTATGTGGACATGATCTAAGCCAAAGTTTAGTCTAACTGACTGACAGGTAAAGTGAATACCTGTATATGTGTGTGTTTGTGTCTACCATTCATGTAATCCGTGTGTATTGATAACAGCTAACCGCCTCCTTAACTGGTATGCTGTGAAGTATAGGTGACATCAGTCTCAGTTCTCCCATCCAACATTCAAAATAAATGGAAAGCACCAACAAACATAAACATGTTCTAAGCCTACATACTGCTGAAATTTGGTAAGACCTAAATGTTGTAAAGAAAGTTAAACATGTGATCAATTTATAGATAGGATCCTTTAAAGAGTCAAATGTTTGACTCTGTAAATTAATCATCCGAGTTTTACGGTGTGTCCCAACTTTTCACTAGTATTATAAATGAAAAGGGAAAAAAGAAATCAGAATACAGGTTTGACTATGTTCAGGACAATAAGAGACATTGTATAGAAGATCGCTACAGAACAAGTCTCTCTTGTAGAAGGAAGTGCACATCTCAATGGGACTCACCTGTATAAATAAAGGTTAAATAAACCAAAAATCTATCACTTCTATGTCACATGTCATGTCAATAATGTGAAATCATAATCCACATTAAAAATCCACAGCTGGATGAGCTGGACACCTGTATACCTACCATCTTAGAGAGCTCCTCTGCAGACTCAGCCACTCTTTCTCTGTCATTACTGTCCACCACAAAGATGAGGCCCTAAATGGGGGGGAGAGAAATAAAAATCCTAAAATGTATATCATCCAAGATCTAACAGCTGGAAAGTTCAAAATGCACCATGGAAATTTTGCAGATTTTCTCAGTGACTCATCACCTATCTACAGCTTTTAGTGGCTCTCCAAGCCAGTAAAACACAGTCTTATCTAGACTCTTGTCTTATCTTTTGTTCTGTCCCTTCTGTCTTCTATCATTTCTTTGCTTCACTAGCCACGGTGTGCGTTCAAAACGGCCTATGTGCTGCTATCTGCTAGCTAGCTTGGGACCCAGTGTGTAAAGTGATGTCACAAGGCGTGAGAAAAGGTTGTCGAGTGCAGTTTCTCAGGTTTGCTGCTTGGCAGCGACGGCTCCAGAAATGTACATAATAAATGTCACTATGCCATCAAACGAGTCAAGAACATCAAAACAAAACATCAATGTAGCTATAAAACTTAAAAGTGCAATGTATGTATGTATGTATGTATGGATGGATGGATGGATGGATGGATGGATGGATGTATGGATGTATGGATGTATGGATGTATGGATGGATGATGAATATAAATTTGTTTTAACTAAATGCTGTAATACAGCCAAACAGAAAGAAACCATAGATATTTTAAATCAATCAAAGCTGATTTGGGACTTTTTAAATCCACTTGGCATCATTTTTTTCTTCAATGCAACACTTTGATGGAAGACTTGTATCAAGTCATATGCATCAAGTCAATAGATATATCAAACTTTTATACTACTGTGTTGCAAATTACTAACACTGCTTCCCACTCTCATACCATTACACAAACATGGGGTTATCTTGCAATACAAAGCATAAGTTGTTGCACAGTACTTAACAGTTCAGTCATACTCATACCTGTGTATTTTGGAAGTAATGTCTCCAGAGAGGTCTGATCTTGTCCTGACCACCCACGTCCCAAACAGTGAAACTGATATTTTTATATTCTACGGTCTCCACATTGAAACCTTAACAGAGAAAGGGGAGGAGGACAACTCTTAAAATGATGTGCGTAAAACAACACTCTCAAAGAACAACAATGGCGCTCACAACTTGGAAACACGTTTCATGTGAATTTCTTACCAATGGTGGGGATAGTGGTTACAATTTCACCGAGCTTCAGTTTGTACAAGATGGTTGTTTTTCCAGCTGCGTCCAGCCCAACTACAGGGAAAAGAAATGTGATCAAAATCAACATTCATATTAAAGCGGATAACAAGTAAATGCAATGGATAACAATGGATAATGTAATCCAAGAGCACAACTTATCATGCAATTATCACAGAGGAGAGGACATGCTACACAGCAAGTTATCATTGAATGTTCATCACCAAGCAGAAAAACAGGACTGGACTCACTGTAGTTCTTTATAAGATACAGTACATAGTACAAAACAAGATAACTTAAAGCAAAGCTCCAACACAAGGAGTCGATCAACAAAAACTTAACTAAATGTTGCCCCCCTAATCAATTACATGTAACAGATATGAAACCGCAGCCCCTGGGGACAGACTGCTATTGTCTGGGGTTTTTGCAGAGGTGTTGAGTCTGTTGATTTTTAATCTTTTTTGAGTCAAGTTCACCTCTCCGTACATCCATCTCTGTTTTTTTTTTTTTTATACCTTTACGTAAATTTGGTCTTTTGGTTGACTTTCCAACTAGGAAAAGGCCACATCACCGGTCTTCGCTGTCAAACTTATCGAGGAGGAGAAAATAATAAAATCTAAAACCTCGATGGAAAACAATTGACTTTTTCTCTTTTTAAAAATGTATTTTACCCCTACATAAAACATCAAATTATTAGCACAAACCATCTTCATCAGTCCATTAACAGCTAGCTTAACTATTTTTTTCTCTCCATTTTATTCCTCACGCGACGCTAACTGCCGTTAGCTAAACACATCTTTTCACTCACCCATCAAAATCCTCATTTGCTTTTTGCCAAAGAGTCGGCCGAAGATGGACGAGATGGTGAGTCCCATGCCTGTCCGTGGATGTCTGAAGCCGTGGAAAAAACTTGTGATATTCGACACGGCAGGGGGGAAAGAGAGATATTTCACACTGATCAGGTTACTGTGATTTCCACACAAGACTAAACGCATCTACTGCCACGTCCGGGCCAACGTGGAAGACACGACGTCATCAGTTTGAATAAGCTTTATCAACACAAACAGTACTCTACATGGAAACATTTTAGACTTTATAAAGGCCTTTTATTATTTGTTTTATATTCACATAGTATAACGTGTGCCCAATAGAAAACGTGTGTCGTTGTGTATTATTGCTTCTTTTTTCTTTTCTTTTTTTAGTAAACGTAGATTCAATGTATTAAAATGTAAACTCGATTTATACCACCAGGTGTCGCTGTAGTACAGACATAATTTTACTTACTTAATGCAAGTGATCAGTAAACATAAATGTGTTTTTTTTTTACTTGTATACATGAGTAACCAGAGTAATTTCATTTACTTAAAGTCGGGTTGGATGACAGTCACGACACTCTCCTCTTTCTCTTTGTGTCCCATCAGCTGTTGGATATTAGAGTGGCAGCAGGTCAAATAAAGTGTACATTTTAATAGTTTGGAATTAACAGGACAGGTGTTTACTCCAAATATTCCAGAGGAAATTCAATGCTGGTAATATTGGAGGTAAGACAAGGATTTTTTCCCCACTGGGGTTTCCTTTTTAAAAGCATTGTCATTCAGTTCACACACAAGCACATAGTCAGCAGGTGGAGTCAAAACATCCACACGTGACAAGGAGAAGACTTTTATACAGGTGCCCTCTGACTAGTAAACACATTTTCATAAAGGCATGTAATGGAGACAGGGTATTTCATTGTTTACGTGCTAGCCTTTGACTTTTGGATACATTACTTATCACCATGGAGCTTGATGGTTTACTGAGTGGATACCAGGTAAGTTGCAGCTTTAATGCTGGCATCATGAACTAAATTCAATTAAATTAGATTTTTTCATCAAGGCAAAACAGGCCACAGATTTCATAAAACCCTTTTATGAATTCTGTTTTTCAGATTGATGTTCTTTCCAATGTGTACATAGTGTTACTGTCCCTCAGGTAATGTACTTCCTTTTATTATTGACTAACATTCAGGAAAGTTTTTTTGCAGATGTGATTATGGCCGTGTAAATGTGACTGTCAGTTTCGTCAAACCAGCTTGGCAGCAAGAAATATGAAGCATGCATGTGTTTTCTTCTTTAATACCAGCAGTATGCTTAAATGAAGTCGCATGCAATATTCATAACTTGGAGCTGTAGTTCACTTCTAAAAGTTTTGTGTACACACAATTGGTCTTACTTTTTGTTAATATGTACCCCACTGGAAAAACCCTTCATGCCTTTAGTTTCCATGGAGCCAGAGTGGAATTATGATTTAACATGAGCGCCATTTTATAGCTTTTATGAAAGTGTCACATGACTGAGATGAACACTCTCTCAAACAAAACATAGTTGTTTTATTCTCAGAAAATGAACAATAAAACAAACTAAAGCAGGATCAGGTTTGGTATGTTTTTACTTTTGACCAGATCTGTATATATGGAAAGATCTTCGCTTTATTATAGTTTTAATTAAAGTTTGGAATTAGTTTCAAGGTTATGTAAGACTTACGAAGCACTCAAAGCTAGACAGTTGACTCACAACCATATACATAAACACAATACATTAATGCTTTCTCTCGATGATTGTGTTTACAAATTTAACTCAAAAGATTTTATATTAATTTACACTATCTATAATATTTTTGACACACTTCGTTTAATTTGTTTGGAAACAGTTATTTGCAGTTAATAAGGACTTTCCATCCAAACTGCATTCAGATCAATTCTTGTAACGAGCTTCTTTTAAACTTAAAAGTCTTGCTTAAACTTTTACTCTACATTCACACATATTTATAAAATCAGCCATTAGTCTAATTCTTTTTTTAAAATATCTTTACAGTGTGATTGGGAGTTTTTCAGTCCTGGTGGTATCCATAGTTAAATGGAAATATCTCAGACAACAGGTGAGTATAGCTGCTTTGATAGTTTATTTTGGGGATGTTTTTCACCTTTTCAATGCTAATTCTAAACATCTGAGTACAGAGTGGTTTAAGTGGTGAAAAAAGTTGCATCTTCCTTGTGTATTTGTTTGCAGGTACACCTCCTGGTACAGCTTGCTGTGGCAGACCTCCTTGCTGCTCTGATCCTGATGTCCACTAGTGTCATGAACAATATTACAACTGCCTACAGCGTAACGATCTGTGAATACATGCTGCCGCTATCACTGGTGAGAAACTGCTTTTTCTGTAAATAATTTACAAGACTGTGTTCTGATGAAGGGAGAGCTGAATCCTAAATTAAGGTGAAGCAATGAAGAGATTTAGAGTCGAAGAATGCACTTGGATTTCTGTTCTGCTGATGCGTCTGATAAATCCAGAGTTAATGATCAGACCACATAACTGCACAAAATTCCCTGACTCGCCTCACACATGTAAACTCAGTCAAAATCTCACGCTCCTTTTATTGCAGCTATAAAGCAGTTTTGCCCTGTCATACCCGTCTTTTACTGCATTTACTGTTCTTGGACAAACTGCATGTTTTATGTAGCGGTTGTTTTAAGCCTTACATTTTCTACAAAAAAATTCTCTAAGTCTGTCTTGAACTGGTAAGTGCTAAAATGGAGGTTTCTGTTTTAACAGCGATAAGAAGAAAGCAATTGTTGACTTTAAATAAAACAAACAAAATGAAAGGAATGTAATGTAGGAACAAAAGCTCAATACGTTACTCAATATGTCTTAGATTGTGGATTTCTTTCAATATATAAATATGGAAAAGAATTTGATTTAGAATTATTTACAGTTTGTGTTTATCTCTAAATTCTCTGATTTGATTATGAAAGCGACACTCACCAGACATTTGTCCCGTTCTTTAAGAGCAGTGGTCAAAACTCATCTTACCTTTTAGTTTATGTTCTAATAGCAGAAGATCTTCAACTTCAAGGTGCCTCACTGCTCATATAAGCGACCGTATGCATAAACTTCATCTAATGTACAAGAGAAAAAGGATTGAGGAAAACAAAGTGAAAACGACTGACGGTATTATGAAAACGTGATCAGGGACCTTCAGGAATGAAAGATGGTCTGCCCTCGTGCAGCCCCTTTTTAACCATTATGTATGTTTTGCAAAGTGTATCGTTTTACAAGATGCTTGAACATTTGGAGGGTCAGGGGATCAAACAGTGACATTTCATCCACTTGAGCCCAAATGAAGCCGATATGAAGCTAGCTCCAAACGTGAGTCAGTCACCACTGGCTCTCATTTTAATCTGTCTGATTTCTAAAACTCACATTTTAAGTTATTTTCACAAGTGGAAAACTGAGACGACACAAATGACAAGTCATTACACACACACACAGACACACACACACACTTTATTGTCAGAAAAGTCCCTTAAAGATACGAGAGGGAGTGTTGCTCAAACTTTTAGTTTATTTTGTCTCGTTATCTGAGGTCTGAGGATCACAATTGTGTTTTCCTTTCAATGTATAGTCTTCCATGTATGCCCACCTCCTTCTGCTATAGTCTTATGACTTTATGTCTTATTGAATGCAGAGCAGAAACTGTTGCTATTGTCATATGAACCTGATTAACTTTCTTCCCTGCATGCTCAGTCAGTGAAGAGTCAGAGTTCAGACTTTCATGAAGGCCTAAGGCAACGATTTGTGGACACACCCACTGTGAATAAGTCATTTTGAAAAAGAAAAGAAAAGCTCCAGGTGTTATAAAATACTCACCATGGAGTTAGCCAGCTCCCACACTTTTTTATAACAAGAACAGCACTGAATAAATTTTTTTTTTAAATAAATAAAAACTTTTTATCAAATGATTTAAAGTTTAACTCCTTATTTCTGAAACATTTCTGCTCAATTAAAAAAAAAAAAAAAGAATTTGACAATTTTAGCCTTTATCAAGGATTTAGACATCCCTAAGAGTTTTCCCCTGATCTGAAAAGCTATGCTTTATTGTCAGTGAAACCACATTAAGTGACAGAACCTCCAGCGTGTCCTAGGGACTCTTCCCTGCCACTTCTAGCTGAAGTCGTGGCTTTAAAATGACAGCCCCAGTACCCCAGTATCATCACAGTGATTACACCAATCTGTCACGTAAAACCAATTACATATTGGTGGTTTAGAAGTCACTATTCCAGCGTGCATGTATGTTTTTACAGGCTAGGTTTCATGGAACATAAAAGTAAAAGAATGTTTTAAGTAAATTACACACTCTTTTCCCAAACAGCTCATCTAAATCAAACCATGAAAATGTCCTTTCAAAGGACCATAAAGACTTCCCTTTAAAGGTAAATGTCTGAACTTGTCAGTTGGCTACGAGCCCTAAATAAATCATTTTCTGATCAGGAAGAGACTGTAAACTAGAAGAACCCTTGCATAACTAATAGACATAACTGAGTCACATCGATGATGCAAATCGTCACTTAAATCTGTATGTGTTTGTGTCTTCTTTTCCAGACATTTTATTTCATTTCATTTCTGCTGGTGGTTGTTTATGCCTGGAAGTCAATGACTGCTATCCAAGGATGGAGGGAAAGAACAACAGATGATGATGATGGACAGGTGAGGAATAACAAATTTGTAGATCATTATTAATTTGGTTGGAAACCTTTGGTAACTTCATCCTTCTCCCTATTGGTCTTGGTTTACAGAGTCAGTGCAGAATAAAAGTAGTATGTTTACCTGTTTATGGCATCGTGTGGTGAGTTTGTGAACCTCATATTTAAAACATTGTGGCTTTGGTGAATCATGAAGTTTTTACATTCAATTCTGCCTTTGTTTGTCCAATATCATAGGCTGACTCCATTGGCAATGTACTTAGCATATGTGCTCACACCTTTCATGAAATCAACCTTGGTGATTCCAACAAGTGACAGATTACTGAATGAGATCATGAGTAATGGAAGCACTTACTGCACCAGGTGAGCACACAACCTCCACAACGAGCTCCATCAGAGCCGGCTTCAACTAAAGAGATCACAGTAATGAAGAAGGATTTTTCTCTTCCACAGCTGCATCTTGTTCTTGCATGTCTGGAGGGATTCTTGCTCTGTTGATGTGAGTCTCATGAGATACTTTTTATGCTTTAATCTAAAACTGTACATTTTTAATTTGCAGTGTTTTATTTCATAGAGTTGCATAAATATTCCCACCGACTACACTTCTGCTTTGTGAATTTTGCTTTTTCAAAGCATATTGTAATTTTTCATCAGGAAAAAAGAATTATTTGGACACAAATAAGCTAGTTCATTCATGATAACCTTACTTTTTTTTTTTTTTTATGTCCTACTAGGAGATAATCCATGACACTTTCATCAAAGTTTTTCTTTTCCTTGTGGTGATACCAGTGATGATCTCTTGTTCTGTGAGTCAGCAATTCTAACATGATCATGGATAAATATGATCATATATTTTAAAAAAAACATGGCGAGGATTCTCACATACATCTCCGCAGACTAATTATTTTCCCTTTTTGTTTCAGGTTATTTACTGTAAGGTTGGGAAGTGGTATGAGAGGCACGAGCAGGAAAGGTTTTTTCCTGTGGAGGGAGACGGGCGATCAAGCAGGCGACTCAAGAGAGTAGTTTCTACTGCACGAAACATGGTGATGGTCATCTTAATCTGCTGGGCACCAGGTATTCACCCAAAGAATCACACACCACATATGCATTTAAAAGCAAGCATTAGCATGATATTAATGTCTTGTGCTTCTTGCTCTTGTATAGCTCTTGTCCTCATTTTATTTTCTACCCTGATGACGTGGACTAAAATTGAACAACGCAATTTATTTGGCCTTTATCTGATGCAGGTATGTTGATAGTACAATGAAATTTGATTTAAAATGGTAAAACAAAACAAATAAAAGAGGTTGAAGGCTGCAGCATTGCTTTTGTTTCCTTCAGGCAGCCACTGTGTCCCTCCAAGGTTTCCTGAACAGCATGGTTTACGCCTGGGGACGACCCAACTTCACAGAGGCCGTTCTCGGGGAGAACACACCCCTGGTGGCATATAACCACATTGCCTTCTTCGAGGAATCATTAAGGCACGGTCCCTGATCACTGACGTCTTTAGGATTTATTTGGTTTCGTGCTATAACACGTAGCTACTAACAGTTCAGACTGAAACTGTTCTCATATGTGGACTGAAGATGAAGGAACT
This sequence comes from Leptatherina wallacei, assembly GCA_028567055.1. NCBI lineage: Eukaryota > Metazoa > Chordata > Actinopteri > Atheriniformes > Atherinidae > Leptatherina > Leptatherina wallacei. The sequence goes on along the minus strand of JAOXYM010000010.1, from coordinate 25,529,018 downwards.
TAAAAAGAACACAAAGACTATTTAAACAAGAAACAAGTGAAGGAGTTTCTTTTTATTGCAACAGATGTAGATTTTGTAAAAAGGAAAAGAGTAGATTTGAACAAGTTCTGGACAAACTTTCATAATGTATTTTATTTATAAATTTTCTGTTATTGTACTTTTCATGAAAGATTCTGACAATATACAAGGATATTGATGCCTAATTGGTATGTGTGTTTTCTAATTGATTCATTTTGGTCAGTAATGTGTCCTTTTAACCAGCAGTTTTATTAGTGACATGTTATGGAACTGTCCCTCATTTCTGTTTGAGACAAAAAAAAAAGTAAATCCTTAAGGACAGCTGTCTTTACGGACAGTTTTATACCATTTCAGGGGCATGCGCCACCAGTTACACAGAGTTAAATCTTAGACTTTACAGGTGTTGAAGCGCTGAGGAATGCTGAGTTGTTGCAGGAAAAAAAAGCATTACTCTCTGTTAAGTCATGTCAGTGCAACCACAACTAATAACATATCTGTAAAATAATCAGGAGTGTTTATGCAACTGAGGTCACACACGAGGCAGGCTTGATATATAAGTGTTCATACATTCATATTGTGTTACACTAATATAGTTTATATCATAGATTTTATGCTAAATTAATAAATCGAACATTTCCCTATTAATCAAGACTCAGTAATCTACAATGAAAATAATATTTTTATAAGTACAAATGAAACATTGCAACTTTTTACAAAACGATGCTCTCTGATTTGAGTACTTTAGAGAAAACCCTCAGGGAGCCATTACAGCTTTAATTTTTTGGGATAATTGGGATTACATTCTGGCAGATACTGCCACGGTCAGTCAGTTTAAATAGGATAGATTTGTTATTTCTGTTTTCATCCTGCCTCGGTTTCAGCCACAGTATGATGCAGCAGCGACCATGCTGTAGCAGCTCATTCGCATAGAAAGGCGTTGTCCTGCATGACATCCCATGTCATGTTATCAGAACACATTTTTCTATTTCAGAGCATCACGAATGCCCAGCATCATCGATATAAACTGTGATCTGATATATGCTATCAGATCACATTGGCTGTATAGATGATATAAATGGCCGTAAATGGTAAATGGTCTGGAGGGCAGCTGTAGCTCGGGTGGATAGAGCTGTCGTCTACTAATCAGGAGGTCGGTGGTTCGATTCCCCCTGACTACATGTTGAAGTGTCCTTGGGCAAGACACTGAACCCTACACTGCCTCCTGATATGCCTATTGGGGGTATGAATGCTTGCACCAAGTATGTATCAATATAGGTGCTGTATGAATGTGTTGTGTGAATGGGTGAATGAACATG
>JAOXYM010000010.1:25443798-25498798 GCA_028567055.1 Leptatherina wallacei | reverse complement strand
TTTGTCTCCTCTTCCCAAGGATATAAACTGCAGTAAAATTTCTTCATTTCACTGGTATTTTCTTTCTCAATCATATTTACACTGATTTTATCGCCTTGTTGTGCATTCTTCAGCATATGGATGGCTTCGATGTTCTTTTCACTCTGTGGTGGTTGAAACGAAGCTGGGCACTGAGATGACTGGCCTTGACTTTTAGTCGAATTTTGTGGGTTTATGTCTTCCTCAACCTCCTAATGAACATGAGCGCAAATTATTAATTGCCATAATACATACACATTGGATTATACTGTGTGTGTGTGTCAGAATGCATGCCAAACCTGCCGCTGTCTTTTCTCTAACCGATCAATCCTGTGCAACAGTTCTTTGGCTGATCTCTTAAAACTTCCAATGTCTGTGAGGGGTTCTTCATTTCCAGCCTGTTCTGTTACCACGCCAGGCACTCCTAAACACATGGCTTCACCGAAAAGTCAAATAGGTCTTTGTAAAAGCACCATGATTTGCATTCAACACACAGATGATTCAGTCAGTATGTCTATTTACATAATCTAACTTTCACTGTCAGAAGAGAAAAGGGCTATATAAGGTGCATGTTATTTCAGTAAATGGAATCCAAGAACTGCTCTTTTACAATACAGAAATAACCAAGATAAATGTGAACTCATTTAGCTCTGATTAGGGCTGTACAATATGAAGAAAACATGTGATATGCAACATCAATTTTAAATTATTCAATATATGGCGCTAATCTCAGGTGCATTAATGAAGGCTGCATTTCACTTCTGCACCTGTGCAGCTGGTTAATTGTAGAGCATACACAAAGGCAGAACATCTTTGTGGTAGAATGCAGTCCTCATTAATACACCTGTGCTTGTCTTATTCCAAGTCTAACGGCCAATTTCTACCGGGTTTGTATGCGCCATGGCCTCCTGAGCATATTTCAGCCGTTTTCCGTCTTTGTGAAATTATGCATATATATATATATATATACATATATATATACATATATATATATATATATATGTATAATGCTATTTTTTTATAATATTGTATAGCCTTGTTTTATATATAATGCCATCTACAGCAGCAGACAGGTAATTTAGGTCAAATAATCTTTCAAAAGATATTAAATCTTTTGCAATATAATAGTAAATGGAGAAAAAAACAATTTACTGACAAAAAAACAGACTTATGGTGCTTTCAAATTACACGGTATGGTATAGAACAGTACTGTTCACTTCTTTTGTTTTCCATTGTAGGCAGCAATTACCACTTAAAAGATAGCACCTGATGCTTTTTCCCCCCATTTTTTGGTACAAATTAAGTGCAATTACTTTACTACACTTCTCTCTTGCAAGTGTCTTTCAATTTGAATGTATGTTAAAGCAATTTTATGCAATAAACACTCACACAAGGAAGTTGTATGCTTTATTTGAGACCCTGCAGATTCACAGTGATCAACAGCTGATCCTGCTCACAGTGAGGGGATACTGGGTTTTATAATAATAACAATAATGGATTAGATTTATATAGCCCTTTTCAAGGCACCCAAGGCGCTTTACTTTGAATACATTACTTTTATTCATTCACTCCTAATTCATCCTTGGTGATTGTAAGCTACATGTGTTGCCAGAGCTGCCCTGGGGCAGACAGACAGAAAGATGGCAGCCAATCTGTGACAACAGCCTCTCTGACCACCACAGAACATTTATACACTTCATAAATCCGTGTGCCGACACTGGGGGTGTCTTTAACGGAAAGTAAACCACTAAGGAGCCATGCTGGGTTGAACATGCAATACGAAAACATAATAATACAATTACTAATAATGTTTAATCAAGTCATTTACTCACTTAGAAATTTTTAAAATAGAATAAAAAAAACATCCTTATGAAAAAGAATATTTAACTTACTTGCTTTTCTGCAAGTTTGCAAAATGAAAGTAGCAGCCCTCCTGACATCCTCACTTGTGTCTTCTGTGAGAAAGGTTATGATAAGTGGAAGGCCTCCACACTCCACCAGCTGGGACTGGTGCTCATCTAGAAGCAAATAAGTACAAAATTGTGAAAAAACATGTTTATTGGTATCTTAGAAGGAAGACTCTTTTGCATTTGCTGCACCATGTGAAAACTTCTCTAAAACTAACAAAAAAGTCCATGCACAAACTTAGGACAATACTGCACATACTCACTGGAAGATTCAGTGCACAGCCCAATGCTTAATAAAACAGAGAGTCTGTCATCAGGGTCCAGATGTGAACTTGTCAGCAGAGTGAAAAGCTGGAACATGATGCCATACTGAGCAAGACTTGAAGCCAAAACAGCTATAAGGAAGAGATTGTGATTGTAGGAGATACTTTGATTATCTAAGGAAATTGTTAAGGTGTATGTAATTGAGATGCAGAGTTACGCACAGTTGCCCATGATGCAAGATGACAGGGTTTTGGATATAATAATAGACAACTGGCGAGACAATACACTTGTGTCTGCAGCAGAGGCCAGACGAACCAGTGCAAGAGTGAGAGTTTCCAAACACCCAGAGGCAGAAAAACACTCCTGAACACAGGCTGCAAAAACAAAGAAATGATGCATTAACCTGAATGATGAAGTCATTTTGAATTCAAGATTATATTTCACCTAAATATAAAAACAGTTTAAGCAGGATTATTTTGCCTGTTTTACTTACGATTGTTGCCAACTGTCATTGCAATAAACGTGCATATGGGTCGAAAAATGTCAACACTGGGCAGAGAAATCTGCTGAAGCCAGGTTTTTATTATGGGAAAGGCTGCAACACAAGTACGCTGACCCTCCTCTGCAATATAAAAGAAAGACATAATAAAAAAATGTAAAAAGACAAAAAACTCTTTTGCTTTAGAATGAGCATTTAGCAGCCATAAAAAACTCTTCTTTGCCTTTCTGCCACAGTATACTAACACATTAAAGTCATAATCAAGAGACAAACCAAATACAGGCTCCAGAGGAGACTTTTCATGTATTTTTAAAGTACCTATTACTTTTTTACTTTATGTTTGGGAGGGACTAGTGATCTGGGCTGCTATCGACTATTGATGCCTTTATATGACACACCCTCACCCTGGATTTTTGCTCACTATAAGAATCAAACACAGATGATATTACCATTCTGAGGATTGTTGACACAGCTGCAGAGAGCACAGGACAAAGATGCCCATAGCTGGTAAGTTTGAGTAGCAGCCCTCAAATTAAAATCTTTGGCAAGGGGGAAAGAGGTCCTGCAAAAAAATATGCTCCATGAGTATTTATTTATTTGCTTATTATTTAAAACAAAAAAAGGTCAGCACACACATACACCCATAATGATAATGATGTGTAGTAAAGCAGCTTAAAGTACCTGAACAGGTCCAGTAGAATATCCAGGCAGCCAGTAGTTTGAGCTAAAGTCTGCCCAGACTCTGGAACGTCACACAGACAAAAGAGGGTTATAAAAGTGTGCTTGACACAAACATAATGATTCTCTCAGAGCCAATAGGAATATTTTACGAGGTATATTTTGTTACATATATCTGGAATGGCTTTCAAGAGTAACATGCACATACATGGGGGCAACCAATAACTTAATTTATTCTGTCAGTTACAGTTATTTGAGCTTACTGTTGTTGGATGCAAGCACAAACAGCAAATAGACTGACAGCCTCTTCTGTGTCAATGGAGTGTCTTCTTCTGTCAACAAACCAGCAACATCTGCAAATAATTCCTTTTTGCACAGAGAATTCTTGCAATACACTACAAAAATAGAAAATAAATTGATATTATCAAGTGTGTACCTGTAAATTATTATCATTATTTATTATTTTCAAATTTAGTACTGGAAATAATCTTATCACACCAATACAATAATATTCACTAATTCTACAACACATACAAATGTAGTACACAAATACCTACATTAGAATAATAGAAAATCAAATTATATTAAACTACATTAAACAATAAAAGGTCCTGAGGTTTAAGACCTGTATGTCATTTAGCTGACAAAGTTTTGTGAAACGTTATGCCTGTAAACCTTAAAATGTCCAGTCCAAATGCATACATATAATTCTGTTAGACTACTCTGATTCATATTTATTATGACTTCAAGCAAAGTAAATTAAAATAATTAAAGGTCTTCTATCCACATCATTGTAACTGGATATACTCACATTAAAATCAAGCATATTATGTTTCATGTGTACTTACCATTAGCATCTGCCAGTGTGCTAAGTGTATAAAGAGCAGCTTCCTTTACATCTGAATGAACAACACTGGATTTAGAGAGGTTGTACACAAATGCTACACCTCCCATTTCTCTCAGCAGGTCCACATTAGCCTCTGAAATAAGGAAAATTTAAGTGTAAAAAGTTAGTAGGAAAGTACCATATCAAAGTGTTACACAAAATATAGAAATGTACAAATCATTTAAATGTTTTCATCAACAAATGCGTCTGAGCAACATATTCTACATCTGAATAATAGACTGGAAAGTCTATTGTCACTGTTACCTTTCTTTTCACAGATTGAGTGAATGGTGAGAAGAGCTTGTTTCTGTAAATCTGGACGTTTCATCTGACACTTAAGACACTCAAGCAGCAAGCTGAGATCTGTCTTTGTGGCTGACAGACAAGCAACAAAAATTTGGTTTACGTACATGTATTTATAAACAAATAATGCAGTTTGTCTACCTGTAAAAATATAAATCTAAGGTCTAGCAATGTCACTTACTATTATGGCTAAAAGCGGTTGTCTCATCCATTTTTCTGATTAAATGCCTTAGTATTTAAAATCATTAATAATATATGCCATAGGTATCTGGTTAGCTAAAAACAAACAGATAAGTGATGTCCTGTGGCCAGCTTCTTGCAACGTTTACGTTTATATTAGCATTAGCGAAAGCTATTTTCAGAGTTAGCTTAAACAATTACTACCGTTGCTAATGATTGTAAACGGCACAAACGCACTTTCAAAGTAGTTACTCCACATACTACCATATTAACTTCACAAGTCCTCTAAACGTATCATTAAATGAACGATAAACGTTTTGCTGGCAAACTATTAGCATTTGATAGCTTAAACCAATCCATTTTTTTCTATTCGTAGTCTCATCAAAAACTACTGAAACTCTGGGTTGCCATGGGAACCAACAGCTCGAGGGGTCCGCTGCGCTTCCGTTCGGTTGTGTACAAGTTTGAAACTTTTTTTAAAATCAACTTTAAATATACCTGAGAAATAAATCATAAAAACATAAATTAACACTTTAATGTGTGAATTCTTTAAAAAAAAGAAAAGAGTTATACATATTTTTAAGGTGATGTTTGTTTGTTTTTTACAATTACAACAATGTACATATTCTAACTAAATGCCATAACATAGTAACGTAGCTAAATATTTCAAAATATCTAAAAGGAAATCATTACTACTTGGAAAGATTAAAAAGGAGGAAAAACATAAATTGTGTTGCTTTTACCAATCAAACTTTTCTCTCTCCTTCACATGCAGAGGTCAGCACTTGGTTTGAACCAGTCATTGTTTTAACCCCAAAAGGAGTCTATATAAGATATCTAATTTTCCAGAGATCATATTTAAATTTTTCAGTAGATGAATATTTTTCTAAAACAAAATCCTAATCTAAATTGGCATAAAACACATTGGATTAACAAAAGATAATAATAGAGTTGAATTATTTACACTATGGCAAATCCAAGAGCTGTACTTAATAGTGCAAAATATAGCAAAAACGGGGGGAACAATTAAAAAAAATTGCCCTCTTAACAACATTGCTATTACACTGGTCAATCCTTCCCCTTTTCATTCATCAACTTCTCCATTAAAATCATATAAATGCTCCATAGTTTTTAAGATTATAGAAGCATTTTTTTCTGTGGACAGACAAGGGCATTAAAAGGCTCTATTTTTCTTTTTTCCTGTCTTATATTGGATAACAGCAGAGCTAGTAAATGAGTATACAAATAAAAAACAATGAAAAAGATCTAAAGTATCAAGGGTAGCCATATACAAGATGTCTCCCTTCGTTGAGCAAATCTGTCTAACACAGTTTGGCACACAGATCACCGTTCTGCATGTCATGATGCTTCACAGGACAGAGTTTAAAAAAAAGGCTCTATTTTACAAATACTGTCTCTCCTGCTGCAGGGAGGACACACCACACCTCAGGAATAGTGGAGGTCTTCTGAGGAGGCATAGAAGAGTAATTTATGCTGCTAGCACAGGAAAAAGAAAACCAACTTTCAGGAAGACAATAGGAGCTAATAGATCAGGGGTGCCCAAGTCCAGTCCTCGAGAGCTACTATCCTGCAACCTTTAGATGCATCCATTCTTCAAAACACTTGAATCAAACGGCTGAATTCCCTCATCTGCATATCCCTCAGCTCTGCAGGGCCCCTGGTAGCATGCCATTCATTTGATTCAGGTGTGTTGGAGAAAGGATGCATATGAAAGTTGCAGGATGGTAGCTCACAAGGACTGGACTGTAATAATAATGGATTAGCGCTTTTCTGGACACTCAAAGACGCTTTACATTATATCCAATTATTCATTCACACCTGGTGATGGTAAGCTACATAATTATGTAGCCACAGCTGCCCTGGGGCAGGCTGACAGAAACGTGGCTGCATTACAGCTGAGCATGTTTTAGGAGGCCCTGTCTTCCAGGTTGCATTTACAAACAAGGCCAGCAAGAGTATCAGCAAAGTCCAAAGTAAACTTTTCCTCCAAAGTGCAAACAAATGGCCAGAAAAGTTATAATGAGTTCAACTTGCTACAGTGAGAAATGATAAAGGTTGGTGAATCCAGCTCAGAGGGGAGATGTGAAAAACTGCATCAGGTCACCGGCTGCAAAAGATGCTGCGGACTGCAAAAATCGCTCATGCAGCTGTCTAGTATGCTAAAACGGTCCTTAGCTACTACAGTAAGAACGTGTTTACACTTTTACACTTAAAGAGGAATATTGTTATTGGGACTTGCTCACTATAACATAAAACAATACTATAACAACAAATGGAAATGATACTATGGATTGAGGTGGGTCTGAGTTCGATAATGATCTGTCAGTTTTTGTTTTTTGTTTTAAATTAAAAAATGGTTTCAGGGCACTCCTCGGCATTTTACGAGGACACTCAGAACAGATAATAGTGCCAAGAGGGAACTATAGCAGTTGGAGGTTGATGTAAGTAATCACCAATACGAGTAGCTGAAAACAATTTTGACCTGGGAGGAGAAAGACCAAGATACATGAGCACATAAGTGGGTAACGGCTTTAAAGAAAGGAAAACTGAAAACATAAAAAATTTTCATATTAATGATTGCTTGCTTAACATTCAAACCTATAGGCCACAGTAAAATCGAAGAAGCACATTCTTGTTTACAGGTCCATTTCTACAAAGGAGGATAGAGTAAATGGATCAAAACTGGAGCAGTTTTCATTTAAGTATGTCTGTGAAATCACTGCTGTACCAGCTGTACCACTGGGGCTGTGCAATTTTTGGAGAAAACTTCATTTGTTTCACCATGCTCACCTGAGCTGCTATAATCATTTTGAGCTACACTAGATCTGCTTGCTAAATGTATGGCTAAAACATACGCTGCAAAGAAAAGTTGAAAAGATACTTGGGTAAAGTAGAAAATGTATCATTATTATTGCATTATATTCTGCAAGTAGAATCCACTGTATGCTGTCCCCTTTAAGCATCATCACATGGATTCTAACAGTGCTGTCCTTTCACACAATTATAACCACACAATGTACCTCAATAGCAAATATTTGTTGATAATTAAAAAACTTTGCACTTTTAGGCCCAAAAGATTCTGACCAATTGTAGTCTTCAACCAGTTTAGTCTCCATTAACATAAAGAGAGGTGCTTAGGGGCTGTTGACAAGAATGAAACAAATCTTTAAGGTTATGAAATAATAATAACATCTCTTTATTAATTCATTTAAAAATACTTGTAGAATTAGATGAATAAATATTTACTGTAATGTCATTTTCTTTCCAGGAATAAAAAGAAGTCCAACTTATTCATATAACACATTCCATATACTAGACCAAACTCAATGTGCTGTAAAACAGATAAAAGATTCTAAGTTCAGATAATAAAAACACCAATAAGATAAATGTATATACAAAACATAGTACTAAGACTAAAATTAAACAGCATGCACAGACAGAACTTATAAACTGGTCAGCTCAGTGAGTTTATCTTTAGTCACTGTTTAGGTACAAACACACTCCCTGGAGTACCCAATGGGAGATGTGCATAGTGGTAAACAGGTCTGCCTCAAATACCAACCCCACACCCATTGCATTCCTCCGCAAAGAAGTGGTGTACACTGGTGTCCTCAGTGTATCCTGAGGTACAAAACACAAGAAAATACACAACAATCAGGGAAAAACATCCAAAAAGAAATTTACATGAAGTACAGAAGTGTGAATGGGCTGTTGTCCACACCTTTAACCTGAGACGGTGTGCCTCAATAGGGATGACTTTGAGAATGGGCAGTTCAACAACTAACTCTTTTGGTTTACTCCTCACTAGACAGCCCTCGTCAGTGTCCCAGTCTGCTCCCTCCAGATACAGGCCAGACACAAAGCACCCTGCAGGCAAGAAGGATGTTCAGTCTTCTGTTCTGCTCACCAAACATACTGCAAAAGATAAATGTCATTTCTTTACCTTGTCTGGGTCTGTCACTGATGTCCTCCTCATTGTTGAACTTGGTCACTTCTGTGTACAGTGTGGAAAGATCCAGAGGCCAGCCATTTTTTCTGCATGCAGCTTGAACCATAGCAGTCAGGTAAGACTCTGGGATGTGCAGTCCTGATAACCACATAACCTTTGGTTCTCCGTCTTTCACCTGGCCAATACAAGATATACAGATACATCAGAGATTCTGAAATAAAGCAGAAGCCTACATATACTGTGTATAAGGTTTTTGCATGAAAGTATATGCCCGTTTTTACCCAATAGCTATACTGTTCATAACGCCTCTTGAAATGGCTCATCCAGTTCCCGAGAGACTTCAGAGTGTCAGGCGCCAACTTCTTCCAAATGGCAGGAATTTGACCATTAAAAAGAGCCTGAGCCACTTCATCCAACTCACTGCTCATGCCTACTTCACCAGCCAAGGCCTGGGAGACACAAGAAAATCTCAATAAATCTGTGCTAGAGGGAAGCACAAAGACTAAACAATTATATGTTTTTGCCAATATAATTTCCTTCTGGCCCACTTTACCCTCTGCAACTCAGCCAAAGACAGCTGCATGCGGACGACTAGTTTGTTGAAACGCTCTAGTTCTTGAAGCAGGACAACCGACGTCGGAGAGATATCTGTTCCAAACTTTTTACGGATCACGTCCATGTCAAATACTTCCGGCAGCTTGTTCTGAATGTCTCGGGCAACCTGGATGATGTGCTCATCCCTACTGATACCTCCACCAGATTCACCTGAGACATGAAGCAACATAAAAAAAAGCCAATAAGATTCAAGTTTCTTTATTTGTCTCGGAAAACAGCTAAATATATTCTTCAACTTGAGTTGAGATTCAATCTCAAATCAGTTAAGATTACAGTTAAAAGATGCCAAAACAAACCTGTTTGTGGCTGAAGGTCGATTAAATGAGTCCACATGTCTTTAGCTGCTTGAGTGTAGTATCCTATCTCTGCGTTGGAATGAAGTCCAAGCACCTCTGGTGTGTTTGCCAGTGGCATGTTCTCAATCTCATCTGTAACACATAACAGGGTAAGCGTGTGAGTAAAGAAAGAAAATAACTCTTTTCTTTTATAAGTTTAAGAGAATTTAAATAGTGAAAGTGTTAACTGACCAGTATATACATTAGCCGGCCCAGTTGGAGGGATTATATAATTTACATCTTTGTTGCTGAAGAAGCAGAACTGCCTGAAGGTATGGAAGAGGAAGTCTCCAAGGTACTCATCCATATACACATTCAGGGCCCTACGGTCAAAGCTATCTATGGCTCGCCCACCGTACATCACCTAATAAGACATTATACATACTTAACTTATGGAACTATATAAGATAGTAATACAGCATAAAATGGAAACAACAATCAAAGTAGCCTTACCTCCCCAACAAGGTATTTAAGACTTTCCCAAGGTATATTTCTACTTCCTTGGTTGTGTGCTTTTGTTAAATAAGTGTTCAGGATCTCCATACACACCTGTTACACAAAGTTACATAGCTTTAGCTTCTGAGGAGTGAAATGTATATGTTTATCTGTAGCACAGATTTAGAATCCTACAGAACTTACAAAGAAGTCTGACTCGCTAAAGTCGTAGGGGACATTCCAACCAAGCTTTCCATACTTGCGCCTCTCTTGCACCACAGCATGGAAAAAGGCCAGCACATAGACCAGGCTGCGGAATGCAGGGTGTGGGCACTCAATCAAGGTTTCCTCTGAGATTTTAGAATATGTGGCTCTCATGTTCAGCTTGAGACCGTTGGGAGGCTCTGTCACTATCTGCACACAACATCAAAGTTCATGTAATTATATCGGATATTTTTTAATAATATATGTAATTGTTGTCTTAACAAGCACTATAAACTTCAATCTGTGGTGTGAGAAATTTCCACATTCAGTATCCACATTCAGACATGACATTTCAGGAGATAATTGGATTAGTTTCTTTAAAAATATTGACATATACAGTAATGTCATGATCTACATGTCATGAAACATAGACTAAAAAAAATATTAAATTCTAAGCTCCATTATTAGAAATGCTTCCAGGTGAAGATAACTTGGATAATTATTCCTGCCATCAATTAGAAAGCAAAGAAAGCATTGTATAAGGTAAATCTAAGAACTTGAATGAAGGCAGCTGGAATTCTTTTTCTTGGTTTTTGAAGATGTTTCACCTGTCATGCAAAACACTTCTTCAGCTCATAGAGAATTATTTAAGATTACAAATCCCTTGATGATGGAAAATCTACACCTGCATAAGGTAAAGAGAAAAAGTGTTTCACCTTTAAAGACTTTTGCAGAATGCCAATGGGGAAATCCTTAATGGGGTTGGTAGTGATCCATAAGCGGAAGTTCGGGTTGGGATTGGTGACTCTCTCCAAAGATTTTTCCAATTCCTTTAGCCACTTCACCAACAGGTGGCAGTTCTGTAGCATCAACCAGTGACCACGAGATGCTGCCTTTTCCAACAACTCCAGCGCCACCTTGAACACAGACAGGTACAGAGGAACATTACCCAAACCTTTTCTATTCTTTTTCTTCATCAATCAATCAACCAAAGTTTATTTGCATAGCACTTTGCACAAGAGATTATCCTGACCAAAGTGCTTCACATAAAACAGAATTTACAGATAAAATCTGAAATAATAAAACACAGTCACAAAACATTGTTAAAAAACAGATAAAATGAGGTCATGAATTATTAAAAACTGCTCTGAACAGAAATGTCTTGAGCTTGCTCTTGAAAAGTGACAGGTCACAAATGGATCGCAGTTCTGGTGGAAGTGAGTTCCACAGTTTAGGACCTGCCACTGAGGAGGAGCGATCAACCCCATTTACAATATCTGGAGCATGGGACCTCAAGCAGGTTTTGACCTGCTGAGCATAAAGCTTTTCTCAGCTGATGTGGCTTGAGCATCTCACACAAGTAGGAGGGTGCAAGGCCATTCAGAGCTTAAAAAACAAACAAAAGCATTTAAAAATCTATTCTGAACCAGACTGGGAGCCAGTGCAGAGAGGAAAGAACAGGTGTGATATGGTGATACTTAGAAGTGCCTGTGAGGAGGCGAGCTGCAGCATTTTGAACCATCTGCAGACATTTTTGGGAGATTCCGAGGTATAATGTGTTGCAGTAGTCCAACCTTGAGCTGATGAAGGCGTGGACGGCCTTTTCCAGATAACCACGGCAGAGGAATGGCTTAACCTTGGCCAGCAGGCGGAGCTAAAAGAAACTGGTCTGAACCACGGAGGCAACCTGTCTGTCCATTGTCAGGCAGCTGTTCAGTTGCACCCCCAGGTTCTTAACTACCTGCTTGCAGTGGGGGGCTGCTACACCCAGACTGGACACTGGGCTAGAGGGCCTACTGAAGGGATTGAACAGAATCCATTCTGTTTTACTTTCATTGAGGTGAAGGAAATTTTGTGACAACCAAAGTTTTATGTTCTTTAAACAGCTGTTGATGGAGGCCACTTGGAGGTCGTCTGCATACAGATGGAAGGACAGATTGTGGTGACTATAGTATAGTATAGTGAGAAGAGGCCAGGTCCTAAGATGGATCCCTGCGGTGCACCAGATGTAAGTGGAGCTGAGGACGACAACAGGTCACCAATCATGACAGAGAACGTCCTGTTCGTTCAATAGGACGTAAACCAATGCAACACTGCACACCGAAGACAAACGTGTTGTGTTAAGCGAGTGAGGAGGACTGAGTGGTCCACAGTATCAAATGCAGCTGTGAGGTCCAACATCACCAACGGAACAGGCTTCTTTGAGTCTAGCGAGAGAAGGATGTCGTTCTGAACCTTCAGTAAGGCCGACTCGGTGCCGTGACGGGACCTGAAACCTGATTGAAATTTCTCAAACAGATAATTTGTTTCTAGAAATGACTCCAGCTTCTTACATAGTGGGTTTACTTATTAAACTTCATTATCATTTCACATGAGCACTGAACACTTTTTTTTGCAACGTGACAAGAAATGTTCAGTACCTTCTCTTGTCCTTGGCCCATTGCAAGAAACTTGAATTTGCTGCCTTCGAAGCCCAAGTTCTCTGCTAGCTTCTTAAGATCACCGACTGGGTCAGAGCCAGGACTCAGGATGAAGACAATGGGTGAGAAAGGTGTGCTTTGTTCATGAATTGCAACAAAGTTGATCACAGGAGGCTGTACATATCTGAAAAGTAAAACAGGAAAACACATTAAAAACCCAAAGATTAATTAATTTCAGTGAGAATGATTATAAATCTGTATATTTGATTAAAAAAAAAAAAAGTTGTGTTAAGTCAAGTTATTCTCTATCTCATGCTACATCACATCACCAACTGATTACAGTATCAGTCAAACGTTCGTACACAACAGCTCATTAACTTTGATTGAGTAGATGTGTTCTTGGTACATAGTTTTTTCAGCTTAACTACAATAGAAACACTCTCACTTGTCGCCCATGGTAACAGTGACATAGTCGGTGACAGCTCTAAAGACTCTATCAACACGGAAACAGCGCAACAGCAACAGCTTCTGAAAGGCTGTCAGGTTCTCCTTATAGTTCATGAGGAATGGAGACTGTTCCGGTGCGTCTAGGTCACACCACTGAGGGGGGAAAAAACAAAACAAAACAATGAGGGTTTAGTTGAGCTAATTAAGTTACACTGATTTATTTTAGTGTGGTCACTTACAGATTTCCAATCAGCAGAATTTTTCTCAATCTCATCAGGCAGTGAGCCAAACTGCTCAGGAAAGAGTTCTGCGAGTTTCACTGCATCCTCCCAGCCCTGGTCAGGAAGCCAGTCACAAGGCTTTGTGCGTTTGCTTTTTTCCAGAGATAGATTACCTTCACAAATACAGTAGAAAAACACAAAAAGTTGCTTTCAACACTGTGTACATTCATATGTTTGCATCTGGTCGCGATCACTGTTGTTGACTTCTTTGGATATATCTCACCCTTGATAAGGAACTCTAACTCTTCCTGAGGCGCTCTCTCCTCTGCCTGCTCAATCTTGATGCTCATGTTAAAAGAGAAGAGCAACTTGTGTCTCTCAAATAGCCCTAAGGGAGATGAAACCTTCAATCAAGATACATGCCTTCAGAAATGTACATATTTCTATTGTTCTATCTTCTCCTTTTTTTTTTTTTACCTGTGCAGCTATAGTTATAAACGCTGTATGTGAGAGTTTTTATGATGTTCTTAAGTCTTCGCTGAATGTCGGAGTCAGACAGAGATTTCTCCAGTGAAAAGTTAAACACTTCCAGGTAAGAGGCTAGCGAGTACTGGTACATGCTGTTAACCAAAGCCATGTCCGTTAGCACAAAGAACAGGATAGCACCACGCTTGGCTGCAGGTCGGTAGCCATCTCTGAGTTTATCAATGTCCTTGGACATCTTCTGAGCCAGCTTAAGTTTTTCAAATACCTAATAACCATGAAATCAAATAGAAAGAAAAACAGGGTTACTGACTTCAGAAAAAATACAAAAACGCCACGAAGTAAATGGTGCAAGTTTTAGCCAAACTAACCTCACTGGCTTTTGATTTTGTTTCCTCCAGTGTGTCAATGAGCTCTGTGTTATCCAACATGTTGCCTGTAGATGAAGCTAGCTCTCTGAGCAACGAGTCCCCAAGGTTTTTTAGCAGTTTTTTATTGTCACTTGTCTCTTGGATCAAACGCTCACGCTGTTCCTCCTGCTCCCTCTTCTCAAAGCCCATAATAACACTCAGAAGCTGGTCTTCCAGACCCTTGAGAGTTACTGCATGTAACATGGAAAATTAGCCACAAACAAACAGACAAACCATTTAGTAACTGTTGTTCACATAATACAGACAAAAACTATGGTTGCCACGCCGCAGAGCTTACCAGTATAGTTAATGACCATGGCTTTTCCAAACACTGATGGGGAATATTTGGGATTAGAAAGTTTGGTGTTGAGGTAAAGTTTAAAGTTGGGATCATAGTCCACTTCCTTGTCACCCAGCATGATGACTTTTCTGCCCTCTGCTCCTTTTATATTCTTCTCCAAGACATTGTCAATTACTGGGTCAATGTATTCATCCACATCTTGGAAAAGGAACGGATAGCCATATTTAATGGCCATCTCGAGCTGTTTGAGGAAGTCTGGATCATTGAAAGATGAAACCTGAGGAAAAATGATGATCACACTGTCAGGACCACATACCATGCATCTCTCAAATCTTATTCTAAGCCAGCTAGTAGTCACTCTGAAACACAAAGCCTTTTGTACCTTGAGGTTATTGTTTTTCTCCTTCTTTTTAATCCAGTTGAGTGCTTGCTGTTGAGGATCAATACATAAAGGAAATCGACTCCCTCGAGTTGTGAGGATTCCATTCTGCACGGACAGCTCATCTGAAGGCAAACCCTCCGAGCCCCACCTGTAATACAATGTTTATTTGGAACAGCAACATGGGTCTCCATGGTTCATGCTGATTATAGCAAAACAAATCACTATATTTACAACAAATACTGCCATCACAACACCTAATTCCTTTTACTTGATATGACAAATTGGTGCCATTAGTATGTTGTCTTCTGATATAAAAAAAAAAAGTTTCAAATTATCTTGAGCACAATTTCCTCACCTGCTGATTTCTACCTCATCTGTAAGAAGATCTTCCAATTTGAAAGGTTGGCTCAAGGGGATGGCTCTCTCCTGCACATCCTTAACCCATATTTCATATACCATTTCATTCCTGAAGTTCCAGCTGAAGGCCCCTTCGTAACTCAGAAAAGCAGCGGAGATCAGACAGTCACCCAGGAGACGCACACGCTGCTGTTTCAACTCTTCCAAATCTTGTGTCCATCTGAGATTAGTAATTGACAGAAGAAAGTAAAATATAAAAGATGATTAGATACAGAAAGTAATGAAAATAATGACAACTTTTAGTGTTTCACGCTCATTTTTATGAGTGTAGCATTTAATATAGTCTTACCTTTCATTTTCAGAGCTCAGGCCAGATATGAGTTTGTCAGCTGCTTCGAGCCGCCTCTGCATAACCTCTGCTTCATCCTGTAGCAGCTGCTTTTCCAAAATAGCAGCTTCATACTTCTCTTGAAGAGAATGCAACTCTTTCTGAATATCACTAAGCTCGTTTTGAATGGACTGTAGCTCGCGCTTACTCTGAAAGAAGTCCTTCTCTAGGCGTGCCACCTATAAAGAAAAATACTGTTGTTTTAAGTGGATCCCTAAACAAGATGTTATAACTACAATTACAAAACATAGATTACCTTTTCCCTCTTGGGTTTTATTTCCCTGGCAACGTCACAGTAACCAATGATTGCTTCGACAAATTTGAGCATTCCTGAACCAGCCTTACTGATGGCTTGCATCTCCTTAAGGGTTGTCTGCGAGGTCTTTAAAAAGCCTGTCCATGAGAAATATAAATGAGACATGGTCGTAGGGATTTACTGATTTGTTCCACTATAGTCTTAAAGTTAGTTTTCTACCTATATAACCAACTTACCTTTGACTGTCCTGACCTGGTTAATACTTATGGAATCACAGTCCATCTCCATCAGGGAGCGAAGGAAGTTAGCTTCTGACATCATCGCCTTGGCTGACTGCCAACTTATTTCTTTGTGGCCACGCAGCACAAGGATGCACTCACAAACCACTTGGACCTGTTTAGGTGGCTTAGCAAAAGACCTAAATGGTGGGCAAGCAGAAGGCAGATTGTCTGAAAGAACTGACCAAAAGGTGACTTTAGTTTGGTTTTTGGTCAAGTAATAAATGCCATAGCTTACAATGAAATTAAAGAATGACAATCCCTTCATACAGTATTGATTTGGATTAATATGTATTTTCTTTAAAAGCATTCAGTAAGGATATCTGTTTTACATGTTATGTTGTTTATTTTTTAGCCTGATTAATAAAATGTGGTTTTGGTTGAGGGAGAGTTTACCGGATCTCTGTAACATCAGATTTTTCCAGGTCCTGCAGGGCATGTCTGGCAGCCTCTAATGCTGGCAAAGCTTCAGCCAGGGAACTTTCAGCTTCTTTCTTCTCAACAGCAATGACTTTGTTCTGTTCTTCGATCTCTTTGGCCTTATCTTCTGCAAGAGTCTTTTTTTCCTCAGCTGGAAGAAGCAGTTATTAACAAGAGGCTTGTTATACCTGTGTGCACAAGTTTAAGTTCATTATTTTGTCCAGGAGTTTAAAGATGCAGATACACACTGACCTGTGCTTGTGTTTGTGGCAATCTCTTCCAGCAGGGCTTCACAAGCTGTAGACTTTTCAGCGAGGACCACTTTCTGATCTGCTAGCTTGATATTCAGTTGAGCTAACTGCACGCTGGCTTCCTTCAGTTTATCTAAACCCCCTTCTAAACGCTTGCACTGAGCTAAAATGCAAGAGAAGTCCTTTTAGACATACTAATATGCAGTAGTCATGTGGCAGACTCTTAAATAATTACGTATTCTTACCCAGAATGTATTTGTCCTTTTCCTCCAGTAGGTTGGAATAACTGTTGATAAAATCCAAATAGTTTTTCGGAGTAACATAGTTTGATCTTCTGAGTTTTTGCAGGAATAACTTGCTGTAGTTATCCACAGAGGTATGAACCATGCATACATGGTCTATAACAGCTGCAATGTGTGCCTCAGGAATCATTGAAATTTCACCTGTAAAGTGACATAAATGTTTATTTAAGATTTAATCAATTAAGATTTGAGCATAATGTTCCATTTATAAATCATGTGGCAACAAGGTACAGTAAAATGACTGCTTTACAGGTGTGTGTGTGTGTGTGTGTGAGCAAACAAACCGAGGAAAGACTCAGCCACTGCATGTAATGCCTGTGGTGGCCATGGCAGGAACCAGTCTATCACAGTGTTGTTCATCAGACCTGAGACAGAAATGCAGACATTAGCAAAGCAACATCATAAATGAAATCCAAAGGAACCTGGAACACATATATCACCTGGGAAGTTCCTGCAACGTGTCCTCAGGGTGTCTCCCACTGGAGACATGCCTAAAACAATATGTAGATTGTTGGCACTCTTGTTAACAAAATATTGCCAAATACTCTCCTTAGAAGGGCCTGCTCCCATCTTAAGAGCCTCATCACGAAGCTGGTTAAGAATTGAGTCCTTTTCATCATCGGGGAACAATGCCGGAACTATGCCTATAGAGAGAATGGATGTTCACATTATTAAAAGCTGTAGCTTCTCCAATAGATAAATCAGGTGTGAGGCAGAGCGCTATTGAACCTGAAGTTAGCATGTTGTTAATGAGCTCCAAGAAGCCTTCCTCAGCAACATGACCATCAGTAAAGAGAAACACTATCTTCTTATTTTCAATGCCAAGCTTCAAATACAGTGCTCTCAGATCTTCTCGGAAGCTGGATTCATTGTATCCTCTACTCAGAGTGATCTCAAACACCTGAAACAAGGAGATTTGATTACAAAATTCTGGAAATGTAGTTGTGAATACCGTTTAATGTTGCTTAACCAAATATTAACTTTAAAAAAAAAATAACAAATTGTATATACAGTACATATAAAAGCATTTAAATGTTTATGTTATTGACAATCAGCTGTGTTTCACCACATGTGATGGGTTTTACAACCTCACAGCCAGCAGAAAATGCAGCAAGTTTGGTGAGGGACTGCTTGCCGGAGCCCCCGACTCCAACAAGAAGAGCATGGCCACGATCAATGCGGATAATGCGATGAACCCGGGTCATATGGTCCAGAGCGTCATCAAACATTACCAGATTCATCCTAGACTTGTTCTCATTATATTCCTCGAGGATTTCCTGTAAGACGCAAAACCGCAGTGGTTAAACTATGGCAGTAAATCATTGTGACAAACAAATTACAGTATTTATCATATATTCTAAAAATCCAGGAAAGGTTTTTAGAATGGCTGTACAATCACTGATAGTAACATCCACAATAACTTACCTGAAACAGGGCTTTTGAAGCATCATATCCTTGGATGTCTTCATAGACTCTTGGTTCAGATTCACTGAGGGCTGTCTTGTAGTCTCCAAAAAGAATGGGGTCCTTCATGACTGCCTCCATGTCTGACTTGAAATGCTCTTCAATCAGTTTTCTTATGTGATCTTGGACCTGGTGGCAAAAAGAAAAAAAAATTGGTTCAATAATTTGAGCAAACAAATATGCAAAAAGTCACTATCACTCAGTTTTATTGATATGCATTACCAAAGTTTTGTCAGTTTCATTGATGAGTCTGTCATGGAAGATTCTCAAGCATTCATTTCTCCAGACGCGCACAAATTGGGTCACAGTTAAATATCTGTAAGAGAAAAAAAGAAACAAAAAAAATCCGAAGAAGATATATGGAAAGAAAGAGCTCTATGAACCTGTCAGGATGTGACTGGTGTGTGAGATCAGACCTGTCTGGTTTGGTGAGGATTAGCCCATTGTAGACTCTTGACAGGTCCCTCAGGTTGAAGATGTAGTGGAACTTGGAAGGAGTGGGTGGCAATTCTTTGATAATGATGTTGTAGAGTTCCAGTGTGCAATTGGTAACTTTATCACAAACCTTCCGTATGGCGTCCTCAAATGGCTAAAACATTTCAGAAAGTTAGTTCAATCTTAATGATATGGAAAGTCGAGATTCTCTGTGGGAAATAGACACTCACTCTGGTGTGACCTTTGATAATGGAAGCATAGATGAGATGGAGAGACTCCATGGTTGGAAAGGGAATGCTGAAGACACTAAAGAGGGAGGTGAAGCGTGAATCTACCTCATTTCTCCCACCTCCTGCCTTTCCCATGGCGGCAATAAAGCCAAGGTCCTTGAGGATTTTATAGTTAAGCTCCTTTCCTCTGTCATATATGCCTCCTCGGTCCAACAGCAGTTTCAGAAGAGCAATTGGCTGTTGGGTACCATAACTATCCACCTGGAAAGTGCATCAGTGACATTTCATACAACATACAAGTTCTATCTTCACAGCAAAACAAACAGAGAGTTGGCTGAGAACTTGGAGCATGTACCTTTGGCATGTTCATATCATCTACAAAGATCAGAAGTCTCTTTCCCATTGGAGGACCAAAAGTATCCTTGGTCCTTTTTTCCACATTAGCCTCCAGGTTTCTCTGCAGGTCCATTGAAGTTGTTCTTGATGAGAAGTTGATGATAAGAGGAATCTAATAAAAAAAAAGGGGGGGGGGGTGGCGGAAGGACATTTGAAGTCATTAATATAGAGAGGCCATTTTTCTCAAGTTTTTACACAATTTGTCAAAGTTATGATAAGATGTGTGTGACATGTTTTTTTCATAACACCCCAGGATTATCACAACTACACACTTCTTGGACCTATCTTTACAGCAGTGTCCAGAGCAGCTGTTTTTATGAGATAGAATGAATTACTCCACACCACCCCTCTCTTCTACAGGATGTGCTTCTTTTGAGATCAGTGGTATAATTTTAACTACCATCCAAACCTAAATTAGACTTAAAATCATTGAAGAATCTTATTATTGAATGACACAGCATAACATGCCATACTAACACAGACCAAAGTGACAGAAAATTCCTTGACTCCAGTTCTTGGTCTCCAAGAACTTATTGTGATCCCTCTTTTTGGGACAATGTACTTGCCCAAGGTGGTAAACACTGTCGCAGAGATAGGAATGCTTAAGAAATTAGATGGCCATTAAAAGTAATGGCGGACAAAATCATATAATTTCTGTGTTTTAAGTTTTGAAATATTTTTGCTAATATGGCACTCATACATGCTTACTTATCCTGTTATCAATAACTTAGTAACTTAGGACTTGCAACTCATTCGCAAAGAAAAACAAAAAAATAAATCTGATATCTGATATTGGTAGAACATTATTTCTTCATTACCTTCTAGGTAACCATATAGCTATTGGGGATTTGCTGTTAATTGCAGAGCAAAAACAAAATAAAAGAAAATCATTTTGACTTCCCAAATTAGAGGTACAGCATGTGTCGCATTATGTGAAGTTGTGGATAAAAATAAAGGTTGGGAGGCTGGATAGTTATACTCTAATGCCCCTTTCACACTAGCACCTACTCAGCCCAGCCCGGCTCAGCCTTCATTCAGCCGACACCACACCAGCCCGGTTTCGTCTGTTCCCATTACAGCCGCGGCCGTCCTCAGTGTGGGCGGGGTCTTCATAGCGAGGTTTCATGAAGTCATTTGTTTGCGACACACGCGCACACCGCTAGCAAGCTAAGGAACGTCCTCACTTCTATATCTGACCACGGTGTTGGTTTTCGAGATTTTATCTCTTCTTTCTCTGCTTCTCCTGCTGCTAATTAGTAGTCAGTTCAGAAACCCATGTATATGCTCTCAAATATGCTCTCTCTCTTTTCATCCCTTTCACACTTACTTCTGTGTCTGCATTAATATTCTTAAGGAACTTCTGAATGGTAGCGGTCTTGGATGTACCAGACTCCCCAACCAGTAGAACTGGTCTCTTTATCTTCACCATCTGTTCCACAATCCAGTTGGCTCTTGTAGTGTCAACAGTTGGCACTAAAGCATAGACAGAACAGGAAGGAATCAAGGCCAAAATAGATGCTTATGTAGGTTTTTGTCCTTGCTGCACTGCTCACAGCAAAAAAAAAATTACCTAGGATGTCAGCAAACTTCATTTCAAGTTGGTGAATGTATTTGGGAACCAAGGAGCTCCAGGGAACCCACTTCTTCTTTGTTCCATCAAAATGGAAATCATACAGAGTTGGGAGGTTTCCTGTATGGAAGTAGTGATTTTGCAATTAATGTCAGATGACACGTCAAACACAACTGTGGAGAGCAAACTGTGATCAAGTATCTATTTATTCAGTTAATCCCAAATTCTATATTGTCATGGTATGAATGAAAAATACTTTATTTATCCCTTTTTAGAGGGAAATTATTGTTGTAGCGGGTCTTTTTTTTTTTTTTCCAGGTATGGTACCTCTAGACAATATAAAACACAAGACACATTCAAATGAAACCTAAGAGGGTATAAAATACATAATCTTTATAGTGAGTTGTGATTTAATCATAATTTAAGGAGAGGTTCCTGCTTTCTACCTGGAATCTCCCCAGGTGCAGCCAGGGCTTTCTCATCATGTATTGTGGTTAAGCAGGACAGCCTTTTGATGAACTCGTCAAACTTGATCCTTTCACTTTCCACCAATGTGGCCCCTAGTGAGCAGTACAGAGCTTCAAGGAAGTAACACTCGAGGATGTCGGCACTGCTACTCTCGCTCTCAACCAGCGCATCCAGTGTCAAGCATAGTTGAGTGACCTGAACACATGATCAAAATGTGCAGTCTTAACCTGGGACTACAGCAAACTTTAAAGTTCCTGCTTAAATAAACCAATGCCTGTACTGAAACATACATTACCTGGGTCAGATGATTAACTTACCATATTCAGATCTGTCTGAGGAACGACAGTTTCCAGCTTCTGGCCCTGTTTGCCTTCAACAACGCCGTCTACAATCATGTCAATAGAGCTGTGCACATATTTCTCAAACAGTCTGTCAAGCACCTCTTGTTCCTAGAAAGAAGCAGACATAGTTAAGATGTTAATTCAATCAAATTACAATCAAGGATAATTACCAAACAGTTAGGGCATTTTTATAATACCTTCTCAGGTCTGCTGTTCACCCATCTTTGCCAGAATGGGGTATATCGCAAGTTCTTGGGGTCAACAAAAACCATCCCACAGCGAGACACAGTAGCAGGGGATGCATACTGCAGATCTCCAACCTGTGTCAACAGAGTTCTGTTAAAAGACATCATTACAGTGGTTTTACAGAATAGCACAAGGAAATGTACTTTGTTCACAGCAGTTTCAAAGTCAATAAAAACCTCAAAAAGCAGAGCACAGTGATTCTGTAAACGAATCCGTTCGCCATTGGCTAAAGTGAGGAGCCTGTTGTCATCCATCACTGAGTTCATATTCTCCACCCACAAGGCATCTACATCCCCATCAAACAGGATGTACCTGCAAGTCAGATATAATTTCTTATTACAGTATTTCACAACAATTTTCTGTCACATTTTTGTTAATGGAATATAATCTCCCTTCATACCTCCGCTCTTGTTTGTCAGTAGGCTTATTGATATCACGGAAGATGTTTGATAAAATCCCATCAGTCCAGTCTCGAGTGTCTGGGTCAAGAACTCCATAAAGTTCAATGACACTCATGGCTTTAGGATTCAGTGCATAAACCTTGGTATGCAATCCCAGTCTGATGGGGGGGGGGAATTGAGGTCATAACAGTTCAAACATAAGATGAAGTGGGTGGAAAAAAATAAATATTCAGACTGACACTCACTTGGTTTGAGCTTGGCATAATGTGTTGATCACAACTGACTTTCCTCCACCTGTTGGGCCCACAATCATAGTAGTGTGCCTAGTCATCATCGTCTCATACATCTGCACCACTTTATCCACCTACCAGAGACAGCATAAAATATATATCACCATCTAGACACTCATAAGCTCAAAGCAATTATATGATGTATGCACAATTCACTTGTGCATATATCATATAACAAAGCCAGCTTCTCAAAGGTTCAAGTGTAAATTGCGGATGAAACACCTGGTTAGGCAGGATGATATTTCTGTTTTCTTGCAGGGTCTGCTCCACAGCACCATTGAAGTCAGGATAGTGAACGCGAGGGCAGTCTAGTCCAGGGAACAGGTCTGAGATCAGCCCAAGGAACAAAGGGACATCCTCAAACACAAACTTTGGTAGGTTCATATCTCTGAGAGCACGCATCAACACCACATCCTGTTGAAATGACAGACAGAAATACAATTATCAAGAAGTAAAAGTGAAAATAAAAATGGGAAGTATAGAAGAATACATTTATATTGCTTTCATGTGCTCTGTAACATGCCTTCCTTTAAGTAATAATGCAATATTTGACATGTATAAATAAACCCTGTATTAAGGAGTAAATACAATCCCTTCATTTCCACAACAGCAACTAAGATTGAAGGACCACAAATGTATACCTCACTGAAGTCTGGTGAGCCTCTTTTCAACTCTCCTGCCATCACCAGCACAGACTTTAGAGCGCGTAGGCCAAAGTCATAATGAGACTGCTTGGACAGCTGCTCACGAGCCAGTTTATACAGGACTGTCATCTTTTTTGCGAGCATCTAAAATGAACAATTATGAAGAAGTCAAATCATTTAAATGTTGGAAATTTTTTGAACAACGTGAGAATGCCTCTATAAACCAGAATAACTTATGGTTAATTTCATTTTCTTCAGAATAACAATATAAACTAAATCATCGTGATAAATGTGTATGTGCTGGTTACCTTGGCCATTAGGAAGCCTTCAGAGAAGAGCATTATCTCACAAATCTGCTGAAGGTCAGGCACAATGACCACCACAGGCCTGAAGAGGGCTTTGACTGATTCTGGTAGCTCTGTGCGTCCGGCATAACCAGGATTCATAGTGATAAAAATCCCCATGGAGTCATTTAAACTGATCACTTGCCCTTCAAACTGATGTGCATAATGAAAATATAAACAAAAGTAAAAAAAAAAAAAATTGTCATGTGCTTGTAGAAAAAGCTTTAGTATCATCACAATTTGTGAAAATGTCCTTGAATATAAATGCAAATAATTAGTTTTAAATGCATTTCTTACTGTTTGTGGATTATGATAGTCTGACAGATTTACCTGAAATCTTTTAAGGTGTAAAATCAGAGCATTGCGAATAGTCTGGATTTGCGAGGAGATAACTGACAATACTGAGGCGTCAATACGATTAAACTCATCGAAGCATCCCCAAGCTCCGCACTGGGCAAGGCCAGAGAAGATCTTCCCCATAGCCTGGACACAAAGAGGAAAATGGATCAAATAAAAAGTAAGAAATGATGATGCTAAATTTTAGCACAGAAAATCTTTCAGTACTAATATTTTTCCAGAGCTGTAGCTTTTTCAGGGGAAAACCTCTTACCGTGCAGTCCATCCCCTCACCACAGTTTGTAACCATACAGAGCAAGCCTAAAGCTTTAGCCAAATCTTTAGTGGTTTCTGTCTTTCCTGTTCCTGCCGGTCCAGCAGGAGCTCCACCCAAGTACATGGAAAGGGCCTGTATGAACAATACAAATATTGTATTTACAAAACAAGCCGACAGAATCATCTATGTGTTTCTTTAGGGGTTACAAGGCAATAAAGCCTCTCAAACCTGAGTAAGGGTGAGGTAGATCCGGTCCGTTAGAGGGGTTATAACCAATCGACCATTCAATCCCATGTATTCATAGCCATAAGAGAAGGAAGCACTGCACTGACGCACAAATAGGTTGTCATGTTCCTTGACCCAAAAGAATCTTAGCTGGCTTTCCCACTCAAATTCTTCTGCATCCATTATGCTGCAGAAAGAAAGAAATTCAAACTTAATTTTTGCATTATTTCTCAGTTAACCTTTAAGCGCACTCATGTACAACAGATAAAACCCGAAACCTGTTAAATGGTTAAGCTCGCCTGTTGTTCCGCAGATTGTACACGATGTCTCTCGCATGGACATCGATGATAAGGACAGTGTTGAGCTTTCGTCTGTTATTTTTACTCATGGGTTGAGTAATGCGGGTAACCAGCTCCTCAATCTGGTGGCGCATCTTCTCAGCATAGGCCCTCAGGGCATGCTTTACTCCTTTCTTCAATCTTTTGAAGACATCTTCAACCTCCCAGGTCCACCACACTTGATTTGCAGCCAGCACCATCATGCCCTGGTACAAGAACATCCAATCTACCCTGTAAAAGACAGAAATAACATTGCTTGCGCTTCATTTACACATACAGCTGCCGACAAAACCAATGAGGCTTCTTTTTCGTATTCATACATACCTACTCCTGTCTTCACAGTAACGGTAGATGGCTTCCTTGGTGATGAGCCTATTGGTCCTTCTCATCTCCAGCAATACTCCCATCATCCACTCTTCCACTTTTCCTTTGACTGGAATGGGTTTCCTCAACTCCATTATCTCACCCTCAGCAGACACCATGGCTGAGACTACTATTTCCTCGCTGCTTTCCGTTTCAAATCTAAGAGATGTTATGTTGTCATACATCTATTGCAACAAAAATATTTCAATATTAGTATTTCACACGGTTAAATAGTTATCCTGTTCATTCTTACATTCAAAAATAAGGTTTATATCTTTATTACATATTCTCTCTACTGGTCCGATACCTTTATCATGTGTTCCTGGACACAGGTAGGGTCACTACTCCCCAGAATACTGAGCAGTTCATCATCAGAGATAAAGAAGAAGCGTGGAAATGCATTTCGCTTGGAGTCCAGGTAGTAATTGAGACTCTTCTGGGACCTCTCCAGACCGTCACTCAGGGCCTGCAGGTCTAGTAACCGGTTAGGAATCAGGCAACACCGCTTAATGTATGGGCCCCTCACTGTGTCTTTCATTATCTACACAAAAAATTAAATAATATCATTTTGAGTTGTTCAGTAACAGTGCAGTTTGCTTTTATGAAGCTAATAGTATCCCAAAAATTACCGCTTTAAACTTCTTGTTAATGTCGTCAAACTTCTTTGCTTCCTCGGGTAACTGCAAGCGAATGTCTCCACCATTGAATATGCTCTCCAAATACATCCACTTTCGTTGTACCAGCAACCATACCTGGGCAAGGACCATTTTGTCAGTGACCATTTTTTTGGATTAGCTAAAGACTGTTGAGGAATTAGTTTCACTGACCTCTATGGTCTCACTGATGAGGGACAGATCTTTTTCCCACTGTTGTATGGCACTGAGGAAAGGTCCAACAAAACGGCTGCCAGCCATGCTCTGCAAGCTCATGATGTCATTGTCCACATTCAGTAGGACCTCATCCATGGCTCCCAGAATAGAAATGTTTTCTTGGGTGCCTTTACAATAAGGCTGCACACTGAACATCATGTTTTCCCAGGTCTCCACCACAGCCTTTACTCCCTGGAAGCATGAGCATGCAAGTATGCAAACATGTTTTATAAGTAATGTGTAATTTCACAACTAAACTGATACAAATTATTATTAACTTCAGTCTAAGTGTATGAATGCATTTAAATTAATTTGTAAAGAGGGAAGCTTGCCTTCTCAATACTCAGCTCTTTTACAGCAGAGGTGACAATGTCCCCGATGACATTTGCATGTTTGTGTAGTTCAATAGCAAACATGTTCTCCAAAGTGAAGCTACTAGGGTTCACTTCAAAACTAGTGCCTGTCTTTTCCATCAGCTCCTTCCAGTGCCTGAAATGCAGATACATAATGTTTCTGAGTGGTTGCACACATCATACACATACTTACATTTTCTGGTCAAAGTTATATAATCTATTCTGTACAAATTTGAAATATCGAATGAATAAAAATTGTATTGAATACTTTCAAAAAAGGTTTCTTATTTTCATTTTTTCAGTGTCTTATTTTTCTCTTGTTCAGTTGTGGTACCTATCTTCAGACTAACCTGTCTCGGAGGGCTTCATTTTTCAGATCCAGCAGAAGAGGCAAAGATTCTCTGAACTCTTTCATGCGTCCATCTAGAAAAAAGGCCACAGGCAAGCCTCGCACATCTTTGGGCAGTTTCCTCAAGTTTTTGATGAAAATGTCCATGCCCTCTTGTAGCAGCTGGACGTCTAGATCTACCCACAAAGTCTCAGACCACTTTGCTTTCGCATCCTAAAAGATGTGAGTAAAAAACATGATATACTTGATGAGCTTTGACCACCAGAATTTTGTGTAATGGGTCCTGACAGGAAATTTTGAATTCTTAGTGACAGCCACCACATCCCACCTTCTGAGCTTTATACACATCATAAATCTGTCTCAAGCCTTTCATGTCTTTCTGGGTCTGTGTAACTTCTGGATAGGTAGTGACTGGAAGGTCCAACAACTTCTTAGCATTAGAGAGCTCCAGACCTTCTTCTACTATCTTGTCAAGGTCTGCCTCATATTTCCCTATAATGTTCAGTCCTGCAAAGAACAATTCAACCACAATTACATTTCAATATTTAACATTATATTACTGATATGGAAACAGCAACTACAAACATGATCCATGCACCTTTTTCCAAATTATCTCCCACAGCACCAGGACCATGCATGTTGAAGCTCTCAGCAAAAATGGACAATTCTTGCTCAAACACTTCAGTCTTCTGCTTTATTACCTTAAAAAACCAATAAGAAAGCATGGAGGTATCAGGATTATAAACACATATTCATAAAACCTGACTTTTTATTTTTTTCTTCATATCCGTTGTGCAGGGCTCTCATGTCTTACCACAGCAAATGATTTCTTGACATTTGTCAGACTTTTATTTACTTGTCTAGATTCTGTATACAGGTCACTCCACATCTGGCTAATTTTGGCCACTTTCTGCAATTCATCTTCCCCGACCTAAAGTACATAAACTCAAGCAAATCATATGGGAAACAAGGCTATTTTCTAAAGGACAATAATCTGACATTTAATGCAGTACCTCCACTTTGTAAATGCCAAGCGTTCTGTATCTTTCTTGCATGTCATTGTATCTCATATCCACATCTAAAGACATGTCCCGGATGTTTGAGATGGTGCCAAGGATAGATTTCAGCTCCTCAAAAGTGTCAGGGCTCTGCTTTAGCTTCTTAGAGAGTTGCTGTTATAGAAAGAAAAAAAAAAGATAAACATAAACCAAACAATAATTACCATAAAACCATCTGGCTAACTGTGGTTCATGAGTCAGTACCGAGAGTTCATCTGTCAAGTTGAAGAGATCTTCTTTGGCAGGCTTGATGAGTGACATACTCAGTGAACTGATCCAAGACTCAATCATCTCCCGTACTGTGTGAGCCAGGGGCTCCAAGTTTATATGAATAATGTGCAGAGTCTTATAGCGAGGCTCCTGCATCAACTCATCCTTGACATTTGAAAATATGTGCAGCTGTTCGTCATACCTAGCATAGCATGGGTTCTTTGCTTCAAACTTTTCAATGACAGTGCTTTTATTATTTTCCCAAAAAGGCTGATAGCGTTGCCAGTGGTTGAGGTACTCGTCTGCAGAGCGGAGCAGCTGCTGGATGTTCTGGGACGTTGTTGAGACAATCTCAACTAACTGAGGGTGATGCCACATATCACTGAGGAAGGTAAATGTCACCAACTCATCTTCAGCTTCCACGTGTTGAGGGGGGCACTCAATGCAGGTCCCACGCATCCATCGTGGAAATTTCTAAACACGATGCCACAGGTTCAGTGTCAATTTGAAAATTGTTTTCAAAAAATGCCATAATGCATAAAATAAATGTAAAGATCTCACCTCAGCGCTTTCTATACAGTCTCTTATGCACTGCATTAGAAGCTTGTGGATCTCATTACGCTGGGGCTGTAACACAATCTTAGGGGCAGACAGGATGGCATCAGATTGGAAAAGAGCAGTATTTCCCATCAGCGCCGCGTTGAAGGCCTTAATGTTCCTTTATGTGAAAGCCGATACCAGAGATGTTACAATGATTCAGAAAGATACTGTACAACAAAAAAATTCCATTATTAGTATCACTCATAAAAATAGATGGCTGCAAAAACATTAATACTATGTGATTACCTAAGTAGCATCTTTACAAGGGAATCAAACACCTTGCGTTCCCAGTTCATATAGTAAGCCGCCATACATTTGGCTTTGCCACTCCTGGTTTTCATGACAATCTGCTCTGTCTTCGTGATGACAAAACCAATGTCGGTATATTGCCGACTCAGCAAACACACAGTCTTAATACGTTCTCTTTCAATGCGTTCACAGAACTCCTTGACACCTAAACAAAAAATCATCACATGAAGCCAGTAGTGATATTCGAACATTTTTCAATTTAAATGTCACCTGAAAAATAACGTCTTTGTAATAACTGTACTTGGTAAGTCACTTGATTCATCTGGTACAGGAAATTTCAGCAAGTTGGCCATCACCATGGACTGCAATGTGGAATCCAATTCTTTCTCATTGCTGTGAATCTCATTGACCACTGACTCAAACTTAGAGACAGCCTGAACACTTTGGCTGATGAAGTCAGATATCCCTAAAACCAAACAGATGTTATGTTATTCAACTTTACAGACAACATGAACTGCATCAGAGAACAAGTGTGCACATGTTGTGCGAATAATACAATCTCTGTAAGTAAAAGTACCCAAGGAACTCCAGTTGAGTCTTTTGCATCCAAACTGCAACTGTGTTTTGACTGCATGTATTTGCGGTGCCAGCATAATGAGATGTTCCTCACTCAGGCGGTCCATCACAGAATCATAGAGCTTGACGAGTTTGTTCAGACTGCAAACATACCTAAAGCCAAAATGAAATGAGCGACAACATCAATCAGTTGCTTTAGCAATCAGCCCAAACTTTGTGATCAGTAAATCACCTGAGGTATTTGTCCTCTTGCAGAGTAATGCTTTGAGCTTCACCAGGCACAAAGTAGTCCAGCCTCACAAGGTGCTTTGTGTCAGAAATGATTTCTCTAAGTTCTGGAGCAAAGTTAACAGTGTATCGCACATGTCTTTTAGGGCATTCACTTGGTGGGATAGCCTTAAAATAAAAAATAAAAAAAGAGTATTGGAAATGATATGATACGATTTCTATATTTTGCAAAATGCTATAAGGTTAAAGGCCTTAAGTAAGTAAGCAGAAAGTGGCCCCTACTCTCTCATTGTTTTCATCGGTAATCAACAGGGGATTTTTCAGTAGCATCACCAAGCTGGATTGTGTCTTCTCCATCCAGCTCTTATACTTCTGCTCCTGATATTCCTTGATTTGCTTTGCGACTTCCCAAGACTTGTCCTTGGCCTGAGCAGAATACAGTGGAAGTTACAAAGAGGTGTCTAATACTAATTCAATAGTTTTCTCACGATACAACAGTGAAATCACACACCTTTTTCATTTGGTCACTCTGAAGCATTTCTGTTACTTCCAGGAAGGGAAGGATGGTTTGTTTGATCTGGTGCAACATCATCGTGGCCCATCTGATGGCTCCTGCTACAGGAGGCTCATTCTTACTTAATGGAGGTTTATCTTTCTGTGCTTTAAAGTCTTCTTTTATGCTGTTAACCTACAACAGGAACAAATAGAGTTGTGATTCATGCAGACTACGTTCATATATTCAAAATTTTGATCAAATCTTCGCAAAAACTTCATATGGAATGAATAAAACATATTTGGACACTCCTGAATGAGCCAACTTCACAGTTTTATTTGGATCGGTAAACTCTAGTCATTAGATTACTAAGTTGTATTACAACATATTAAACAGGTTTGTCATATAAGCTTAAGCACACAAAACACTCGCACTGATTTAATTCTCCTCAGCTGCAGCTTTGATAGTAATTCAACTATGAAGGCAATATCAAATACCAAGCATATTTTTTCTGGATTTCACAATTCAGTACCTCTTTGCAGTACTGGGTCAGGATGTCATCAAACTTCCTCATCAAATGCTCCTTGATGGCCTCTCTGGAGCGAATTTGTTTAAACTTCAGCAACACGTCAAAGGCTTCACCTGAAGAGTGCAGCGTCTTAAAAGACAGATCCAAGCACCTGATGGCCTCTTCCTCAATAGCCTGAGAGTGCACATGGAAAATAAATTAGCTTTACAAATAAATATTGAATGCAAACACA
Organism: Leptatherina wallacei; assembly: GCA_028567055.1. Taxonomy (NCBI): domain Eukaryota; kingdom Metazoa; phylum Chordata; class Actinopteri; order Atheriniformes; family Atherinidae; genus Leptatherina; species Leptatherina wallacei. The sequence goes on along the minus strand of JAOXYM010000010.1, from coordinate 25,467,474 downwards.
TACTAAATTACTAATCTTGACTGTGAGATTAAAGTACAATAATAAATGTGCTTAACCCACCTCAATGGAAGTCTCAAAGTCTTTCACAATCACTTTCCATCTGCTCTTCTCAAATATGTTGAAAGGGTTAAAACTGACCTCCTCTATAGGCAAAACTAAAGCATCCAGTTCAGTCAGCATTTCATCGATACATTTTACACCTTTCAGCTCTGGGACAGAGATGTTGTGGAATTCCTCTAAAACCTGTGGAACACAAATCCCGGAGTGCCCTTTCAAACACGAGAGCTTTACTTTGTACATTTACATGTTCAGTTATAGTGTAAGTTGGACAATGTGTCCGTGCACTGACCTGAAAAACATTGCACAGGTCCTGGCAGACGGAAGCCATGTGGTCAGTCTTCTCAAACAATATCTTTTGATCAAATTCCCAGCGTGCAGCTCTGCTTGATTTTTCAATTTCAGCACGAGCCTCAAAGTAGGATAATTTCCACTGTTCCAGAACCAGCTTGGCATCATGGACCATTGATTGGGCCACTTGCCTCTTTTCTCTGTTTAAGGCACCATATTTTGTTAGTTACATTCAAATTACTAAACAATCTATTATAATAAAGAATCGTGACTGACTGCTCAAGGCTTACAAAACGGTTAAAAATGATCCATACATACTTAAAGAGTTTGTGGACATCAATTGCAAGAGTCACACGCTGACACAGCTGCCAGGCAATACGCTCCATCAGGGGGACCATACGTTCACTTGTATTATAGTGGTGAGAGATAACCCACATAATCTCCAAGCTCTCCATCAGAGGAGGGACGTTGTCCCGGACTGCAGCAAAACTTTCTCCAGTCGCCAGATTCTACAATAGACAATGGTAACTTTAATCTAAAGATGAAACTACCACATCGTGTTAGTCAATGTGTTCAGAAAACAAAGGCAGCCATTGAAAAGAAGAGTCATCAATAATATATTTAGTAAAAAAAACAACTCACCAGTAGGTTTCTTTCCAGAGTCTTGAGGAAAAGTATATTCTCTTCAGACTCCACTTTGTATTTAAGTAATTTAGCAACCACTCTTTCAAAGGTGGGAACAATGCCTGAATGTGTTTTGGTCAGAGCCTTCAAGATCTTCTCTACTACAGGTTGCTTGAGCTGCTTACTCAGAGCACTGAGGGCAGAAGCACGCTCCTGCCAAAGCGTTATCTCAGCAAAAGGCCCGAGTGCCTAGAGAAAATGTAAAAGTCAGTGTTGCAGATTAGTCGCTGAAGGTAACAATACACAATTTATGCTTTCTTCTTGCAAATTATTTCACATATGGGATAAAGACATCTCACATAACACTGATGAAAGATATCGATATAACTGGTTTCCCTAAAAAAAAATACAGGATGTGTCCCAAACCTGTGGCTGTTTGTGTTTTTGCTCCTCAAAAATAATGGTGATCTGAGTCTGCCAGTTCCTCAAACACTGTTCCAACTTCTCCACCATTTCTGAGTTGGAAATCAGTACATCCACATCTGGCTCCAGGTCTAGCTCAGGGATATGGAGTGTTGCCTTATCTAGGACAAAAAGCCGGAATTCTGACTTAATTCCTTATTCTGAAATTGTCTTTGTTTTTGTTTTTTTTTCTCCCCTCTAATGACAAATACAAAAGAACAATCTTCACAAATGTCAATAGTTTTTTATGGTAGGAATAGCTCAAATTATGTTGAAAACATCAGGGAGAAAATTAAGAAGGAAATTAAGAACTCAAATATTTTTTTCTTTTTGTTTTACTCAAATTCTTTACATAAAAAACATAGTCAACCTTAGAATATCAAATAAAACAAACCTTCAGTATAAAGCTGTTGGAGCGCTACATTGACCTGTTCCAAGAACTTATGGGTTCTTTCGAGCAGCTCATCTCGAATCAAGAATTCCTTACTTAGCTTCTCTACATAACCCTCATCAGGTCCACTGATCTTCTCCTGATCTGAAACTTCCTTGTTTTGACTACTTGCTTCCGATCTTCCCAACTGGCGTGCAGTCAATAGGGGTATAAAGACCTAAAGAGAGACACACCGAAAATATGCATCCTGTTTTTGTTATCCCAAAAAAAATGCATTTTATGTATTCATTTTCATGCAAGGTTTATGTTTGCAACTTTTCTACCGTTGTCAGGGAGAGCAGGTCGTTTGGTTTGTAAGTTGTTTCTTATTGAACTTACATTGACAAGCCGGTTGTGCATCACCTGAAGGGGATGTCCACTATACATGCCAATGTCAAATAGCCTATGCATAATGCTATTGGCTTCTTTCATATCCACTGGTTTAACAATGGTCTCTGTTTAAAACACAAATAACAATATCTGAATGAATATTTTTTTATGCAAATGACAGGATGGACCATGTGTAAATGAAAGGATAAAGATGAGTCATCTTACCATTTGTATCTCTGATAAAGTAGAAGGTGCGAGAGTAAACGAATCTCTCTAGGTGTTCATTTACTGCTACATGAAGCTCAGTGTGATAGTCCACTTTGACCTCAATCCTCTGAAAACACCACACCAGAAATAAGGTTAACATTTTGATCATCACTCATATTACATTAATAAATCGTTTCAAACAAGGTCAGCCTGTTCTTACATGGCTGGGGCTCTCCTCATTTGTCTCATCAGAGTTAGAGGCCAACTCTACTCCACTTAGCGTCAAGGACCTCTGGTCAGGATCTGAAGAGGCTTCATCTTTTACCTCTGAATAACAGATATATTTACTATGTAATGTATTACTAATAAATTCATATTAGTTCAAGAGAAACATATTCCGATTCAGTGAAATAAATGGGAGACTGGTGGAGAGAACCTGAGATTTCAAATGACATAACAGGGGACAGTAGCAAAGGTGATTACAAAACTATTGAGCCAACAGTTCCCCTCAACAAATGCCCTTGAACTTGTTTTGGTTCTCCCTAAAAAGTGAAGTATCTGCCCATTCTTTCACATTGAACCAAAACATTACAGACGAGAACCATATCGGCCCATAAAGTGCATGGTTCAGTGAACGAAAATAGGAAAAACAAGTGCTTATACGTTTTGTTTTTTGTTTTGTGCCTTAAAGGCCCACTTTATAACTTTTCGACCTTAAAACTTGGCTTTCCGGACTCGTTTGATGGCACAGTCACATTTATTATGTGCATTTCTAGGGCCGTCACGGCCCAGCACCGCCCCGCGGCTGAGAAACCACACTAGAGAACTTTCACATCCGGGACATGCGTTACACGCTAGCACGAATGTAAACAAACCGGTCGTTTTGAACGCACGTCGGTGGATTCAGCAAAGAAATGTTTGAAGACATTATCGGAGGAAGAGAGGAGAGCCAAAGAAGAGCAAGAGATAAGACAAAAGTCGAGAACTGTCTGGAGAGAGCTCACACTACATGTAGGATCCAAGATGGATGCCGAATTAGCTGTCACTGAGAAAATAGCATAAGTTATATAGTGGGTCTTTAAAGCAGTGGTTCCCAACCTATTTTTCCTTGAGGACCCTATTCATGCAGATACTAAAAAGCCATGGACCCCTGCCCCATCCCGTACTAAAACCATGCTTGGTTTTATGCTTTCAAAAGTGAGATTCTCACAATAGATAATGTATTCTGGCTGAGTCCGTTCCTTCCATAAAGCCAAAGTTAAATTGACAACAAATAGGCTAACTTTTTCTTTTTAAAATAGGGACAATGTCTGGACATTTATCACAATGACTGAATGTTCAAAGCCTTGGGGACCCTCTGTGGTCTTTGGGGGACCCCCTTGGGGGGTTCCGGACCTCAGGTTGGGAACCACTGACTTAAGGTACATGGACCAGTACCAAACAGCACTTACCAAGAGGAATTTTAACCTCAACTTCTTCTTCTCTAACAGTTTTGTAAAACAAAAGATATGATGGCGGATCTTCAGGAACATCGTCCAAGAACTGGATGATTTCCCTTTCTTCTTTACCACCTTCACGACGCAGTAGTTCGTCGAAACACTCGGGACATTTCCTTAAATTGAATCCTGCAGACACCCTCTGGCGGATCCACTCCACCCGTAAATCGTTGTGTGTCATTATTTTTCCATTATAAGCTCAAATCTAGATCACCTGGAATTTCATTTCAGCTGACATATCGACATTGAAAACTTTTCAACAAACCAAGCTATTGCAAGAGGTTGGTTAAAGTGTAGTCGTTTCCATAGCAACACAAAACGTTGACTATTACACGGCACGCCCACAAAACGGTTGCGTGGTGTGTGCATGAGGGATGAAGCTGAAAATTATACATTTTAACAAACATTGTTTCCCCAATATAGTCACTCTTTAAATCTCTCGAACCTATTAGGAACAATTTCTTGTTTTAAAAAAATATTCTTCATAGTTCAGAGCTCATAACGTCTTCACCATGCTCTTTATGTTTACTCTGTTGTCACACAATTTATCCTCTCATGTCCACTTTGTTATTGGATGTAAACCAAAATACTGATGAATGTTGATATGCATGTTGTTTTTCCTTCTTCTTTTTGGTTATTGTTTATCTCTGTTAGCCTTTTATTACTCTCACTGAACTGGCATTTGTAACCTTTCCTCAATTCAATAAAGTTTTGTTTAAAAAGAAATGTGTACGTCAGACGTCACGTGCACACGTCGCTGTCGTATTTGTTGACGTTGTGGTGTATGTTGACTGGTCTATATATAATTCGTGACAAAGTTTGTACGTATTCTGTTAAGTTATTTATATGATTTATATGATTATTTGGTTTATGCCGCATGTTTAATAAATATGTGTGCATAGATGGTTAGGCAAAAGTAAAGATTCTTGGGTGATGTAGTTACTAAGTTAACCAAATGGTCGCGGAGCTAGCCACAGTTAGCATGCTAAATCTGTTAAAACTCTTATCATTATGTAAAACGTCAGTACAATATCTTGAGATAAGGCACACCGTTGGCTAATTGCAATGTTATTTTCAAGTCCGTTAACCCGTATAGCACATAGCTTCCTCGCTATTTGTGTTAGCTGATCGGTTACTTAGACATGTAACTTGATATTATCCTTTGAACATTGTGTATAGGAGACCCAGTACCCCATCAGCAGCGTTACAGCAGTGATGTATGGACGTGTGTATACCAGCATCCTTCAGAGAGCCTCAAGCCACGTACTGACATTTAGTTCTACAGTCCCATTACAGGTTTGTATCATGATCAGATTTTTATTTATTTTATTTTTTACTCTGCTGATATCATATCTTATAGTATCTACAACACAATTTTTGTTGAGTATGCTCACCTTATAATTTTTCCCTTATCTCTCTGTTAGGCAGCCCACCATTGTCACTTATCATCCTGGGGTACCTCTGGATCAGACCGATGGTGCTGCACTGGTGAGGAATCTGTAAACTGGTCTCAAAGTGGGCGACATTTCTCAACACATCAGGACCTAGAATTCCAGCAGAGTCGAGTACAGGTCAACAGTATTCTTAGAAGCAATGAGCAGGTAATGGCTTTCACAAAGCCTCTGTTTTCACTGAGAAAGACACCAAATTTCTCTATCTAAGCTTGTTCTTTAGATAGAGATGAATAGAACATCTGTTTGAATTTAATTTGATATAGTAATTTATCTTTTTACACATACTTCTGTGTAGTTCTGAACAATTGTGTTCATGCCCACGTATCTCTTATTTCAGACTATAAATGTACCAGAGTTTGATGGCAGGGGTCTCAGTGCTGTGAGAAGGTTTGACACCAACCAATTAGCTGCTAACACCCCTAATGAAGACCGTCGCAGTGCAGCCACCTGCTTACAGGTATGCACCTGTCATTCTGTCTCTACATACATCTCTTTTTTCTCTACTCTTTTGCATATTTTAATATTTTTTCTTATTGTGTCCAGACAAAAGGCATGCTCTTTGGAGTGTTTGATGGCCACGGGGGCTGGGCGTGTGCCCAGGCTGTCAGTGAGCGACTGTTATACTATGTGGCAGTTGCAATGATGCCAAAACACAGTTTGGAGGAGCTTGAGAAGAGCATGGAGCATGGCAGACCTGTTCCTCCCATCTTACGATGGTATAAACATCATTCAGATTTAAATTATCGTGAATCTGCCTCCCTGTATATCAACCACCTCAGAGTCTTCTGGCAGGAATTACTAGAAAGTGAAGAACATGATGCAGGCATGAGGTATGTACAAATGTGTGAATCTGTAGTAAAGTGGGAGAACTCCCATCGGCTGTTGTGTTGTTTGAAAGCTATTTAATTCTTCTTTTTGTCTGTTTTCTCGCATAATGTATTTATACAAGCCAAAATTAGCATATTTAAACAAATCTACATGGTGATGTATTTTATTACTTGAGCACTTTTTTTCCCTCCATTTATAAATTTTTTGTGTTTTTGTTTTGCATAGTGAAGACTAAACTGGATGCAACATTGTCGTGTGTCTTGGCCTTGTAGCTTCAGCTATTTTGCAATACTCTCCCAAATAGGCCCTTAGGAATATGCAACACAGCAATAAAATACACCATTAGTACAAAACTAACTCTTCAATCTTTTCTTTTAGTCCCTGGGATGCTCTGGACTGTGCTTTCAAACGACTTGATGCTGACATCTCCTTGGAGGCTCAAGTCCCTCTTTCCAATGACCTGATGAAAAGTACAGCCATCCAGGTAAAAAGATACGGCGCTTTTAGCCACTTCAGCGCATCCAAAGTGTCCCTGTGTTGATAAAAAAGTTTGTCATTATCTGTCCAGGTTGCATTTGCTGGGTGCACAGCCTGCGTGGCTCATGTCGGCACTGATGGAATCCATGTGGCGAACGCCGGCGACTGCCGTGCAGTGTTAGGGGTGCAAAATGAAGACGGTTCATGGGGGGCTGTGCCTCTTTCTAAGGATCACAACTCACAGAACCACGCTGAAGTGGAACGACTCAAAGCTCAACATCCACTTTCAGAGAGAGAGACTGTGGTCACAGACGACAGACTGCTGGGGGTGAGTTGCTGTCTCTGCACTGTCGAAGAAGTTGCTCTTTTTATTTGCTACACAAGTCACCAGTTTAATCCCTTATCTTACCTCCAGGTGCTGATGCCGCTGCGTGCATTTGGTGATGTGAGATTCAAATGGAGCCATGAGTTGCAGCAGAGCATTTTAGCAGGTTTAGAATCTGGCGTGGACCTCGACTCATTCAACTTGTACGATTATACGCCGCCTAACTATCTAACACCACCCTACCTGGATGTGACGCCTGAGGTAACCTACCACAAGCTGAGACCTCAGGACCGCTTCCTGATCCTCCGCACTGACGGACTGTGGGATGAACTTGGGAGTGAGGAGGCAGTGCGACTTGTTGGCGAGCATCTGAGTGGAATTCACTTACAGGTTCGTGTAGAATAAACTTCAAATCTTTTTAATTCATCCATACCTTTTTTAAACAAATTTGATATGAAGAAGTTTACTTTGTTTTTCTAATTTACTTTGTTTTTATCCAGGCTCCAGTTTCTCCCTCTGAGAGGCAGCTGAAGTTGGGTCAGATGCATGAACTCTTGCTAAAACGACGAGCCCGTGCTTCCCCAGCCCTTGACACCAATGCTGCCACTCACCTCATCAGACATGCACTTGGCACTGGAGAGTATGGAGAGCTGTCAAATGAGAAACTGGCCTCGATGCTTGCTTTGCCAGAGGATCTGGCTCGAATGTACAGGGACGATATCACAGCTACTGTCGTGCTTCTGAACTCTGACCTGGCCAGACCTCACAGCTAGCAAAAATGTAACATTTTAAATCCAAACTGAGTGTAACATCCACTTAAGCTTGGTTCAGTTCATAGTCAACATAGTTGGCTGGATTTTTGGGTTAAAAAAACCAACAACCTGTTATATGCACTAATTCTGAGTAAAAAGGCAGTTTTTAGTGTTGTATTATGTGCAGGTGCTATTTAAATATGTTAATTTATGCAGTTTACATGTTTATGATTTTAGGTCAAAAATGAATGAAGGCGTTTGTGAAGTGAAGTTTTAGGCTTCCGATGTGTTCATTTTCCATGTCACAAGTAGAAATATTTTGAGTGAATACAGTGTTACAGAATAATGTGTATATATATATATGTGTGAATAATGTTGTCAGCATTGTTGTTTGTGTTTGTCCTGCACAGACAGTCCATCTGTGCCTTTTTTCTCCTGTTTACATTTATGTAAGATACAAATTTTACCTTTAAATTTCTATCAAAATCATCTAATTAATTTAATCGTCTTTTGATGTTTTAAAAGTGTAAGTGTCTTCAGTGGAAAAACGTCGATGTTTTATAATAAACGACCCAAAGATGATGTTTGAATTTGTTCGTGGAAATGTTTCGATGTAAAATTCATGACATCGGATTATCTGGAAAATACAGTTTAATGTCCTGAAATCTAAACGTGGGAAAAAAAAGGGTTGGGACAGTGTGAGTGGATGTTTTACTATGGAAGCTGATCCTAAAGTGTTTTGTAAACATGAGCAGCTGTTCTAAGCGATGAATATCCATCCAAACTGGTTTAATCCTGCAAAACAAACTCAGAGTTCACCATTTAAATCCATACTTAAAACTAATTTTCCAACATTACCTTTTGAAAAAAAAAAAAAAATCTCAGATTTAAAACACTTCATAGAAACATAGGTTCTGAAAGATGTAAGCCTCTTACCTGCATAAATACACCTGCATGTCTGCTGCCCCCTCCCACTTGTTTATTTCATCAACTGTCGACTGGGAAAAGTAGTTTATTATTGGTGGTAAGGGGAACGACGGTAAACACAGGCACTGTGGCCACATGCAAGCTGAAGAAAACGGGGGATAGCATATCATTCTGGAAAGGATTAACAAATATATTTACAGGAAAACGGAGTAAAGAAAGTAAGGAAGTTTAGTAAAGGCCACAAATTTGGCGGATTGCCACTGAAACAAGGCGGCTCCGGTCCAGAGAGTCTGCTCAGTGTGCAGTCTCTAAGCTGGGGGACATGACAGAAAACAGAAGGAACTTGAAGGGGATACTTTTACTCTGCCATATCCTGGTGAGTTTTAACATTTTTATCAATATTTTTTTTTCTAGTCTTTTGCAACGATTTAACACTTCTCTATTTCTCTACCCACTTGAATTGTATTTTATAGTTATAATTTAAACTAGTTTCGATAACTTCTGTATCAATGATGACTAATATTTCTCTCTTTCTTCTTTTCTTGATGATACATTACGCGTAGATTAAATTCTGATAACACTGTGACTGCAACAAAAGTGACAAAAAATGTGCCAAGATACATACATACAAAAGGTATTTTTCTATATGAAAGTACACATGTACTGTTTACTGTAGCCAGCCTCATTATTTTAAGTGAGCTTTAAATCTATGCAGACTGTGTTGTTTCTTTTTGTGTCCAATGTTAAGCTATTCATCCTTTTTAAAAAGCTTTTAATTTGGTGTAATTGTCCAGTAAAACACTAAACTTTGTGAAGATATTAAGTTTCTAACTCATGATTTGTTGATAAATTCTTTGGTATTCTCATTGTTGTTGGTACACAGCTGGTACAGTGATCTCTGAGTTGAATGCCTCACCTTACTTATGATTATTATAGAAAAGTATTTCATTTTTGTCGTAACTGACTACAAAACTTTCTCCCAGAAGGTCTTTTCTTATTCATCTAGCTGGTCGTAAAATCCAGTCAGGCTTGAAGATGCCGATTCTTGTACGACAGCCTCTCAATCTGTAGCAGAGGCTTTTTAAACTTTATGATCCTCTGACTCGGATCCCACAAATATTTTCTCTATAAATGCTGTCAAACCGACCTTTTTAATGTTAGCAGGTGTAATAGCACATTTAGCCTCACCAAATGACATTTCAAAGACATAAATGAAAGTATAATAAAAGTCTCACATTGCCATAAAATTCATGGCTATGATTAGTGGAGGTAAGCTTTCACTTGGAACTGTTACTATTGCATGTTGAGTATCATGTGATGCTTGTACATGAAACGTATGCACCCGCTTCCACAGAATTTTTTTTTTACTGTGTTATATTAAACAACATATACTATGTGTTAATATCTGAACCATGTTTGTTCCTCAGAGCTTGGTATCTCTAGCTGCTGCAGGGGTCCATCTAAGGTCTTCTGGCAACACACAAAACTGCACAAATCTTGAAATCCTAAAGAAGAACAACCTTGAGGTACGTGTAGAAATATTTTTTTGTTGTCTTAATAAACACTGCATCGAACTCAGCATTGTGTCTTGATTCAAACAGAACACCTCTGACAATGTCCTCCAGCTGCTACCCATCAATGACCTCCCACTTATGTCTGGTGTTTTGAGACGGATGAAGAGGGAGTGGGTAATTCCCCCCATTAGCATTCCAGAAAATGACAGGGGTCCATACCCCAAATATGTGGTGAAGGTAACGTCCGTATAATGTAGCAAGTCAAATAACTTTGAATGGACTTATATTGATCCGTGCCTCCTTGACTGTCTTTCAGCTCAAGTCCAGCAATCATAACAAGGTGGCAATAACCTACAAGATCAGCGGACCAGGAGCAGATCAGCCCCCTGAGGGTATTTTTAATGTCGACTGGCGGTCGGGTGTGATGTATTTGAAAGAGGCACTGGACAGAGAGAAAAGAGCCAAATACACTGTGAGCTGAAACTGTTTATTCACAGTTAGTAGTATATTTAATGTTTTATAAACTAGCCATGCTCTCAAACAAATCTGCTAAAAAATACTTTTTGGGAAAACTGAATTTATTGTGTCACAGCTGTTGGCATTTGCACTGAGCGAGGGAGTCAAGATGGAGGAGCCCATGGAGCTCATTATCAACATCATTGACCAGAATGACAATTTTCCAGAATTCACTGAGAATCTTCTCAATGGAAGAGTGAACGAAAGCGCAGATGTTGGTGAGAAAACACCTCGGCAGACTTCTTAAAATGTCCCATTAAGTCTGATTAGTCAACTTGGCATTGTTTTCTTCGACAGAGGAGCCCGTTATAAAGGTAACAGCAGAGGATAAGGATGATCCAGAAACAGACAATGCCATACTTCGTTATAAGATAAGATCTCAGGTGCCTGAAAAGCCCACAAAGGAAATGTTTAGCATAAACCCAGTGAGTGGATGGATCAGTCTGAAGGCAGCAGAACTGGACAGAGAGGTAATGGGACTATGTTCATGGACACTCCTTTTCCCCAAAAATGTCTCTGTCCATATCTCACTCATTTTCTTATGCTAGTCTTACCCAGAGTACAAGCTGATCATAGAGGCTGCAGATATGGAGGGGAAGGGGCTGACCACCACCTGCACAGTTATCATCATCATTAACGATAGCAATGACAATGCTCCACAATTCACAGTGACATCTGTGAGTTATACTAATTCTTCCAAATATCTTGAATATTTCAAGTTTAATCTATGAATCTAAAGGAGAATTTCATGCTTTTTTTCCCCACAGATGTCCACGTCGGTCTCTGAGAATGAGGTTGGAGTGGAGGTAGCAAGTCTACAAGTCACTGATATGGATGAGTTGGGATCTCCAAATAGCAACACCAAATACTCAATAATCAAAGGCAATGAAGGTGGAGCTTTCAACATCACAACAGGGAAAAATAAAATGGAGGGAATTATTAAAACCGTCAAGGTTTGGATTTACCTCTTCATCTTATTAACAAGTCTTTGAAACTTGTTTAACTCGACACATGTACTGCATCATTATTATTTCTTTTTCTACTTTATTTCCAAGGAGCTGGATTTTGAGAGCATCCCTGTCTTTATTCTACTTGTGGTTGCGACAAACGAGGTGCCTTTTTCTGGACCTGTGTCAACCTCAACAGCCACAGTCACCGTAGCAGTTGTGGACAAGAACGAGCCCGCTGTTTTCAGTTCACCTGAGGTGCACGTGAGCATTTCAGAGAATGTGAAAATAGGCACTACTGTCGCCAAACTCACTGCAAAGGATCCGGACTCAGCCAGGAAACAGAGAATTAGGTAAGAAACGCCATCAATTAATGTCAGTACTGCTTGTGTGTAACTCATTCCATTATGCAAATGATCTGTCCCAGTTAATGGCATTAATTTCTCATTAAAAAGAAAAATAATTATTATTCCAATTCAGGGTTTCAGGGAAGCTGGAGCTTATCCCAGCAATTAAATTAAATTAAATTAAATCAAATTAAATTGGGAAACTTGCTTGTCATTGCTAAACATTAATTAGCTGAATATACATTTTTTATTTATTTGAATGAAGAATTTTAAGATTGATTTACTGTCTCGCTGTCTCAGGAGTTATTTGACTCGGCATCTGGACATAAGTTTTACGCAAAGTATTCATATAGGTTTGTTTACATGGACACTGGGGTTCTGATGAAGATCTAACCAGGTTTTTTCTCTTGCTTTCAGTTATGAAGTATACAAGGATCCTGGCAGGTGGCTTAGAATTGACAAAAACACAGGATCAGTCACAGTTAAACACATTATGGCTAGAGAATCACGATATGTTAAAGACAGCAAATACACCGCTCTAATTGTGGCTTATGATGATGGTAAATTTATACTTTTACTATTATCTTCATATTCATTTTCTTTAAGCAGTTTTTATATTTGACTGAAATTAAGTCATTTATTGCTGCATCCTTTTTTTCCATTCTAGATGCAATTCCAGCGACAGGCACCTGTACTCTGGTTGTAAGTTTATTAGATGTGAATAATAATCTTCCTGTGATCGTCCAGAGAAAGGTCAGTCTGTGCAACAATGACCCTGTGCCTGCCCTCCTGGATATAGTGGATCTGGATGGACCTGGTCATGCTGGTCCTTTTACTGTGGAGCTTGCAAAGAGATGCAAAATGAACTGGACAATTAGCATCAATTCTACAAGTAAGGCAGTTCATTACTTTCATGGAAAGCCAATTTTCAGCAACTTTTACATTTCTTTAAAGTTTCTAAATACAATGAAGATGATCAGTGGATAAGTTACATCTCTTGTAATCTGTGTCTGCTGAATAAAGGCTCAAACAAATTACAAATGTGAGTTTTTCTTTAGTTTAAAAAAGTATATTTATATAAACTGAAGCACTTTAACATTGTGATCATTATTTATTTTAAACCTAAAATATATCCATCTAGCTTTATATGGCTTAAGCAACCCACTTCATAAGTTCTCTTCTGTTTCTTTTCCAGCTGACGTGGTGGCCCTGGCCCCCAAAAGACACTTAGCCCTTGGAGACTATATTGTGTTGATCCGCATTTATGATGTTGGCAAAATCTACCAAGACAGCACAGTACATGTTGAGGTGTGCCAATGTAGAGGGGCAGTTGATACCTGCTTCATCTCAACTTCTGACAGACATCTAGACCTTCCTTCTCTTACAACCCCAGTTCTTGGAGCTGTTTTTGGTCTTCTATGTATGTAACCAGTTTGTCTTAAATTTGAATGAATTTGTTTTGTTTCATTCATGTATTTATGTATTTATGTATTTTATTTGACCCCAGTGATCCTCCTGCTCCTTCTGTTGCTGAGAAGGAAGAACAGGGCAGAGAAGGATGCCCCTCTTCTGGAAGATTTACCCAGAGACAACATAATCTACTACAATGAAGAAGGAGGAGGTGAAGAGGACCGGGTAGGTGGAGTAGAAGATGATTGTAGCTCTGATTAGTTTTCAGGAAATATCTTTAGTGACATAGGCCAAATGAATTCATATTAGACAACATTATTGTCCTTTTTTTCCCTAAAAGTAGAGCTTTTAGGAAAAACAGTATAGCTTCACAAAATGTAAAATGACAGGAAGTTTTGAGATCCTCTTTTATTTTTGAATGTATAGAACTATGACCTGAACCAGCTCCACAGAGGGTCTGATAACCATCCTGAAGTTTTCAGCACTGCTGTGTTTCCTACGGTCCAGAGCCGTCCAGGGTATCGCTTTCAAATCCAGGCCAATGAGGAGATTGGAAAATACATTGAGGATGTGAGATATGCTCAGATATACTTATGACAGGTTACCGTAGACCTGTTCTATTTTTGCTATGAGTGTGTAAAATTCAGTCGTGCATTATTTGCTGAATGTTTCCTTCCCAGAACTTGCAAGCTGCGAACACTGACCCCACAGCTCCTCCTTTTGACTCTCTCCTGGTGTTTGACTATGAGGGTGGAGGCTCGGAGGTGAATTCGCTCAGCTCCGTTAACACTTCAGACTCAGATGAAGATCAGGACTTTCAGAGCTTGGGTCAGTGGGGACCACAGTTCAGCAGATTGGCTGATCTGTACAAGGGCGGCGCTGAGGATGATGATGACGATAATGATGACAGCAAAACACTGCCAGGAAAAACAGAATGGGTCTGACATGTTTTTATGGATCCCCCTAAATTGGTAACCATCTGCCCAGGATCCCCAGAGTGCTTTGTGATCTGTAGCCTTCTGTATTCATTTTTTTCCCTTCATGGTCTGTGCATGAATAACTTGGAAGATATCTGGCTTTTTTATGTGCTATCTTGTTACTGGAAATTTTTAAACATTATATTACGGTGTAAATAGTATTTGGTTGTATGTACAGCTTTCTGTGATGATGTTTTCAATATTCAAGTGCCTTATTTTTGAGTATTTTTTGTGCTTCTAAGTGATGTGTTCAGGCAGAACTTTGCAGTAAAGTTAGAATTTACTTAAGCGTATATGAAAAAATGACCTCAAAGTAAAACATTCTTTGAATCATTTGAATGAAATTAGATGAAATATACTTTATTTATCCCTCTTAGAGGGAAATCATTGAATTTGATGAGCATACTGTATTTCATAGCATGCATCCTACTCGCCCCAGCACACTGCTGCTGCATACATAATCTATTCTTGAATGATCATTGCCACCACTTTGTTCTAATTAACACAGTCAGCAGAACATATTTGAAGTTCAGTAACATGAAATTAAAAATGTTGGTGTGCTTAAACAGCTCAAGCTTGAAGTTTTGTCCTCAGACCTGTAAATTCTAATATTCTACTCCTTTTTAAACTTTTGTTATGAAGGAGACAAAGATGTGCTTAAGCAGTAGATTCCTTATGAATTAGCCGAGGTTTCAGTAATTTGGCGTTTTGCTCCAGTGGTCTGGTGAAATAACGATGGTCCGCACCCCCAAATTCATGGAGAGGGTTGAGTATCAATAAATAGTTGAAACGGTTTTGAAAATATTTGCATGGAGATGTTTTTGTTGTCATTTTTATCGGAAAAGATTTACGAGGGTATTGACCATTTCTGATGTAAATTAACTGCTTTCTCTTACTATCCAAATGACATTTTATAAGATGCCTTTTAGATCCATATAAGTAGGATAAAATTGATCATATTAATGTGGGAGTAGGTAGTAGAACTATAAAATAAAGTATAATCTGACTGAACTTGTCACTAAAATGAAAGGACTTCTCTGATACGTCAATGGCACCTCGAGGCAAGGGTTTTCCTCGTGGCAAATGATCTCCTGGAATCTCTTTCTCAAGAGTGAACTTTAACCGTTCATTATCATCCAACTCAAGCGAACTTTGACCATGTGAACCTACAGCGCTCTTCTATACTGAGGAATCATAGCAGCTAAGTGAAAATATGTTGAATGTGTATTCCTCCTTATTTCACTTACTTGAGGTTTGATATGAAGGCTTGTGAATGGATTAGTTAAAGTTTTTACAACATCTTGGGAAGGTAAGTGTTCATATACTGAAATGAATTGTTTAATCAGAATTTAGGATGTACATGATTTGACTGAAAGGACAACACTTGATTTGGGCTCCATTCAAAAACCATTGTTTCTTTGAAAATGTTGGCTTTTTTTTCTTCCACAACAGATGACGCAGAATATGTTTCAGGAGGGGTTGTACCATGTGTTTTTTAAGGAGACACCCACAACCCGCCCCCAGACCCAAGTTTCCAATGATAGAGAGCTTAACAATGCCAGGATTCATCGCTGGTTTGGGACTGTTGTTAATACAAGACTTTTACTGACCGGGGTAAGACACAGCTTTCTTTTTTTAATCCGAACCAACTGAAGCTTTTAACCCTTGTTTGCTTCTGATTCCCTTCAGGTGGTTCAAGTCCTTAGTGCCTTTGCCAGCATACTCACAACAGTCAGTCATGCATGTGTGAGGTACAACTGCTCTGTGTCCATGATAACGCCAGTTTGGTCAAACTTATTTGTGAGTCAACATCTGCTTTAATTAATTAATGTTTACAGAGTGAAAGTGAAATGCAGTCCTAACTGTTTGTGCTGTCACAGTATGTGGCTGCTGGGTTTCTGGCGATGGAGGTTCAAAGGAAAGCTAGCAAATCAAAGGTAAGCAGTTTTATAATATAGATAAGGAACTTTTTCCCTGATATTTAAAAAAAGAAACAAGTAGTAATCAGCTTCACTTCATGTTTTTGTTCACAACAAACAGATCATGACCCTGATGGGTCTGAACCTCTTCAGTCTGCTGTTTGGATTTTCTGCTCTGCTTGCAAACAGTCTTGTGTCAGCGACACCTGCAGAACTAAGCACATACCAGCAGGTACTTCTACATCCAATATCTGTTAATCCCCCTTTAAAAAAAAAAAAAGCTGTGTTCATTCAAGTTATGCAACACAATGGTAAGATAAAAATCAAAACTACAAAAAAAAAAAACACTTTCATGACTTTCTCGTCTTCCTGCCTTCCTCTGAACAGAGAGCTGGTTCAAATGTTGCAAAGGTGAGCTCCGTACTATTTGCTGTTCAGTGCGTTCTGGGCTCAGTCTACATACTTTTCCTGTCGTGGAGAGGCCTACGCCGCTACAGTTCACCCCACATTCAGGCCTACAGCCGCATCTCACAGGTACAAATACTGGATAGTCTTTTGACCACCCTGACCCAGAGGAAGAACGTGAAAATAAGCAGGCCAATATTTTCTAAATAATTTCCTGAGGGCTAAATATCTCACCAAAAAAGATTGGCCAAAAGGTCCATACACTAAAAAAAGTGTTTGTTTTTCCCTCTTTTCGCTATTTTTAAATAATCTCATAATTCCTCTAATTAACAGTGTTCTTGTGTACAAAACTAAAATAGCTGCAGAAACACTGATGTGCTGCTCACACTATTGGTTCTGTATATCTATAATAATGATTCCCTTTATAATAATCCCTCAGAAGGAGCAAATCCATTTTTGAACCTGTATCATATTTTGCTGCTAATACTTGCATAAGGTTTTCTATGCAGAATTTTTAGTTGTAGTGGAAATGTTTTACATTTCTTTACTCGTTCTTTAATTTAGAAAATACTTAATCATCCACTGCCTCCATGTAGGAGACAGTGCTCCTGTTTGACTTGGTCATTTTAATTTCAATGCTGGTTTTAATAGCTTTAAATTCAGTAAAACTGGTTGTGTGTGATTATGTAGATTTTGAGATGAACATATGCACTTTTTGAGGTAACGGTTGGTGTGTGTGTGTAAGCAGTTTGGAAAAAGCAATATAAATGACCATATTTAAAATATTCAATATTCAGTCTTAATGATCATAGATTGTTGGGATTTAAATTTGCATAATGGTTCCCTTGACAGGATCCTGAGGATACTAATGGGCCCCTGCTGCAACAAGAGGAGTTGAATCTGTGAGACATGATGACCTGAACACCCTTCAGATTCATCCTGTGTACACACGTAAACTGAGTTACTGTTGTTGACACTGTAAGGACTATTTGAGCAATCCTGATGTAACAATGATGAAATCATACCAAGTCACCTCTCCTTTGGGATATTTTGTTAGAAAGTGTGATTCTATGAAGACATGACATTACAAAATATCCATGTTAATTAAAAAAAAGTATCTTGCTAATTATTTGATGGTTGTTAAGTGTGAAAATGTATATTTTTATTTTCCTTATTTACTCAGGAGCTGCACTGTGATGGCCACTAGAGGGCAGCATTGTCAAAGTTTGTTTGTGTTGTAGTGCACTCTGATACACTGATCCATTCCCACATTGTACAATTAAAGGTGTTTCCTTCATTTTTATAACTTTGTCTAGACATTTGAAACAATTCTGTGAAGTGAGAAAAAAATGTGATCAGTTAAATACAGAATACATGTTGTCATTCACAGCTGTAGGCTAATATGAGTGTAAATAAAAAATTCAGGAAGCTTGTACAGGTCAGTTGAATTCTTAATCGATGTAGATGATGGAATTATAGATGTTGCACAGTAAACTCAACATATTTCCCAACTTCGCAAATATATAAAATGTATAAAAGCTCAAACTGATCTCAAACTATTTTATCTCATATTATGACATGGATGCTACTGGTGCAATGAACATATGATGAGTATTCAGGGGTGGAAGACTTCAATACAAAACAAGATTCTATACCACTCCTGGAGCAAAAAACTCACACTCACACACGCATACACTAATGTTCATAAACAGACTTGTATCAGTGAAAAAAAAATCCCAGTGCAGCTACTTTCTCACGGCATGTCTGACTAACAGCTTCCAGCTGTTGCCTGGTTGGGAGAGCTGCTATGGGAACACACCAAGTACAAAGAGTAACATGGGATTCATTTGTAAATGGACACAGAACTACAGTACAAACCAAAGCAGGATGATGAGGCTCAATATCCTCACAGAAAGTGACTGGATTCTTTCAAGAGAAACTACATAAAAACCACTACTGTTTGTGTGTGTGTGTGTGTGTGTGTGTTTATAGCTAATGTATTAGTGCTCACAGCTATAGGGTACAAGTAGTAGACATGATCCATATGGTCAAATGTCTGTATATCCTGCTAGAACTCACATCATTAAGGAGTATTAAATTAGAAGTCAACTGTGACATTAAGCCATGCAAATTTAAAAGGATTTAACTGTTTAATCTTTGGCTTTGCTGAGTCACATATTTTATGATTGAAGTTTACCTTCCTTTGACTCTGTAGGAAATCCTCTCAGCAGGAAGTGACTGAAGCCTGGATGTGATGACAAGAGTGCGAGTGTGTCAGAGAAGTGGAATTGGAAACTACGTGTTGGGATTCCCTTTGATAAGTCTTGACTACGACCCTTCAGCTGCATGGGCCCGGAGCTATTGTTCCTGAGCTGCTCAGGAAGTGAGTGAGTGGAAGAAGAAAAAAAAAAACAGACGAAGCCATCATCTTGAGAACATTCATCAATAATTTATTTTCTTACTCTCAAGAACCACCACGGCTTCTCATCTTGAAAATTCATCATCAATTTCCAATGACACAGTTTTGCAAAATGTAAAGTTACTATACAAATTCTTAATAGAAAAAAAGAATAAATTAACTGTGGAATTCACCTGTTTTTTTTAATCAATTCCACATTTTTTTCTACAACACCTTTAATGCATTGTTACAGTTGAACAGAACTGATAAAGTTGAGTTACATGCTCTATTGTCTGGTTGAGGAAGTGTTCTACGATTAAACTGTCTGTTAAAATAAGCTTCATTTTGCACATCTGGTTTTGAATCTATCGGTAAGAATGAAGTGATGTCTAAATCCTATGTGACAAAGCAGTAACTGGTCATTTTGTAGCACCTGAAAGGGTTGTTATGATGTCAGAACTTAAAAAAAACAAAACTGGTTCATATAAAATGGAACATTTTAAAACAACGTGAATGTTAAAAACCCCACAAAACCTTACAGTGCCCCTCCGTACATACAGGAAAAGACTGATAAAATAGTTACCTCCTTTCTCTTGGGAGTATTACAAAAAAAAACTCATACATTTGTACGGAGCAAGGATAGTTTGTTGCATGGAACTATGGAGGTAAGGGATATCACATTTCTTCACAACAGGCTCAGAGTTCAGAGATTATAACAAGATCAAAATGGTACTTTTGGGGAGCAGAACGACACAATGGAGCTAAACAAGCTCATTTTTTTTTAGCAAAAACCAGTCTGTGGGGTCATTTTGTCAGTGGATCTGCAGGGCATGCGTGGGATTGTATCTTCAGTGTGTAAATGGTGGGCGAAGATTTTCACGGAGAAAATCCAACTTGAATACCTACAGTGCAGTGGTGAATTCGTATTAGAAGGTACCAGTAACTGCTGGTTTCAATCTTGCATAAGGGGCTTATTAAATCAGACCGAGCATGGATGAATAACTCTTGGAGAACCAACCGTGCAGGGAGAGACTGGGCTGCACCTTACAAACACTTAATGGTGCCGGTGCATAAAGTAAACACACCCCTCTTGAAGGACAAGGTGAGATTCATACCATTCCTCCCATGCTAAACACCACGGCAAACTTTCAATCCAGTCTGATTGGTACTATAGGATTTAAAAAAAGAATCCACTTTTATTTGTTAATGTGATTTATAATTGGTCATAATATGGGTAAGATTAACATAAAAATAATTACAATTTTGTGCAACATAAAAAAAATGGTGGCTGATATTTTGCACCACTTTAGGGACAACTTAGGGAAACTGGTTCAAAGGAAGCTCAAACAAACGGCTCCTTCATACAAAACTAGATGTGCTTTTCTAACCCTGTTCTGAATATCTCATTTTTGATTTGTATGTGTTAGAAAATAATTCTCCCTTTGGGTATGGAGGGTTTATGAATTCTTCTCAGTTGTGATTATAGCTTCTCTTCTGCCCTGACAGCAGGGCATTCACTGCCAACCCAAGATCCACTCATGTTTATGACATAGTATGTTCACTGACTACATGTCCAGCCCTCATGTTGTGCTTTCAGACAGAAGTGTGTCTGATCTGACTGTTTTCTGAGTGTCTTATGGCTGCTGTTTTACAGGATGG
The DNA here is from genome assembly GCA_028567055.1 of Leptatherina wallacei. Taxonomy (NCBI): domain Eukaryota; kingdom Metazoa; phylum Chordata; class Actinopteri; order Atheriniformes; family Atherinidae; genus Leptatherina; species Leptatherina wallacei. The sequence continues at coordinate 25,446,722 of JAOXYM010000010.1, read as the reverse complement.
CTTCAGACAGTGCGGGATTAGAGGGAATATATCTGCCTGAAGTAGTTTCAGTGCTATATTACAGTACAAATGTAAAGCACCAACATGTTTTGGAACTAATAAAGTTCAATTGAAATGCTCCGGACAGGCTGAAAAAATGGGTGAAAAGATGAGAAAACACAGTGTTGTAAAGGACTTAGAGACACAGCAAGGTGAGAACCAGTTTAGAGCCAAGACTGGGAAAAGTAGGGCCTCGTAGTAGAAACCACCAAAGTTTTTCACTGAGCAGTCTTACCATCAAACTACAAGTTATGCCAATAGTTATACTTTACGGTCAGAAATAAAAATGAAAAATACAAATATGTTTTCTATGCCAAATTTGCTGTGACCTTCTCCCTGACCCCGTATGATCTGGTTCAAGTACTGATCACCTTGTGGCCCGCCATACTAGACAGAGATATCATGAAGACTAAACAACTGTCGAAGTCACTTGATGAAATCAGAGAGTAATGTCAAATCCAAAACTCACACCTCCAGACTATGATGCACTAATAATGCTTCACTGCAAGCGTCACAGGGCAGGTAAACGTGGGAAAATACCTGCCTCAATTCACTCTGTTGATTTAAACCAGTCCATAGACTCATACAGTGTTTGTTATTGCTATAGTCCTCATCTGCATCTCACATTGTGTTTCAGAAAGCATCTTGACATTGTCACCATCAATTCATCCAAATACTGTTGACTGACAGTCGGTTTCTGCCCAGGGACTATGATGTGACCAGTTAATTCAGCAGCTGTCTTTGGTGGCGGATTAAACCAATTCTGTAATATTCTCTTCTTGTAAATACACTTGGAGATAAATAAGGAAAAAGACAAATGTGTGTGGGAATGGTGGCAATGCAACACATTACATTTGGGCCTAATAATGGGTTTTATATTGGTGGCTCAAATCCAGCATGTGTCCTCTGACTGTGTGGCAGTGGACAGGAGTGATTCGAAACGCGATATGAAACAGATCTTGGACTGAGTGTCTGATATTCTTCTGTGCTCTGTCTTCACTTGCCCCATAGCTTGTGTGCTCCAGAGGGGTGACTATTGAAAGGGCTCTGCGGTGCTGTAGGGAAACAGTTCAACAGCTGTGGTGGCACCTTATCAGAGCCCAGCGAGTGCGTCCCTGTCCAGCTGAGCTGTGATAAGACAGGGTGAAACAAAGAGGTGCTGCGATTTAGGAGAGAGGGGGGGCTCGTGTCTGGTCCAGTCAGGGCAGGAGTTTTTGTAGGGCTTTAAGGATGAGGTTGTCAGTTGTTGACGGGTAGTAGTGAGGGAAAGTGACAAGGCAGTAGGAGAGGGCAAAGGAACTTTTCTAGGCCTAAAAAGGAAGGTCTCAGACCAGTGTTCCAGGTTTGGCCTTGTCCTGTCCGTACCACTGCGCATCTGCCAGCTCTGAACACAGGGGGCTGCTGAGAAAACAGCTGTCAGTGAAAGACCTGCAGGAAAAAGATAGAGCAGGATCACTGACTGCAAAGCAACAATTTATTTCTAAAACAATTTAAATACTAAAACATTCAACAGCTGCTGAGCTTTATTGTTTTAACAGCTTTCCGTAATGGTCCAGTGTAAAGTATTTCATTAGTAAATCCGGTGAGGAGTTAACCACGGTGAAGCATCGTAGTCAGAACACAGCAGAGCACATGCAAAGATCAGCCAAAGACACACATACCTCCACCATCAAAGAGCAAGAAATTAGAAGTGAGCCTTCCCCAATGTCAGCCCCCCCATGGCCGATGATACGCAGTAAGTAAGGGGTGTATTTGAACTTACTGTATATTACAGTGTGTACCACAGTCGTACTATTTGTAGAGTTGTGCATGGACAGATATGCACACTAGTCTGACCCTAAGACAATTTGGCCCTGATGTCATATAATGTCTGATTTCTGGTGATTTTCCCCCCAAAAAATCGGCTGATGCTGCGTTTTCCCAACACCACATTGCTCATTTAGACCAATGGGAGGCCGAGACCATAGACGGTACCTCTATGCATCAGAGCTGGGCTGAGGGGGAGACTGACAGACGTCCTCAGTAGGAGAGCTGTCTGCTGTGCCTCTAAACCAGGAGAGAGGACACACACATAAGGAAAGGAGGGTTAGTAAAGACAGAAAGACAGACAGAAGAGAAGTGATAAATATTAAGTGATAAGACAATTGTTCAGAAGGAAACGGCAGTCAGAGTGAAAGATGACAGAAAAGGAGGATAAAAGGAACAGAAATGCGATGAGTGAAACGTAAAGGACATAAACAGGACACAAATATAATTAAATTCTAGTGTGGAAGAGATTGAAAACCAACCCAATATCAATGTTACAGTGAGGTTTGGAAACCGATGCACAGGAAGAAGCTGAGTAGCAAAGATGAAGCAGGATGGAACAATCCTTCGCCATGATGTGTGATTCTTACCCGCTTTTCCAGTTGAGGATGTGCTGTGGGCTACAGGGGGGTGTGGGTGTGGCTGCGTGCTCGCTGGAGGGTGTCATACTTCTCTGGCTGTGAGGGGATGCAGCTGAAGGAAGAACCGAGAGTTAGCCGAGCAACATAGTAGGGGACAGAGGGCTGGAGGGCAAAGGAATTTCAACTATGCTTTACATGTAGGGTTGGGGGATGTGGCCCCAGGGCTACAAAACCCTATGACCTCAAGCTCATGAGATAGACAAAGTCCACTGTGCACACTTTACAGGCCTCGTTGGTGCAGTAGGCAGCGCGTCAGTCTCATAATCTGAAGGTCGTGAGTTCGAGCCTCACACGGGGCAATTACTTTTCTACTTCAACTACTCTTTTGAGCAGAAGTTATTCTAAAAAGTGAAACTTCTTAAACCCAACCGGTCGAGGCAGATGGCCGCCCTCCCTGAGCCGGGTTCTGCTGGAGGTTTTTCCTTCCTGTTAAAAGGG
>JAOXYM010000010.1:25423113-25443400 GCA_028567055.1 Leptatherina wallacei | reverse complement strand
GAGTTGATGATGGCCTTTTTGTGTTTTTATAAACACACACTGTCAAACTAACCTTTAAAATGATTTCTCTCCATTTTTATTTCACAGACTTTGCAACCCAAATACTAAACATTTCCCACTCCAAGTACAAAGAATCCTTTTTCTTTATTTACAAGGTCCAATATTATAATAAACCCTCATTAGAGATTTCATGACTAGTAAAATTGGCTGATTACAACTTTATGAAATGAACACATAGTAGAATGCTTTTGAGTTTTAAAGCTGCTTTACTCTAATAATCAGGCAACGAAAGGAAGGCAGGTTCAGTAGGAATACACATTTCAGCACAACCAGTTCATGAATCAGCAGGTTTTGCCTACAGCCATTATAAACTCTCCTCCTCTTCTTTAGACTTTTAACTTAAAACTTGGAAAGTGCATCCATTTACTTAATCCATTTAAGGAATATAAGCCTATTCTTAATTTATTCCAATAAACAAAAACATTATACATAGGACTAAAAAATGTGATGTTATAGTTCTAGCAAGAGGAAAAAACACAAGAGATGCATTTTTTAAAGTACGTTTTGCAATACATAAAACAACAACAACAAAACCCAAAAACGTCCTCTTCTCATTATCTTTGATTTCATTGTGACTCAGATAATTCTGGTCTTAGATTACACATGTATCATAACTCTTATGAATTATACGAGTGGTTGGGAGCATGTCTCCTTTAAAACTAATGATCTTAGGTATATTCTGTGAAGGACATTGTTTATTTTAAATCAACGCAAACTATTCTTACAGAATATCACTATTAGCCATGCGCAGTACATTAACATCTTAACAACAACCAAATCTAACTCACAAATCTCTCCGGCACATGTTTTGTTGGTGCAGTAGGCTCCATTTAAGTCTTGTAATCTAAAAGGCTGTTACTTCAAACCACACTGGATTTGTGCAGTATTTGCCCTTAAAATGTTGAAATGCATACATGAAAGAAGTCCATTATTACCAGCTTTCTCCCCAAGGAGCAGTATTTGCCCTCTACAAGTTAATATTATAACCTTTGTGTAAATCTGCCTAATTCAACATGGTCTTGCATACATTTATAGGTCGACCTTATAATCCAAGCCTCTGAGTTTGAGCCGCACACAAGGCACTCATATAACTGACCAATCGGGTTCGAAAAGATATATTTTGAAGCGTATTTGCTGAGTTAGAATCTCAATGCAGCCCTTGTTGGTGCAGTAGGCTTAGTCTCACGATTAGAAGATTCTGGAAGTTCCTGAAAGTTTGAGCCACACATGAGCTCCAGTTTATTTGCGACTACTCCACACAGTTTTTCTCAAAATAAATAAAAATCATTTGTTGAGTGAAATGAACAGAGACGGTGTTTGGCTGATCTATGAAACACATACTGATGATGGCCTCTTCACCTGTATGAGACTGGATTTAAAGAGAATACATCAAGGAGGCTTACCTGGCGAGCCCTTGGCCAGAGTCCCCACTCTACTCCCCCGACCGTGTCCCAGAGTGCCTTGCTGCGAACCAGTCTCAGAAGATGTCGATCCTGAATGCGAGTGACCCCTTTCCTTCAGGCTCCCCGAAGACCTCTGGTACCAACACCGCAGCTCTTCAGAAACTGCTGCCCTCCCCCCTCCTCCACCGCCCTCTCTCCCCAATGATGGAGTCCGTACGATCTGAGAACGTGACGGCGTGAGTCGGCCGCTCCCCTCTCCTCCCTCGTCTCCCCCCCAGGCCTCCTTGTACAGTCCGCCGGCCGTGTAGGAGCTGGAGGTCTTGAACTGAGCCTTCACGCTGTAGTGGCCCTCCTGGTCGTTCTCCAGGCTGCGCACCACCACGGGGTTCGGGCTGCCTTCCACGTAGAGCGGGTACTCCTTAATGCGGTACTGGGAGGAAGGCTGGCTCTGACTGTGGAGGTAGACTCCGTGGTGTCCCCCTCCCATCCCACCTCCACCTGAGCCTCCACCGGAACCGTTCTTAGCTGCCAGATTTGGCATTGAGCCAGAGTTAGAAGAACCCAAGTGCCCTGCAGACCTGTAGAGAAAACAAATGACGACACATGTAAATCTCATAGTTTATTTCTTTATTTATGACATAGCTTTGAATGAACCTTATAGATATATCCCCCCCCCCAAAAAAAAGCTTATATATTTCAAACCCTTACCTGTGCCTTTGCCGCTGCCTCTGCCTTGCTTTGGAGGGGGAGTCCTCTGCCAGAGTTGAATAGTTTGGATTGCTGCCAGGGGGTCCACCAGAGGGGTAGTAATGCTCTGAACTGCTTTGGCTGGTGCAGGATGAACAGTCATCCAGTGGGTCAGAACCATTGGAGCTGCGTCCCGGACCGAGGAAAAAGTCAGGACTGCCCAAGGTGTGCGGGTGTGCGTCAGGATCAGACGCCAGCAGTTTGCCCTGAGACTCAAGGCTGGAGCTGCGGTTCCTAAAGTGCTGAGAGAGACTGTGCAGACGTGTGGGACTGATGTCCACTGACCTGCGGCATGAAGGATGGCAAAAGGTTCAATTCTATTTACACTTAAAGACTTTACATTTTTATACATATCTAGATTTACATTCTCTTTTCATCTACATGCTCTTTTTTTTTTGTGGATAATCTATAAACAACTGTCTGACCTGGTGGAATGTACGTAGTGTGGAGTCCTGGTTCTTAGGTCCGGGGTCGACGGCATGCTGGACTGAGAGTTCCAGTGAGGCATGCTCCTAATGGGGCTGCTCTGCAGGGAGTTACTACCACCTGCTTCAGCACTGCCAGAACTTGGGAAACGCCTGTGACTAGACAAAGGTTCATTTATGAAAAAACATTTCCTTTTATCCATTCCCACATACATATAATGTTCATCCATCAAGTAGCTACTGCAAGGCTATTGGGTGAATTTCTAATCCCAAAAGTATTGCTGTTCATTTCAGATGGACTTAAATTTAAGCTTAAATGTAGGTGCGACATTGATGATTAAACTAACTGTGACACTTGTACATTAATAAACCACGGCTCTGTTTTAAGGATAACAAAACCTCGCTCCTACCTGGAATGAGAAGAGCGTTTCTTGACCTTTTCGTAGGGCTCATCCAGTGATGATTCGCTCCACATTTTGGGTTTGATGGGAGATTTATCATAGTCAGAGCGTGTGTAGTGCATGTGTCGCAGGCCGTCCAGGGACTGCGGTGGAGGGGGCCGACTGTGAGAGGGCGGTCGTGGAGGGAGACCCTTATGAGGTGATGCTATTGGTGAGAAAGTTGGAGTACCTGTAACTTGAGGGTCATCTAAAAAAAAAAAAAGGAAACAGTAGACAATGTTAGAGCAACAACAAAGTGGATCCCAGTGAATAAAATCCTTATCAGAAGCCATGAAAGCAAAACTATCAATGACTTCTGTAGGATAAATATGAATGGTAGAGATTTACCATCATCTAAGACCAGTGCATCAGACAATGAGCTGTCTTCAGAACCAATATTAGCTTCTATAGGAAAGAAAAACAAAAACAAAATAAAGAGGTTAGATTTTATTCTATGAAATGTCTCGTGTTTATAAAAGCATCAAAAAAGCATCCATGTTTGAGCTTGTCAGTCTGCTGCTGTCCGTCTTATCAGTAATAGCTCACAAAAACATAGAAATATGAAAACAGTCCGATTTCCCAGCAGCGAATAAAAGCATACCTTCTATGATGAGCGACGCCCTCTGCGTAGGCTTCTTTCCAGAGCGGACACGGTACTCGTTGATAGAGTTCTCAATTTCCTGGAGCTTCTTCAATGCTTTCAGATAAGAAGTCTTCCTCTGCTTCTTCAGCTTCTTACTACTCACGTGAGGATCACTGGCAAGACGCCTGGCTGCCTCTGTAATCTGGGACTGAATGGCAAACTCCCGCTCCAAACGCTCAAGCTCCTCTTCCTGCCGTGCACACAAACATGAATGCAAAAAGGGGACGCATTCACTAGATCTTCTCACAGTTTTAGCAACAGAAATCAACGAACAACAGCAAGACTTAGTTTGCAGACGGACAGTCGTACTAACTCTCCCATGCTACACTTCTGGTTATACACACGGCCGAGGACTTGCCAGGAAAAACACACTGCGGAAATAATTTATCTGTGCTGCAGCTGTGCATTTTCTCACCACTGGATATTTTCTATTGAGGCACTCTGTCCCCCAATAATAACATCCCCACATCAATCTATCCACTCCCACACTAATGCTCTCCTGAGATTATGGAGCAGAACAGGTTGACAAAATGACACCAAGAAGCAAACGTATGACATAAACAAGTATCTATTGACTGTACGATAAAATGGAATTTAACATAGTGCTGTGTCTTAATAGCATACTTTTGGGAGTGTGATTATAGATGTGGAAATAAACTTGTGGATGTCCTGTGACACACTGTGTACGGCCAGCATGTAATTAGTTCACTCACATCTCAGAGAAAAAACACACGATTTCGATTAAAACCGCAGGGACAGAACGATAATATATCCACTTAATACTGGACTACCTAAGTTCTGAGGAATCCCACAGCTACCAGAGCAGCCTCTGTTTCCATGTGCAGAGTTTAAGGTGTTCAGGTTAAATCAAGCAACATCTTTCTGCTTACCGGGCGGTTTCGTGATATTGTGTCCCTGGATTCTTTTCAAGGCATACAACCTCAGCATCACACACATACAGACGTGTGCACAGTCCTACTATCACCACTTCCTGTGGGGAGAACGCTGCCAGACTAAATTTAGAAGCTCTGCTCCTCTGGAAAATCTACCCGTGGCACAAAAAGGCAGCAAGACAAAGAATGAGTAGAACTACTTTCAGCTCCAAGAAGTGTCAGATTGTGGGCTGTTTGCTGATCTCGGGTTCCTTTGTTATCTAAAAATTAATTGCTGTATGGGTCAGTTACACTAACATGAAATAAATCAGCACCGCAGATTTAAATGTGTTTATTTTAACTACAGAAACCACCAAATTACCTCATGTTTTCATTCTGCTTGTGTGGATGAAAGAAGATTGGAGAGTGTGATTCTGTGCTAGGAAAGAGATTAAGGAGCTGGGACTTTACCTCCCCCTTGGGTAGGATTTTCTGTTCGTCCAGTTTGAAAGCAGTGCCAATCTTCCGCCTGACTGTGGGCGCCTCCTCTCCTGGATCCAGTGGATATTCCTTAGGAAGCTTTCCCGTTAGCTCCTGGAAAGCAGGGATTGGGGAATTGCGGGTTAATAAAGCTAAAAAAAAGGAGAGCTAAAAAACAACATTTTAAATATTTACTAGTTTTGTTCAGCTTTCTCATACCGCTTCTCTAATGCAGATGCTCTTGAGTTCCTCTAGTCGTTGTTTCAGTGTTTCCTCCAGTGCTTCCTGCCTTGCTCGCAGTGCTGCCAGCATGTCCTTCTTAGCAGTCTGGGAGCTGTCTGATTCCTGAGAGCCTGCAGGGGTGCAGAAAACGCACAGCATAAGGCCAGGAGTTGTGCAGCAGATTTGAGAGGGGAGGGAAAAATTGTGTATGCACCTGCTGGTCTTTCAGGATGTTTACGGGGAAGCGAATGGAACATTTCGATAAGGAAACTGAGTTACAGCGCTGCGTTTGTGCGAGCAAGTGAGTGTTTAGAGGAAAAGGGCAGTTTAGGACAAAGTATGTGACGCACATTTCCAAGACATTGAGATTGTGCCAGTCTTGTTTGCAACATTTCTTGAGGAAAAAAACAAAACACATACCCCCCCCCACACACACACACACACACACATACACACTCTGTTTCTCTTTGTTGCTCTCTCATCGACCTAATGTGGTTTACTGTGCGGTTGAGCTTTCAAACAATACAAAAGTAACCGCTGCTGAAAATGTTTTGGTCAGGAAAAAGAAAACGGAGACCGTGCTCCACTGTCATAAAAGACACCATATTAACGTTTCGGCTGCCTGGCATGTATGCAGACTTTAGAAGTGATCAACAAACTGACGAGAGAGACAGATTTCAGCAATACCTCATTTCCGGGCTTGAAGAAAAGAAAAAAAACTAAACTAAACTTTAGTCTCAATCTGGCTGTTTGGACTGCAGCAGTCAAACACGTGCCAGTTCCTTAGACAAGTAAATGCTGTAGTCAGGAGTGAATTGCGAAATTAACAGGCTGACCCTGGACCAGAGAGAAAAGTGACAATACACAGACAGATAAGATGAATACACACTGATAGCAGGTAGCAGGAAAAAAAAACAGAAACTAATGGAGATGAGTGATGGAAAGACAAAACTGCATGCAGAACATTATTACTGAAACAGAACAGTTTGTTCTTTTTTATGCAACAGAGAAACAGAGAGGTATAAAAGACAGACAAAAACCCCTGCCTCTTAATCATAAATGATGATGGTTTGGTTTAAAGCACATTATTTTATAACAGCCTAATGTCTGGGCCTAAAAGGGCATTTTCCTTTCAACTCTGATTTTATCTTATGTACAAATCTTCCTGTCACATTCATTATTTGTTTAACACAGATAAGCATTGTTTTAAAGGCCAAGGCGAAGTAGCACAGAACCACAGCCCCATTCATTCCCCCACACACTAAATTTAGAGAAGGCAGGGGCCTCTGGACGATGAGTCCGTGTGACATGGAGGGGTGGGAATGGTGTTCCATACGTACTGCAAGACACTGGGTGGAGTGTGTGTACAGTATGTGTGTAAGAACATTCAACAGAGAATGAGTAGATCCTTTCCTGTGGCAGCTGTTTCTGTCTCTCTGGTTGTCAACACGACATCTCTGACACATGCAAACACAAAGACAAACACACTTGCGTATCAGTCTTGCGCACACACTGACCTGAGGAGAGCAGACTGCCACTGCTGCCACTGATAATCTTGCCCTTGCTGCCCATGTTGGCAAGTTTGGAGGTCTTCAAAGTTCCCGTTTCCGTGAGGTCTATAGCAATCTCACTCAAACTCCGCGCTGCATGGATCTTCGACTGCACGCATGACGAAAAAAAAAAAAGAGGGTTAGTTGAAGTATCCCTTTCTGACCATATCTATCTGTTGTGCTTTGAATTAACACCATGTATGAAAGAAAGACTGACCTTGCTCTGCTTGCGATCCAGGTAGAACTGGTGTTGGCTGATAGCCATGGCCCAGATGGACTTGATGAGGGCAGGACAGGCGTACCAGGTATGCACAGCAATGCCACTGTGGCCGAACGTCCTTCTTGTTACCGACGCCCTACAGTAGGAGCGGACACAAAGCCTCCTTATACACACTGAACACAAAAAGATGGCCACACATCTATCTATGAAAACACTCTTGCTCAGCTACTCTAGTGACTACTGCTGCTACCAAGAAGGGCAAATAATAATAATAGAGATGCTTTTTTGAAAAAAAAAAAATAAAAAGCCACACACGATGCTCCCCATTGTTTACTCATCCTTTTTTTAAACACACATCTATAGTGGAGCAGCAGACCAACTCGCTCTAATGACAGCTTCCCTTAAAGAAAACACCACTGCTCCCTGTTTCACTCTGTCTGTCTCTTTTTTCTCCCATTCCCTCCCTCTCTCTGTCTGTAGAATAACACTCCGTATATATAGCCATGTTAAATAAACACAAGAGGTCACTTCCTCAGCAAAACAGCCATCACACAGCCATGTATCCTTCTGTGGTAATCTATCAAGGGTTTACCCTGTGTGTTTGTGTGTGTGCATGTGATCGAGAGCACATGTGTTTGTTAATACTCAGACAATCAATCTGTGTGAGGCTCCATCAGGACATCCCCAATGTCCTGCACGGTTGCCAAGACAAATTCTGAAACCATGATCGAATCAGACTGCAATCTTCCTTTTCCTGCACTACACGGAATGTACTTTGAATCTTATTATATTCCCATATGCTATAGTGGTAATTTACAGTAAAAGCAACTGGAAGGTGTCCATAACTGTCCCGCCTTAGCCGGAGCTACATTACATGAGACCTGCGATCAATCATGAGGACGGGTACGACACAACGATCATCTCATTTGTGACCGGCTTAAGAGGATAATCTTTTGTTTTAACACAGAAAAATAAACTGTTTGTGGTATAAATTTACCTCCTGGGGTCATGAACTTCCACTGAAAACTTCTTTTCTCTGAAGTAGAGGTTCTCCAGCTGACGCCATTGGAACACCTGAAGTTTGGGAGAAACACAAAACCTTAGGATAGATCTAAAAAAAAAATATATATTTACTTCACATGAAATCCACACAGCCTTCAGCCTCATCTCTTCTCTTGAATGATGAAATTTGTTTTTGCGAGAAAACGCAAAAAAAAAAAGGAGGAGCAAAGCAAGAGAAAAAAACAAAAAAAGCAGATGTAAAGGAGTTGTTAAGAACAGAGAGACCTCATCTGGAGGTCTATGATCAGGTCCAGACCAGGCGGTCTTTCCACAATGGATCCCAGCAGTGGATGATCTCACTTTGGAGAAAGACAGTGTGAGCGGAAGACAGCTTCCTTTCCTCTGCGTGACTTTTCTTTCTTTCTTTCTCTCTTTCTTCCTTTTTTTTTGTACTCCGTCCCCTTCATGAACCATCGGCTCCTCTTTAAAAGAAGCCAAAGCCAGCTGGGCGAGAAAGCTTCCCTCAAGACGTACTCCACAGCATGTGTGTATCTTCAGTCCTCCCAGGCGCAAGGGAAAAGAAAGTTATGAGGTGGTGGGTGTTCACCATCTGGAGGCATGTGTATGTGTTGCTGGAAAGTGTGTAAAGTTGAGTTTCCTCCTCTCCTGGAGCTTTGCTGGGAGGGTTAAGAGGAGAGGGGGCGTTTATGCCTCCCCTCCTCATGACCCCTCCTCCCTCCCTCCCTCGGGGACTGCGCGTTCTACTCTCGGCTGCGGTTTGGAGGTGTGTGTGTGAAACGAGGGGTCAGGCAGAAGGGTGGCGGCGGGTGTGTGTGTGTGTGGTGTGGTAAAAGAGGGAGTGAAGCTTTCTGCGGCCCTGCCGATTGAAGTGCCCTTGCTTTGTTAGTCAAACCTCTCCGTGCACACACACACACACAGACATCTGCAAAGTCTGAGTCTGTTTCTTGTTAGTGAGCAAGTAAAATGTGGGCTATTTCAGAGCACACCATGACCTGCATCTATCAGCTGGACACGCACATTCAAAAGAAGTAAAGTAGTCAAGAAGTAACGGGGAAAAAAGCAAGAGAATAGAAATGATGAGGGAGACTCCTGTTATGACACCAAAAAGGAGGAAAAGAGGAAAAATTGGTAAAGAAAGGAAAAGACAGAAGGATGGGAGGGAGAAGGGGGAAGAAGAGGAGGACAAATACAACAAAAAACAACATATAAGCAGGATAGAATGTCAATATTTTGGTGTCTACACATGTTCAAGCATGAGAGAAGAAAGTCAGCTGCTTTATCAAAACTTGTGCTGTACCGTGCAATTTCAATGGGCTGTGAAGTGCTAATGAAGCATGGTGCTAAATATAGCAGGCAGGGCAGACACCAAGAGACTGTGTATGTATATGTGTGTGTGTGTGTTGGTTACTTAAGGACCAGAGTTGTGTAGATAAGAAAGGTAACTGTGTTCTGGCAAAAGGCCACTAAAGCTGTCCTCACCATCAATCGGACTGAGTTAATGCATTCTGATTGTTAGCTTTGATGTTTCAGGACAAGTTGTACATGTACACACATATCTGGAGAACACTGCTGGCAGAGGCATTACTTGGGTGCTGTTATGTCATCCGACAGTTTAAAAATCAGGGATTTCTGTTGGAATTCTGTATAGTTTCAAACTTATATAAGCCTATTGTATCATTTAAGCTCTGTAGTTGTTGTGAAAGATTGTTAACAGCTGAAACATCTGAATAAAAAACAAGAAAGAAAAAAAAAACAGCTTTCTTTTCTGAGATACTCACTAAAGTGGGCGATTCTCTCATTAGAGCTGCGCATGTATGTGTGCACAAAGTATAGATCCTCTTCCTTTCGACAGTAGAATGCCCATACACAATGGCCCAAACACACACAAGCGGAGGAAGTGACTGGTCATTGCTCATCACCAAACAGGGTGGTCATCCGGACAGACCCATGTCTGTCTCATAATAATGTCCGTGCATGCAAACTCACACGCATCGCAGATGAAAAGGTCAAATGTGATGGTGTGTAAAAGCCTTTCTTTGGTGTGGGCTACTCCCTGGAGATAACTTGAAGAATAGAAAGTTTAAATAGCTTGGGTCAGTACAGCTATGGTGCAGCTAGGTATTATTCTGTTCTAGACTTGGACCTGAGGGCTTTTAAGACTATTGTTTCATCCATGGGTGGGGTTCTAGTACACAAAAGTACAGTATATCCATCAACAGTTGTCATAGAGATGCACACAGAGGAATGGTTGTATGTGGTTATGTTCTCCTTTCTTTGTATCAGTATGCATACAAAATGCATGTAAGATAAAGTTCATTTAAACCATGTTTGACAGGAAACCTATGACTTCAACACAATGCTCATAGGTTAGCCTTAATCAGTGAGTAAGGAAGTTAGTCCACATGCAATCTCTATAATCTCTGCTAAACGAGTCACAAGACACTAATGAAGCATTAGAACAGTGTGTGTTTCTGTTGTAAATCTCACTGTGTGTTTACTGTAGCCGTGTCTGCATGTGGCCTGTTAAACAGAGGGGGGTGTATTTTAGCATCCCTGAATAAATGTGGTAGGTGATCTGCATTTAAGAAGACCGCCTAATTAAAAACACACTGCATCCAGCACAACTATTATACAAGATAAGGTGAGTCCTTCATTGATTCATCTAAAAGGCTTTTTCTGAAAATATTAACTACTTTTTTTTATTTTGACTAAAAACATCTGGCCCAACATGCCTCATAATTAGTGTTCTGCCTTCACCTCTCTGACTCACAGTAAAGACAACATTGAAGACTGAGGATAAAGTGGTTACGCTCTGAGTCAGTGGTTACTGGTACTGAACTGGCTTACTGACTTACTAATCAAAACTGCACCCCCACCAGTTCAAATAGTGATGAGACTCTGCTCTAACATAAGTTCTGAATACATTCCTCAGGTCTGGAAAAAAAGCAAATACCCTCCACTTTCTTTTCTCTGATTAGTGAACAAACCTTTACTGCATTGTGTTTTAGTTGAACTTGTGATGCTGATTTACTCCATAAATCTTGTTTTGGCCAAACCTCTTAAGACCAGGATCAGACCTGCACCATAAAGAGGCCCGGTCTTTCTTTTTCTCTGCCTCTGATTGTATGCATGTTCGTGTGATGGGCACTATTAAAGCTTAACAGACCAATGACTTACACTAACTGTTGCTATAGCAGCTGAATGCTTGATAAATCACTTGTATAGGAATGCTATTAACTCTTTCACCACTCAATCTTTCTCAAAATAACCTATTTACTTGTGGCAATGAACACATTTTCCATTCTGTCATTACATGAGCTTCATGGTTAAATAACCAGAATCTTTTTCTATCTTTTTTTTTACCTAACGCCGAAGCAATCGCATGATTTGGGGCTCTTTAATGAGACAGGAACAGGGCTTGGTGGCGAGACAGTCATTTAGAGTGGAATGCACAAATCAAGATGCACACACATGCAAAGCACAACATTGGTGGCAAACAGGAAAGCATTTGGCAGCCAGGAAGCATTAATCAGGACGGCGAGTTCAGTGTTCAGTCAAGTTCCTGCCTGTGTGTGTATGTGTGTGTGCATCCAAAGTGTGCAACTATGTTTATGAGGAACACAATCGATTTAAGCATGAGAGAGTATATACTGGTAGTCAGTCAGTATGCTGGGATGCTGTTAATGTCGTTCACACGTTGTGGCACAAGGCTGAATGCCAGAGATCAAGGCCCCAAACAAGACTAGGTCTCAGAGGGGAAACATGACTGCGAGGAAGACTGTGTCACAAAACACAAATACATTTAGGACAGGATGTTACATTCCAAGACTGAACGTCTCTACGCAGTTATCATTGTAAAACATTGTGAGTACTCCACATAAACACAATATTCTGACTCAGCGAATGGAAAAATAGAGAAAAAGAAGACAAAGAGAGACTGAGAAAAAGGGGTTTCCATTTTAAGTAACATATATATCAAGAATGTAATCTGCTCTGGGAAAAAAGGAATCAGCTGAGATGGATTGAGTGAGTGAATAATAATTATATAAAAGAAAAACAATAGCAAGGAATGCATTTATAAATGACACAAAAGGGAACAAAGGGCTATGCAGGGGATTTTTTTTATTTTTGTAGAGATCAGAAGGGGCAACATCTCACCTTCCTGGGTTTGACTTTGTCCTGGTAATCATACTGAAAGATGCCTTTATAGCTCAAACCCAACCACCACGGGATCCCCTGCTTGTCCTAAAAACACAAAAAATACAATTTTCTGTTCACTTCTTCACATTTCCACATAATCTGCTTGCAGTTCCAGAGTGAGCAAAAATGTGTGTGGTGCATGTGTGAGAAAAAAGCCGAAGACGGAGTAGTAAAACTGTACCTTTACGGCATAGTAATGCACTCCATATGTAGGCAGAGACTCTACAATGCTCATATAACTGTGAGGAACAGAAATACACAGATGTAAGAGTTGCAAGGGGCACAGTCCTCCAAACACTGGACAAATATAACTAAAGTCACATATAGGCACTTACTTTACAATTGCCTGTCCTCTGGACTGCCCACTGAGTTTCTTGTAATGCTCCATGACCCGGTCTTCACTGTAAAAATAGTGAAATAAGAAAAAAAAAAGAACAATATTAAGGAGATAGACAACATGAGGGTCTGCACAATGTTCACGTTATCGTATGGACAATTGTACAGTCTCCTACCAGTAGGCCAGAGATGGGTGCTCCTTTAAGGCCTGGGTGGGAAGAGCAGGCAACTTTTTCAGGTCAGACCTGGTTGCCTCATTACTGGCAAAGAAAAATAAACAAAACTGGTCAACGCTACTTCTGCAAGATTGATTGGCAAAAGAGCAGCCTAGTTTTAAGTTGCATCTTAACACATTTTTCTTTTTTCAATTTGGAAAAATGTGGGTAAATGTAATATTATCAGTTTGACAAAGAGGAATAAATGCTGCTGGCTTAGATGTTCTCTATTTTAAGGACTGGGTGCGTTTTTTTTTTTTATCTCTGAACAGCTGCAGAGACACTGACAGCTGGAGAAAGAAGAAAAAGAGTGATAGAAACAGACACCAAATCAAAAGAGAAATAAAGATAAAAGGAGATAAAGAAACACGGATGGAGCTGGAAAAGATTAAGATGGAGCTTGAGTAAATGAGACATGGAGCCATGCAGAGAGCTAAAGGGGCTTGGCCCTGGATTCGGTTTTCAGACCTCCCGAGGAAGGAGTTCTTAATACCACACTCTAATCCCCTGGCCTCTCTGTAGACACCACCAAGACCCTGGAAGATTGGGGAAAGCTCTGGGAACATGGCAACCTATGAGCTAAGCCCTGGAAGAGATCCCATCTACCCTGCCCGACTGTTCTTGGATGTGTGAAAACAGCTGTGTGTCTGGTTTGGTTAACATCCACTCATGTAGCTATTCATCAACGTTTGTATTATACAAGAGGAAAATCCTGAAAAATCACACTATCAATACAAAAAGACATGTTTACATGTAACCGAATCACAGAGTCTGAAACGTATTCCTCAACAGTAAACTGGACATAAAAAAAGCAAGACTATATGGCTATGCAGAGAGCAGTCTCTGTGGACTTAAAGAGAAGGGAGATATGTGGGTGATCTATATGTGTGTGGAAGAGGAAGGGTTAAGGAAATGGGGAGATGAAAGATGAAAGAAGCATCTCCAGACAGTGTCACATTCCAGCCCTCTGCAGGATGTTGTGTTTATTTACTCCTCTCAACGGCGGAAATGAGGTCAGAGGTGATGGCTGCTGTGGTCTGTTATCCATGCTACAACAAAAGGATAAGGGATGATATACATTTAGGCCAACAAGATGAGCCACTTGAGGTGAGCAGCTCATGTGAAAAATTGACTGGAAAACTCCGGAGCTAAAGGCCTAACCTAATTCAAGTTTAAAGGATTATACTGACATTGACACTATTTAATGAAAACTCTCAATAGTTGATCATTTTATTTTGCTCTGGCTTGTGGCAGATAAGGGAATTTTTTGACACATAACCCATATTGTGATGAATGGCAGCAAAGAAACGCATCACAATAAAGCTGAATAGCTTGAACAGAAGTTGCTACAGATTGGAATGAAGTTCATAAACCAAGAAAGTTCTCAGTGAAGCATCTCGGCGCTGACCTCGAACATCATCTCTACCCCCCCCTCCTATCCTTGCTTCTCTTTTCTGAGTCAACATACAGCATCACTCTGAAGTTTGGACACACTTGCCCCTTTCATTTAAATGGGTAGGTGAGCCTGAGCTTTAGTTCTCATTCAGTGAATCAGCTCAGCCAGTTGCTCTAATGTTTTAACTGGGTGATGGTACATCCATTACTCAGGCAAAGTACTATTTAGTTGCTTTGTTAGACTAAATCCTAAATCTTTTCTCTGTCAAATTATCTTTTGAGAAATCAAACTAAGAGCTTTGCTTTTACCGTCGGCAACAGGCAGCATGATGTGTCACAGTGACTCTTGTGGTTATATAGTACACATGAGCTCTCACTACCTGGGAACGGTATTCAGCGCACCCTCTCTCTTTCATTGATTAAAAGAACAGACAGAATATTTCAAACATTTCATTTAGATAGAATGATTGCCAGTACGTTTACCTGGTAAAATCACCTTTGGCCTCCTGCAGAAAAGACATTAAAAAGATAAAAAGAGTGAGAAGAGATAAGGCAGTTTACATAATGTATGGTGATGTGTTAGAACTGAACAGTGAGCATAGTGAAACCTTTGAAGGCCTGCAAAACAGATACCTGATACTGTACATCTGCACCTGCACACACACACTCACGCGCACACACAAACCACTCAGCCAAGTCTATGTGTAACATGACCTTGCAGAATCACAGTTAATGGACTGACCTGCTCTGAGAAAGGGACAGGGCAAAGGAAGGGCTGGGATTAAGGAGTTTCCACTATGCTCTGCGTTCAGTTATCACTTATGGGGCAAAATCTTGTTTTAGAATTTAGCCGCAAGGAAAGTCAATTAGGGATACAAGGCAGATTAACGACAGATTGGGGCCTGCAGTAGATAATGTGAGTTAAATTACTGACGGTTATGACTGCAGTGGATTATGTGAGTTTAATCGTCAGCAATTTGGTTCAAAGACTGGTGAAGATACTTCACTTTCAGCAGAGCTGTTTCAGGCCCAACAGAAGTTATTCCAGTGAGCGTAGCAAAAAACATTCACACTCACATATATGCCATCACATGCACAAACAAGCGCACTTTAACTTACTTGTAGGATGTAAGAAGCCAATTCAAAGACAACCTCACTGTCAACTTCAATGAGCTCCTTCAAACAGAGAAGAACAGAAGAGAACAGAAACCGTGAATGACATGTTTTTTTTTGTTTTGTTTTTTTCGTTTTGTTTTTACTACTGATGAGAAAATAAATAAATCACAGACACCCCTGATATGGGGAGCAAAAGGCATGCCATTCATCATCATTTATTCCATCATTAAAGACATGTCGCTGGTTCTTCCTCCCCTACAACCAACATTTTCCCTCTTCTCTAATTTCATGTGTTCCCAGAGATCAGAGGCAAAGTGAAGGGGGTTGGGAGTAGGGGGTTTATGGGCTGAGGGTGAACATGGTTGCTCTGGTAACTGCTGCTTGTTACATATTCTTATGCCATTTTTTTTTTACTTTAATGTATTATCGTTTATTACAATCTAGTTATTGGTAAAAAATGAAAAGGTTCCAGATAATATGGAGGCAGGGGAATGAGGCAGAGAGATACCAAAGAAATGCAAGCGTGGGTGATTTAACACATCTGTGTGGCTGCTTTGTGTATTTATCAACAATGTGAGCGTACACAGACGTATTCTATGTGTTCAATACAGGACATAGGTTTAAGGGTTAGTGGGCTGTGAGTAGTGGGTCAGGAATGCCAGGAATGCTCCCTTTACAATCCACCTCTTAATTGGCTGGGAGATCAGACAGTCCCGATGAAATGTTAGACCGAGTAAACCCACTCTGGGTGTACCACCCAACACGGCTACAAATCGCCACACACTGTGAGTTTGTGTTTGTTTGGACATTCACGGAACAGCTAAATGCTTCTAAGTGCAAACGCTGCCTGGAAAAAGTGACGTCTTCCTCATGATTTACTTCATACAGGCAACATGTTAACTCAGAATATGTTCAAGTTTCTTCTTTTGCCTCTTTCCTTGAATAAGGTCACCATGGTCATCTACACCTGGAACAAGAAGGGTTAACACACGCTGAGCCGAGCTGCCATGTGATTAATGAGCAGATAGAGATTGGATATAATCCTCAAGACATTTGAACAGATTTATGAGTGGGAGGGAACTAGATACTTTCTGCTTCTATTTCGTAACAATGCAGCACATTTGAGGTTATAATGTAGGTTCACTGCAATTTTTGACATACATTCATCAAAATTTTGACCCTGCATGTGATAGAGTGCTAGCTCTCTGCTCCTATGTGAATTATATATCAGAATCTACACAAAGTATATAATCATCTACTGTATATTCATCATGAAACTGTTGATTTCAATCCAGATAATGATCAGTCTTAAGATATTATCGAAATGGTTTTGAGAGAAAAAGTTTTGCCCATTTATTTTTCTTCAGGCTTCACACGCCCTCCTCTGGATGAGATGCATAACTGCTTGACGTTGACCTGACTATATCTACATCAAAGGCAGGTAGACTAGGATTAAAAGTTGTGAATTTGTAACTGAAGGATTGCCACAATTTACTAAACATTAACCAGATTACAAAAAAACGGGATGGGTTCCCCTCATTCTAAACAAATTATTTTCACCGAATAACCAATATACAGAGGTACAAAAATGTGAAAAGTAACTCCATGTGCTTTATTGCCTTTGAAATATTTTCCCTGGCTGTTTATTCAAAGGTTTGATTTCAATTGTCATTCAAGAAGTGTACATAAATGTGCTTCAGTGTTGCCAGATGGCAGTAAATGTGTCAAATTATTCGCTAGCTGCTGGAATGTGGAGCAGCACATAGCGTGATGGGTAACAGCTGATGCAAATAGCTCACATTTTCTGCTTCACCAAATCCATGTACAGGATGGATGTCCGAGCTTTGCTCTTGTGGCATTTCATCATTTAGAGCTAAAAATTGGGCTAATGAAGTGGCGTAGAGGCATGCCAAAAACCTTTACCTCAAAACACCAGCTGAACTTTTCCAGCTTCTTCTTGTAAAATGATTTAAGACCAATGGAAAATCTCCGTTTCAAATACAAAGGATCCCTACAACCCATATAAGCACATCCATCTGTTATCAGAAGCCAGTGGTATTTGGAATGCATCATGAAAAAGGAGGAAGTGTACCTTGTTTATGATGGACTTGGCATTAAGAAAGAACAGCTCAATGGTGGCATTGTCCTTTAGGTAGGATATACTCTCAATGTAGAACCTGCAAACAGAAGAAAAATCCTCAACCAGCAGGAAGATATGATGATCTTCAGCCTGATGATGAGACTCAATAAATGTTATAGTCTATATGCCGAAGTAAGAAAGAGTACCACACCTAATTGGTAAGCAGTATTTGGAAATAACGCGTACAGATGTGCCAACAAAAGTGCAATGATGAAAATGACCAGAAGAGGGCACACCGATACCAAAGATTGACCCCATGCACCCCAAACATCTTTTCACTCCCCTTTACACCAAAATCTCCCTTTCACTCCGCTGCCTGGCAGTGATCCATTACTAGTTTGTTAGTGTGTGCACATTCCAGTGTCCGAATATGCAGACACCTGCGCACGCACACACGCACAGACTCATGAATGTGCGCATCGTGCACTTCGAAACAATTGTCTGCATCTGTGCATCATCAGCAGAGTGGAGCGATTACGCACACCCACATCCAGTACAAACACACACACAGTCAGCTACATGCTGGAAAGAGAAGCACAGTAACCCACTTCTGGCAGAGCTGTGAGCTTGGAACTAACATAATAATGCCGTCTAAATTTAGCTCATGAATTCATGCAGAGCCAGAGGGGAGCTAAGACGGTGCACTGGGAGGCTACACATTGTTAGCCCCTCCTATGGAGACACGCTTCAAAAAGATTCTATACGCTCTCACATGCCTATTTACATGCTTTGAGGAGGAATCTCTCATCAAACCCCTCATTTGCATGCATTTGTACATTCCTTCATACACACATCAAAAAACACCAGAATATGACTTTTTAAATATCTACAAGTGTGTATTAGTTGGACCTAAACACATGTCCCTGTAAGTACATAGCAATGAGTGTGTTGATTTGTATGAGTGTGTATAGGTATTGAGTGATAAGGACTGTGGGCGGATCGATACTGGAGGGTTTAAATCGCGTTACTCATTGAGCTGCAAGAGCGAATGAGAGGAGCCTTGTCAATATTCAGTGTGAACATTTAATTAAAGCCACGGCGTTGATGAGACATGCACACACTGCTAGCACAGCAGCAAGCATGCAAAAAGACACCCACTGAATCAGCGGGGGGGGGAATCTGCCTAACATTTATTAGGAACACACACATTAAATACCACAAGAGGATGCCAGAATGTGATGTGCATGCACCTGTGGAGGGAAAAACACATACCCATGCATGAACACGCATCAACTCTTATCCTGTATCCATTGTTGTGAAACAATGTGGTGAGATTGGGTGGGATGTGTTTGAGAAGGGATGCACATTTGGAGAGATTAAGGTTAGAGACGGGGCTGAACCGTGTGAAAAAAGGGCCGATGGGACTTTAAAATAGTGTTAAGGTTCATAGTGCCCCACCACCACCACCACAATCTCAAACATCTATTGGTCTATGTAAACACACAAACAGAGACCCTCGCCCTGCACCCAGCCGAGCTCATCGCCACCGTGGGCAAACACATTTGTTTTATACAGTTTTATGATTGATTTAAGAGGCAGACAGGGATGTCAGTCAGTTGTTATCAATATGATCTGCGCATTTTGACGACATCACTGTTATATTGTGCAGTGATGCCATTGTTCACCAAGTAGAATGTGCACTGGGACCATTTTCAGATAGCATGGCTTCGGTAAACAACCGCCTCATTGTGTTGTGACTTGAGGCATAAATGTCACCCTGGAAATGACTACTTAGTGACATTGTTTACTGGAGTTAATGTGCGTCACACTACTATTTGCGTTTCTAACAAATACTCAGCCCTTCTGGTGTGATATGACATCACCAAGACATATTGTGTAAGAGAGCAGAAAACAAAGGTGGACACAAACAAGAGTTCAAGTTTTCCCTTTCATGTCTTCTCTGAGGATACATGTGTGTGTGTGTGTGTGTGTGTGTGTGTGTGTGTATGAGACAAAGTGTTTGTATTTGGAGCAAAGAGAAGATCATAAATGCAGTATTCTTTTCCTGTTTATTTACTTTTCTTATTTCATTTCTTTAATAACATATTCGGGGAAGGGCTTACGATCAAACACATACACAAACATGCACGCTGCGCGTTGTTGTCACATATGATTCAATTCCTGTGCGTGAGTCAGGACGGTATTATATAAGAGTGGGACCATTGTATGACAATAACAAAGGCCTTAAAAAGCAGTGAGGAATTCAAGCATTATTTCATAAGCCTGCCACAGCAGGTGAAAAGAGAGTTTGCTTTGAACTGAGAAGATGAGTACGATATAATAAGCAGCAAGGAGAGCACTTTGAAATGTGTCTCATGATGCAGTGAGTCATGAACCAGGATATTTTCTGAACTGTTTAGTTTTGCATTGGAAGAAGTAAACCTTAGACAAATGAGTCAGTAGTGACATACGGAAGAGGCTTCCCTCTCTATACGAAGGCTTTTTGCTGTCTTGTTTAGAGTGTTCTGGCATTCTGTAGTCACCAAGAGCCCATTTGCATGGGATTTGCATGCAGCGCATACTGATGAGGTTTGAGAGGCTCATGATTGGCTGAGGGACCCCGTGGCGGAGAGTTAAACTCTGAGGTCAAAGCTATTTCATAACTAATCTTACTAATCTGTTATAATTACCACATGAATGCTCTGTAAGTGCAGACACAAGCACATTCTGACGCACTGATTCATTCTGTCCCATTCGTAGAAGTATTCAAACACCATTCAGACAGTGATGTGTGTGTGTGTGTGTGTGTGTGTGTGTGTGTGTGTGTGTGTGTGTGTGTGTGTGTGTGTGTGTGTGTGTG
>JAOXYM010000010.1:25399503-25423013 GCA_028567055.1 Leptatherina wallacei | reverse complement strand
GTGTGTGTGTGTGTGTGTGTGTGTGTGTGTGTGTGTGTGTGTGTGTGTGTGTGTGTGTGTGTGTGTGTGTGAAGTGACTGAGAGGTGTTAAAGGAACACTCACCTGACACAGAAGTAGAGGACAATGGGACCAGACTTCTTGGGGAATTCATGCTCTAATACCCTGCGGTCCAGCTGCAGCCAACTGAAATGGCCCCTGATAAGGCAAAACAGGTTGTCTGTGTTATTATTCAGGGATGTCTGCATATCCAGTAAGGATATACACAAGTTCACCACATCACACTGAAAGATTTTCCATTCAAGCCTACCTGGTTTAGTTTTTAAGCTATAATTCATTTTAATTTGTGTCCACCCAACTCTTTTTTTTTCCCCTTTCTCCCTCTCTGATCCCCACTGGTAGAAAAACTGCAGCGACAGCTTGTCACCCTGGTAACCCCGCACGGTCTCCTGAGAAACGTCTCTGTCAAACTGTCTTCTTTCCCTCTGTTGTTTTTTTGTCCTTCTTCCCGCCCCACACAGCCTGTTTGTCCACTGAACGGTCAGAGCAGAGACGCCTGCTCTCTCCAGGCACATGTAACAAATCTACTCATCATAGATTTCATCCTGAGGGAGGGAGGGAGGGAGGGGAAGGGGGGGCAAAGCAGACTCTGCCTTGCTGGACCGACACTGTGCCACAGCCGTGGAAATGCCAGAGAGCAGAGT
Organism: Leptatherina wallacei; assembly: GCA_028567055.1. Lineage (NCBI taxonomy): Eukaryota > Metazoa > Chordata > Actinopteri > Atheriniformes > Atherinidae > Leptatherina > Leptatherina wallacei. The sequence continues at coordinate 25,422,311 of JAOXYM010000010.1, read as the reverse complement.
TCAGTCTTGCTTGACATAAAAGGGTGCATTTGATCAAATAAATACATAGAGGCACAGAGGCCACTGCACGGTTTGCCTGTATGTAAATCACGGGCATGTCTGCATGACTACCACACCATGGTGCTTTGTCTTTCTAGGTCACAAAACATGATATGTAATTTGAATGTCACTTTTGCATTTCAAACACAAGAGCTTGTAACGAGCTTTCTGGCAAACACCGAGTCATGATTTGTGCAAACCCAGAGCAATCCAGGAATTACTTTAGTAGAACTTCAAACCCTTTTTTTGGTAGGAAGCATATTTACATCAGCAGATTTTCAAATATGGTTTTGTTTTGTATTTGAAAGAGAAGAAAACAGTAGATTAAATATCTAGTAAAAATTGGATATTTTTGCCTTCTGAGAGGCTTTTCTTACCTCAATCAGCATAAATTGCTTCCTTGGTATAAAATCCAACAGCTATTTTTTTAAACAAATGGTTTTGTAGCTTAAACCTAACTCATTCCATTCTTCAGCTGCGCTACCTTTTTTTTTTTTTAGCTTTTTTAAAAATTGTTATTATGAAGCAAATCAATAGCAAATCAAAGAAGCTATGAAACCCAGTGGCAACAAAACACTGAACACAATTAATTCCAAAGTAATGCAATTAAATGCGGTTCCTTATAATTTCCTATTCCCTGCAACTAATCAGAAACATTGATTTCAAACAAACAAGAAGGCCCCTTGTTTTTTCAAGAGCAAAATAGCACGACCGTGATCACATGCATTCAACTATTCTGCTCTTATTGCTTATTGCAGCCCTACAGACAGCGTCTGAACTTTGATTCTTACTTTGTCTATCGTCCTCTTACATTATTTAAGACACACACGTTGCTTTAACAGTTTCACTGCAAGCAACTCAGTCTGACATCAAGCGACAAACAGAACAGTTTGAATGCATTGCTGAGTCAAGCCATTGTTAAGAGTTTGATCTGGCCACTTAATTGAATCATCGTCCTTGTCCCCGTATACCTGCATTAGAGGGGAATCGCTCTATCGACCTATGTATGTCCATTAATGTCACGGACTGTGTGAGAAAACTTTCAAGACATTCTGCTCCTTCTAACTTTCTCAGTGGGAGGTCGTCTTCCATTCACATATCGCTGAATTCACTGCACAGACATTGTCTTGTGATTTTGTCAGAAGACGCTGCAGTTATAAAATCAGGATCTTGTTAGGACAAAGCTGCTGTCAATGAATGCTTTGAAAAACATACAAGATGACATAAAGTCTTAATGGTTTTACTTTTCAGTCACAATTTCTGATGCATTCAGACATCTGGCAAAAGAAATGAAAAATATGTGAATGAGAGCAGATTAATTGTGAATCCAACTGTATTAATATGGACTAATGCTGGACTGTTTTTACAAAAAGATGCAAAGGATGAGATTTTAGAGCTTGTGTTTTGTGCCTAGAGCCATCTGAGTCTCGTTGAGCAGAATTGTTCAACCTCCAACCTCCAACCACATTATTTAGGTGTGTTGGTCCCTTTTTTTTTATTGGACTTGCAATAATATGTAAGTCTGATTTTGGTCAATAATTAGTTCTTCTTGTCATGAAAAAATACTGAGCGTTAAACTGAAACGGCCAAACTAACACGCACAATTTACTGAAGAAGCACTGGACTCCTGATACACAATGTGAATTGTAGTTTTTAAGTTGGATTAATATTTACTTACGTTTCATCTGTGTACGCAATCCCAAAGTATTCCTTCTCCTTGAGGTTGAAGTGAGAGGCCACAAGGTCCAGCAAGTCCTTAGCCATCAGTTTGGGCTGCAGAGAGGCAGAAACATTATGCTAGTTTAGGTCATGATTGTACTTATCAGCTAAATAATGCCTCGTGTGAGTGTAGCCATTTATCATTGAGTAGATTAATTGGAGCAAGTACATGTGGTAAAGCTTAATGCAAATGTATTATATCATATTGATTTACTGCAATGACTAAGCATTTCTAAAAACACCAGGGAAAAGAGCAAAAGAGCAAGAGAGGGGAGATAAGTGTTTGTGTGTGAGAGAGAAAGCGAGAGAGAGAGAGAGCTGAAGAAAGATGGATGAAGTTTGTGGATGTTGCTGACAGTGCAGGTACCCAGCCCTTCCCTTCCCTTCCCCTTCCTCCGCTCTCCTTTCTGACCCACACTTTCACTGCAGAGTCATGGCTCTGGGCTGAATCAGTGTATTGCAGACAGGGCTGCAGCTAGCACAACAACTTCCCGAGCTAATGAATTTGGTGGAATATTGCCCGAGCAGTATGTGATGAGACCACTCATTCATCACGACACCCACAGAAGACAGATCATCTTAAAGCCGAGCAAAGGCCAGAGACTGCTGCCATATGCTGCTGGTGTGTCACATCCTGCGCGACAGTACGCCCGACAGCGAGGTTAACCAAGGGTGTGTCTCGCTGCCTGCAATTACACACACACACAAACATCTGCATGCACAAAGCCCACGGACAACATTTACCCCGCTCAATGTGTACAGAAGGAACACAAGCACTGTAGTTTATGTGATAGAGGAGGACACGAAGGATATAAAAGCAAATACACACACAGATGGACACACAACCACAGCGTGCACACTCCTTGCAATCTCTTCTTTCTACTCACGGCACAGCTAAGTTCAGTGTCAGAAGCTACTAAGAGCTATTTAGGGAGAAAGTGGTGATGTCATACAGACCAAACACACACACACACACACAAACACACACCCATGCATCCTCACTGACCTAGATCCCATATAAGCACCATGCCTACAGTCACACTGGTAAACACACAATGCTCTCCACTGATGAGAAATGAAGGTGAGAGCTTGAGGTGAAGTTAACGTGTAGGATGATTGGGCCTGATGCTGGCAGGTAAATGGCTGAAGAGAAAATGACACAGAGACTGGATGAAAGATTCCTCGTCCCTTTGATGTGACTCTAACACTAGACCCTGTCACGGAGGGGGAAATAGACATGCACATTTTAAATGCATATGTACATCTGTTTCACTTAGTGAAGAGTAAATGGACTAATGAATCTGTACTTATTCAATGCCTACAAGCGGATTATCACGGGAAGTGGTGACTGCTGTGTTTAAGTCCTCATCTGCGTGACTCAACAAGAAATGTGTGCTCCTGTCCGCAACTGGATTGGCTCTGCTGTGACTCCAAAGAATGAAAGAGCTTGAACTTACAAAATCAACAGCAGTCCCTTTGAAGTGCTCGGCACATTTCAGATGTGGAACTTTGAGCTCACAAAACGAGGCTATCTTTATGGTATTAGCAGTAATTCGTGTTTTGGTTCAGTCGAAGAAACATACAGCGGTGGTCTCTAATTACCACATAACAGTCAACTACCATGGCGACAATACCAGTTCAACAACATCAATGCCACCACAAGGTAGCGACCAACGACGAGGACAGAGCTGCAGAGTAAACAGCTGGAAAGATGATATTATTAGGATGAAATAAGCTCTTGCTACGAGTTAAACATCAAGGATGCATGAGTGGAGATGAAAAATAACACAGAAAGGGCTCCTGTAAGGTCTCCCTGAACTTCCTGCCTTAATATTCTTATGAATACCATGCAGAATATTCAGTTCAGTTTCCTCTTCAAGTAACGATCCCCACCCTTTCCACAAGTTTGTGCAATCGCTCATACCCGATGTGTAATGTTTTGGGAAGACGACACATTGAATGACAGGCAATATACCAAGCGATAAGACACAATCACAGATGCACAAATAACTACAGACAGGAAGCCGACACATTAAACAAACACACACACTTAGAAACCGTCTATCAGACAGCACAGCTCTCTGCTAGCTTAGACAGCATTACTCCTAATAGACAGTTAGCCTGTGCCTCCTCAGCAGCACAGGTAATTAACAGTGTAAGAATTACAGGGGAGTGTGTGTGAGAAGCAGACACACTAAAGCTTTCCAACACACAAGTAAAAAACACACAAACAGTAGCTTACGTGGCTCAGTCTCTGCTAAATAGACCCCCCGATGCCTTCAGAATTGCTCAAATTTATGAAATGCTTAAAGATTTATCAGCGACAGTCCGAGGCTGTGTACAGATAAATATTTCAGCCACATATCCGGCATTAATTTAACTCCCTTTAATCTTAAGAAGTTGGTTTCGAGCCTTAGAACGTGATCGGTTTGTGAGTCGTCCCTCTCATACATACTTCTCTTTCAATGGTGCATTGCTCCCTAAACAAACCACATAGGATGTGCTATAAAAAAGGGGATACGGTAGAGTGGGGAGGGGAATGACACCTCTGAGACCAAGAAGTCTGTTACAGACGTGTGATGCAACCTCTCCGAACCTCGCTGGCTGTAACAAAAGCAGGAGAGCAGATTTGCCCGTGCAGCAGTGAGGACTTCAGCTGCATCTTAACATTTTACATACACAACTGCTAACATACTGTATGAGTTATAATGTGAACATCCCAAAAATAATTTCCCACTTTTTTGCAAGTGATTGCAGAACTTTGTTCAGCGGAAAACTTCGAATAACGCTGTAATTCTCTATGGTCCTACTAAAAACTCAGTGACCTGCAGAACATCCGGCCAACAGAGAGAAGCAGGAGAAAGAAGAGACTCGGCGGTATCCTGATTTATGTGACGATTGCTTGTTTGCAACATCCACATTTCCAGCCTTTTTCTCATCCCTTCTCTTTTTGCTGGTGCTGTTAACCTGCTAAAATATTTTTTGTATTTCATTGAGCGAAACCCATTTTAATAATTGGTGATGCTGCAGCTGCATAAACAGTGAGTAAGACATATGTTTGTATTACATGAATAGCTTTTTCTTTTCATCTATTTTCTTACATTCTTAACAGCGGAGAGAATAAAGGCTGAGAAGGTTGATGAATGAACTATAAAAGGTGCTGAAGTTGCATTGCGACGACAGGACGAGGGAAAAAGCAGGTAAACGTGAAAAATTGATATGCAGGGTGACGAGTGGAAAGTCTGAGAAACAGAGACAGTAAGTGGGAGAGGAGCAGAAACAAGTACCAATTTGAGCGAGAGGATCAGTTCTGGCAGAGTAATCAAATCAGAGAGTCAGCAGACCTATCCTTGACTCTCTCCTCCATTTTCTCCTCTCTGTCCCCATCCCTTTAGTGTCATCTCCTGTCTCTCCATTCCTGAGCACTCATCTCACTTCTCTGTCTTCCTTTCAACCTCTTGAGTTTCTGTGTCGGTCTTTCTCCTGTTCCAAGGCAATTACTTTCTTTTGTCTTTCTATCTTTCAACAGAAATTGAGGAATGGTTTGACCAAAAGAGAGCTAGAGGAGTGGAGGGAGCTTTTAATGAATACGTTTCGGTCCGGACAAACTGTAATACAGTAAAAGGGATGTCAATAACAAACAAGGTAAAGCCCATATAACCAGTTTAACCCTGTTTATAGATCAGAAAGTAGACCAGGACAGAACAGCAAGCTTAGAAGGTCAGGAGGTTCAAGCAGCAAAGAAAGGAGTGATGGGTTTTTTGGGTGCCACCTTTGTTCATCACAGTAGAAAAACATGCTGGGAGATGCAAAGACCCCTGTTTAGGATCCATTATGGGTGAACTCTATATAAGAAGACATAGCTGTGGCAGGCCTGTGTGCATTCGTATGTGTGCGGAGAGATCAGGTGAGCATTAACAAAGTGCAGCGTCACCTACTGCTGACCATATTTCCCTTTGTCAGCAATAAGCAAGTCCCTCAAGACAGAAGACGTTGCTTCTCCCTTGCGTCAATGAAATGAGAATCTGTAAAGCGAGAGGGTAGAAAGAGAAGAACGAGCTAAGGTGCAGGAGGAGAAGGAGGAGGAGAGGCTCACCTGAACAAGAAGCTCCAGCTTCCTGTCATCCAGGAGATGGACCTGACACCGCCTCCCCTCTGTCATCTGAGAAACAAGAGAAAAGAAAACAGACAGAATGCGTTTAGGATTCTTGCTCATAAATCGACAGGTATAGCATGTCATAGCAACATTCCATAAAACAGGAAAAAGATTTTTGTTTCTTGAGAGAAAACGACACAAATGTCTAACAAACTCACATTCTGCAGTCCATAATAAACAGAAAACATCCCTTCATCAATTAGTACTGTATTCTGAGCTACACACAAAGGGCCAACAGAGACGTTGTCCTGTTTTCTGTACTTTTTGGACATTTTCAACATTCCTCCTGGAGCAGGAAATCCATTATCCATCAGTACACTTGAAATCGGTGAGTCAAACTACCAGCTGACAATGTACACTGTAGTCCTCTGTGTTGCTGACGCAAGGTTTGCCGAACAGAGCAGCAAAAACACACAAAAAAACACACGAGTGGGCCAAGTTCAGGTGTAAATAGTGAGGCAGGTGCAGTGATGACAAAGGCAACTATGGGAGACAACAAGTTAGAACAAATATTTCACGTCAGACTAAGCTATCTCTGAAAATCTTCAAGGAAATTTACTACTTTATGATGAAACAAATCAAAGACTAAACTAAAACTGCTTGTCTCAATGGATACCAGCAAACTATGCTTGTTTTGATGATGTGAAGAGCAGGATTGTGTCTGTTTTTTATCTGTATCCTGCTGGTTTTCAGCACATGTGGAGTTTCTCTACAATTAAACAGGAAGTGGGGACCCTGAGGAGCACAAACACCCTCTGGCTCCTCCTACACTTCCCTCACATGTGGGAGATGGGGAGTCTGGGGGTGGAGGATAGTGCATGAGGTAAGAGATGTTGGAGAAGAAGACGAAAGAGAAGAGGAGTAATCTTAATTGTCATATGAGTGGCGACGATGATTGCCTTGCACAAACATAAACACAAGTATAACCGGTTTGTAAGTCCTCACCACGAAGCCACCTGAGGCTGTGGCAATTTAATAAGGGTGTGTCCACAATATGGATAAGAGTCGAACAAAACACCTATGTTTTTTTTTTTTGTGTGTGTTTTTTTTACTTTCTCCCCATTTATGCCGGCTTACATCAGGGTGGCAGGGTGGAAGTGAGATTTAGCAAAGAGATGAAGATACCAGAAAAAGAAGAGGGGAAGAACTGACATAGGTATGCCTCAACACTCATCCCAGTGTGAACCCCCCCCCCCCCAATGACTCCTGGTGCCTGCACATTCATGTGTGGCTTCAGATTAGCCTCCCACTCGCCACCGATCTCCTGCGGTTTAGATGTTTAGATTGAGTGCACCTGTGCACACAGTCAGCGACATTTACACCCTTATAGATTCACATTTTCCAATGCTGCCTTTTGTTCTAATCTCCTGTCTTGCCTTTCCAAATCCTCCAAATGTTTATTTCGTACACAGTAATATTAGTAACTACCACCAAGCAGTGGGTCAGGAGTACCGACATTATTCACCACGAAGCAACACAACTGAAATTTTAGCTGCTGTAAATATACGAGTTTGAACATAAATGGACATTTTTGGGCAAGATGACAAATCTCTGAACCTGCACTGACTAAACATCTTGTCTAGAGAGTACTTTAAACTGCAATGCAGGCACACACACATACACACCACTATGTACACTCTCACTTTCAATCAATTTCAAGCACCTGGGAATACTGCAAACCTTAGTGTCAAGGTAACAAATCACTGCCCTGAGGCTTAAATTAGGGAGTCCAATCTGCCCTGAAAGAGATGCTTTCTTGGTTTTAGCTGTGAAATTCACTTTGGGATCTTGGGCACATGCTACTGAGTGACTATCCATCATGAAACCAAATGTAATAAAGTCTCTATAAATAGATTTTTGTCATTTAACAAGTAAATGATCAATAATTCGACTTAATGTAATATGTCTTCACCGTGAAACAAACATGAGCCTGAAAACAACAACAAGACTGATATATATGCAGTGTATTGGCACTACTCCTACTAAAATATGTAGTACATATTGGTTACATTAAAGTGCAGCTCTACAGAGAAAATCAGGAGCTAAAACATGTGGTAAAAGCTACATTTCTCTTTCTTTATCTGTGATTCATGCATTCATGTGTTATAATCAACGTTTCTAGCCCATCACTTATCAGGTTGGAACTGGCTAACATACTTCCTCAGGCCTGGGATCATTAGCAACAAACATTGAGATAACAGGGTGGGGAAAAAAAAGGAGTGCAACCCTGAAACACAATGTAAAGCAGCCATATTCGAAGTGTTTCATTATTTCGCTGGAGCATAGACCCAAATTACAGACACACCGCCAGACAGTTGCCATTGATGCTTGGTCCGTATCTGCGAAAGCAGGAACATAAATGTTACATAGTACCTTGCAAACAAACGTCCCCTGCGAGGTTCCCACAGACACTGGCACCAAAAAGGAAGAGGGAAAAAAAACCCAGAATATTAATCCCAGAAAGACACGAGTCGTGTTCCTGCCACAAAATCATCAAAAAACACCCGTTTTCCTGGCCGGCCTAAGGGAATGGGCACATCAGCATCCATGTTTGTGACCATTAGTTATCGTTATAGTTACAAGCGTTGCAGCTGACTATATTCAGTGTCTCCTGATAGGGAGAGAAAAAAACCCACAGCAGGGTTGTAGCTGTCTCATATCTTCGCCATTCCAGCTAAAAATAACTGGACGCTAATTTACGGCGATCGCTGAGCGTCTCCGCAGGCTGGCTTCTCTCTCATCCCTCCTTCAGAGAAATCAGAGCGCCTCCTCACGCTGCTCGTCCCGGTCGACCAACCCTCCCTGCTCGCTTACCGGCACCGTGCACCAACGGTGAGTGAACGTGCGGTTTGCACGAGACCGTACCAACAGGTCAGCAAGCGAGGGGGACGACCGGAAGGCACGTCGGATGGATGAATATTTTCCAGATTCAAATAATAATAATAATAATAGTAAAGAAAAAATAATCAGCGAGCTGTGTTTCTCGATGACACCGGAGTTGCTTCGAAAACACGGGAATAATGGAGGCAAGATGTGGGGGCGGGGAGAGGAGGAGATGAGGGGGAATTTTCTGCAGCGGCTCACAGCCATGAGAAACTGCAGACCTCCGTCTGTTGGTGTGTGTGTGTGTGTGCGCGTGTGTTTGTGTGTGTGCTTATACCCAAACAGACATCTGAGTGTGCAGAGCACACAGTCTGCCGTTAACACAAGTGATAAATAAAGAGCACTGATCCCAGTCTGCCTATTTCATAAAATACACTTCTTTTGGAGGTGGAATTTTTTCTTTCCTAACCTCAAATAACTTGTCATTATACAGTTTTTGACAGTATTTCATATCCCCTTGGTTATTTACAGTGCACAGATTTAAGGGTTTTAGTCTGCATCCTTGTCCGTGAGTCATTCAGCTTGTTGGTTCCTGTCCACACATAAACAAATTATCTCCTTGCTCTCAGGTTTGCGTTGCTTGAATGAACTCAAGTCTTTAGTCCACCGTTGGACTTTTTTTGTATGACCTAAATTGGGCACTTGTGTTCACCTTACCCAGCTGGAACAGCAGCCGTTGAAACCACAAGCTGTTAACATAACAGAATCAGTCTGGTTTACGGAACCATAAATAGATACCAATGTGTAGGCCAGAGGCATGCCCTACACATGAGTCTATATGCTACCAACTGTCAAAGTATCTGAGTGACTCAGCTAGTCTTTTTTTCCATATAAAGTCCCTGTGTTATGAAAACAGTGTGAGGCCATATGTAAAGCATGCAGCTTCCAGGATACTTGCATATTTGTTTGACTTTTCAAACAGCAGATTGAGTCAGATGCAGAAATATGAACTTAATCTTCATCAGAAATGCTCTCTTTCCTGATATTAGGCAATATCATGCGGTTAAACTTAATGTTCTTGGTTTGAACAGCTTTATTGCCACCATAGAGTATTCTGCAATACCAAAGCTTCAGCTTTGGGTTGCTAAATGCGGAGGGTCACATGGGAAACGTGGAGTTGTATCCTTTCCCCTCCTGTTGAATTTTTGTGTTTCTGGATATTTTTGGCCTGTTCCAGACACCGGAAACTGGGCTGTCCAACTTAAACATCTCCAGATGACTCTTTCTTTGGCTTTAATATACACACCCGTCCCTCGTTTTTATTCTCCAGTCAAATACATATCTCCCTTTATTGGTTGCTTCCTCAGTTTGCTATCACAAGGACCCTGTTGTGAGAAAGCAGGAGAGAAATAAAGAATGGAGCAGAGCAGGGGGAATGGGGAAAGGTTGGCCATGACCGAGGAAGAGAGGGAAAAAAATGCAGAGGCTGAAAACTTAAACTGCATAAATTTATGAATTATTGTTCCTGTTTGAAATGGATATGAGTGGTGAGACTGACTGAGATGAGACAGAATCACAACCTGAGACAGAGAGGAAAAGGAAGGAAGGAAACAAGGCTGGAAGGAACAATGAAAAGCACCTTTGATTTAGTGTACCACACTGTCCAACGTCCATGCCCCTTATCTTCCCCATATATGCTCACCTTTCTATGACCTACATAGAGTATTGCTAAGAAGCAGAAGATGAGAAACACTTGCGTATTATCTGGGTCCTGACTGATCTTGATTATGGAGTCTCTGGCCTTCTGTTCTGGACTGGGCTGTGGTTGGAATGAGGTGCCTAGTGTATTTCTCAGGGATATTAGGTGTAGGGTGGACGGATTTGAATGAGTGAGGTGGGATTAACCATGAGTGGGCATTAGAGTCAAGTTTTAGGATCGGGCAGGGGAACAGGGCCGATGGTCTGTGCTGGAAAAGGTAACCAATATTTGTAGAGCATGATATAAACACAGCTGAACGGTTAATTGAAGCAAGATGGAGAATCTTTCTGACTATGGGACGCTGTGGTAGGCAGCTAAGACTGACACACAGGATCTCGCCCTCGGTATTGCCATCTACCATTGTCTGAAGCTTCCCCATATTTATGAAGACTAAATAAACAGGCTTTTAAACATGTGAAAACATCATCTGACTCAAGCAGCCGCATGATGAATAATGATGCTGAGATCATTATATCTGAATAGGCCTTACGGTTTGTCTGCTGTTTAACGTAACGGCACATATGGTGCGGATTAAATTACAACACAAGATTCATAAAAACACTCAATAAGCTGCAGTTTCAGCACAGTTCAATATTGGAAACCTGTTGGAAAAATAATAGCTGGGCCAAATCTTCTTATACTTCTGGTGGTGGCAGAGTGAGATGGAGCAGGGAGGGTCAAGGAAAGGCAGCCAGGAATGTCTAGAGAAACGACTGACCGGGAGAGATCTGTTTTGTTTGTTCAAGTGTGTATATGTGTGCGAGCGTGTGCGGATGTCTGTTTTTGCGTGTGTCTGTGAGCCCCACCCTCCCTGCCCGTGAGTGACTTTGGGACTGAAATGTGGTTCCAGTTAGGGCGTTTTTCAAAATCAGAAACATACTGGCACTTCAAACAAACTGGAGATATTTCTGTAGCCAGCTCTGCTTTGTTCTCAGTTTACTACAAAGCTCCATTCCCAGACTTTCAGCCCTCAAAATCCCCCCCCCAAAAAGGAAAAAAAAATCCCTTAATTTTTGCATATATATCAGTTATAAATTCAAAACTTTGACTCAACCTGGCAGATGGAAACGCATATGAATTTTTTATATTACATAGGCACTTTTACTGGGAACACAGTACTGTGAGGTGTTTCATTTGGCACTGTGAAGACATCAAGAGTCATGCTTTAGAGAGGATTTTGTGAGTGATCTAAACTTTTGCTGTCCTGAATCCACACAAATCCATCTCTGCTTTCACATCTCAAGCTCAGTTTCACTACAGTTTGCTTCAAGAGTTTCTTTAATTTCCAATAAACTAATAAAGATACATGTAGACACTTTAAATAAAATACAAAGTGCCAGCCCCTGGTTTGTGCAAGATGTCACTAGGTATTACCACAGTAAAAATATATCTTGTAGCCGTATCCTAACATAACCAAATGTTGTTTTGAAACCCATGTGTAGCTGTATAGTTCCTGCATCAGTGAGGTGAGAGGGGTGTTATCCTTTACTGTAAATCCAATACTTTACTAAACTGACAGTTAGTGCCATGCATGTACACTCTTGTACAGCCACTGCTTTCAGATCCACATCATCCCTCTGCTTGCCTCCATTGTTCTCTTCCCTTTCTTTTGCTTTCTCCATCCGTCTCATTTCGACTGTACTTCCTGTAGCGTTCACTGATGTAGAGGCGAAGTGGCTGAAAAAAGAACTGGGTCACACAGATGCACACGTGTACATGGGCACTCGTAGGAAGCCTGGAGTTATATTTGAAAGAAAAATTTCAAGCAAGACCACAGCAAACATCTCCCGAGATGACATCCAAGCCAATAAAAGCCTTTCTACGGCACAGTGTGATGATACAGTGCCACAGTGCGTCCATTTCGGTGCAAATCACTTATTTTGGTTGGTGTGCATGCACACCATCTTCTTGCACCACTTGAATGTCTTTGCACATGATGGCCACTCATGTCTCTTTTACTTCTGTTTTTTGTGATGAGGATGAGCTGTGTTGAAAATAGCCTAAACAAATGCCCTTCACTGATTCACCCAGCAGTCCTTAAACTCCTCCACAAAATGAGCTCTTGGTTAACAATGTAATTCTGTGAGAATATCTTGGTGTGTGAGCCGTACAGTTTCCTCTGTGTTTTTGAGGAAATGGATCTGAGCCGTTTCAGTAACTAATTAGCTTCTCAGGAAGGGCAAATCAAAAGGATGAAGTGGTTAAAAAGGGGCATCCAGATCTAATAGGAGCAGAGGGTTTCAAGACCAAAAAAAGGCACCAGTGATGTCATGTCTTCAGGACTTTTATCTCAATGAAACATAGTATTGGTGATAATGGGGGCTGATCTACCAGGATGTGGACTGGCATCGTGACTCATTCACAGGGGAAGGATCTTTTACCCCCTACACCTCCTCTCTTCATCTATAATTCACACAGTGAGAAATCGCTGTAGACCCGATTGACCCCATGTTCACTGATACTGCTGGCGATGCATGCAGAGAAACTGTGACGTAGAAGGGGGTATTTGGTTCGACCCTGCTAACAGCATAAATATGTGCTGCGTCTATGTCTTCAGGGCTGTAAACTCGCTGAACTTTGTTGATTGATGATTGTTCCTCCTTGACGTTTCCTTCTCTCTTGCCTCTTCTGTTTTTCATGCGCTACCTCATACACAAATAAACAACAAGCACGGACGCTCACACACTTATACACGCTCACACTGGGACACGCGGCTTGTGGCCGAAACTCAAGGGCACTGTGTGCTGCAGAGTGGTTGAACTCCTCTGGCCTCTATCCTCTGTCCTGTTACTAGATAGAATACCAAACACTCTAATCAGTCAGCCTGCTGAATATTAAACAGCGCTGTCTGTAAAGTCCTGTGAGTGTGTGTGTGTCACAGTTCTAATGTATTCTGCTAGCCTATTAAACATGTACCCTGAGACCAAAACAGCAGGGGAGAGGCGGTGAAAAACATCCTAATCCTCTCTGTTCTTTGCTGAATTTGCCATTGTTTGTGTGCGTGGGATTGAGTGTGTGCGTTTTCCAGGCAAATTAGTCAGACAGGTAAAGGCCAGCATCACTCAGAGTGCCGGCTTTACAAGACCTCAATGAACTTGCGTCCATATAATAACTCACGTTTTCAAAGCATTTTCTTTTTAAGCTGAGTGGCGTGAAGGTCTCCTACACTGTCAGGTACACACACACACACACACACACACAGCTGCACACATCATCACACACACATGTCTGACCAGGCTCACTGCCTTGCGCTTGCCCCCTTAAGATGCAAACAAAAGTTGTCATGGCAACTTTCCAGGAGATTTAGCCATGTTTTTATGCACACTGTGGCAGAAATGCAGGGCATCTCGAGGAGGAGGAGGAGGCACAGTTACACAACGCTTAGAAACAATATGAAACAAAGGTTCAACTCAGGAGTGTAAACTTTGTAGGTTTCCCTCACAAAGTGATTCAATCCAAGCATCAGCATCTAAACCCCAAGATACCAAAGACAGGAGAATCCTTTCCTCTATAAAGTCAACATGCACTTGAAATTCACTCCAACTACCCCGCCCCCACCATACCTACCCCAACTCCCCCCTCAGGCTATACTGTCTCAGTTGACGTAACAGGTTTTTTGTGCACGATCAGTATTGTTGCAAGTATTCTGAGAGGAAACACAAACACATGCTTCAGAATTCACTGGGGGAGTGTGCAAAGAGGGAAAAGAAGACGGGCAGGACAAAATGAGGGAAAAAAATGGAGATGAAGCAGGCACAAATCGAGGTAACATAAATAATAATTTGAAATGGGAAAAAAGAGCAACAGTTGAGATACATGAGGTGACGAGGTTAACACGAAACAGCGTGTGACAATTCTTCATCTACCTCCACGATTTGGTTTGAGGTAATGACAAACAATAGAATAGAAAAGAGCTATTAGACCTCATGAGCTCTTGCCTGCTCGCTGTCTGGTCTGCCTCCACCATGCTCTGCAGCCAGGATTTATCAATCTATAGCCACAGCTCATTGTGGCTTTGCTCCATTGCTGCATGCTTGATTCCTCCGAGCCAGGGTAATGAAAAATGACCCAGCTCATCTGCAGGGAGAGCCCTTTGGCAGCTGTGTGTGTGTGTTCTCTGTGCGAGTGTGGGCGCAATTCCTCCTGTCCAAAGGGAATCCCGCCACAGTAGAGGTATTGAATGTCTTTCATTAGGCCATTTGGCCTCAAGGAGAGCCAGAATCTGAAGGTATGGTGGAGAGCTTTTGCTTGATAAATAAAAACACATGATCAATCACACAGTTGCCAGAGTTAAAGATGAGAAGTGGGTTCATTTATTAGGTTAAGTAGTGGAATTCTTTGTCAAAAGATTACAGTACTTTGTATCTTACATCTTTCAGCACTGTCATTACCTAAAGGATTATTACCAATATGACTTAAATTGAATGGTATATTGAGTGACTATGCTTCTCTAAAAGAGCATGGGAAATAAACTAATGCTTCAACTTTGCCTGAATATAACAAAGCTGAAGCTTATACCTTATATTCCCATTCTCCATTATTGTAATTTATAAAGTATTTTTTCTAAATATCTTGGCTTAAGTAAATGATTATACTTTCTTACTTACCCGTAGAAAGTTAATTTACATACGTAACTTTAAGAGACTGTTCGGTAAACACATGCGATTCACTGAATATCCATACAAATAAAGGATCTGAAAGTCCCTCGGCGGGATTTCCTCAGATATTTACCAGATTCCTGTAGTAATCCTCTAGGATTACCATTCTATACTGAGGCCCTAACCTCTGAACCTAAAATATTATAAGCTCTTATATCCCTAACACTAATGCCACAGTTAAACCTATCACTTCACTCAATAGTGGAGGACCACCTCTGCAAACCTTATATCATGCCTGCTTTAGCCATGATTCAGACACACTTAGAGGATTTAAAAGGATACCAGCCAGATTTATCAAGTATACTGCTCAGCCTTGGCCCAACATACACAAACTGGATTTTGTGAACCATGTTAACATCCAACTAGACTTTAGCACAGCATGGTGAGCATGTGAGTGTGCAAGCATGCAAATGCCTATAATTAATTAAACAAGTTTCCATCCTATTAAGTGGTGCAACACTTTACTTAAGAGATTCAGTTTAGGGTGGATAAGAAGCTTAAAGTGCACAGCTACTATGATAACGTCACACATGGACATCATGGATAGAAGAGAGATGTTGTGCTTTTAATATTTAACATGCAACAAGGCTAAAAATCACCAGACTATGCATGAAACACACTTGTATCAACCAGAATATGGATGTCAGATTCAAGTTTGATCATGATTTATGATCTAGGGTAGAGAAACAAAATAGAATTGATGTTTCGTCTGGTGTTTCTTACTGTATGGCCAACAAGCCTTGCTCTCTTCTGTTTCACACACACTCACAATTACACTCACACACTGAACATTTGATAAACCTGGGAATGGAGAACTGGAAATGTTTTCCAGACAAACTATGCAAATAAGACTCTATCCCTAGGGAGACGCAGTAAATGGCTTCATCCACCAACACAAGCTACAGGGTGGTGTTTGTGTGTGCGCCTGTAGAGGGATATCAAACACAAACATGCCTCAAGATAGTTGCCAACGAATTAGAAAAGTAGAAAAAAAATAAACAAAGTACTGGAAAAAATTTGGGGAAATGCCTGCTCTGGCCTGTCCCCCCCTCTTTCCAACAAAGTTCTCACTGCCGGTCCTGGGAAAAGATTTTCTCACATTCAGATTATGACTTTGGCAGTGAGAATAAAGATTGTTGGCAGACAGCAGTAATGATCACAATTCTTCAGTAGGAAGTCACAAGTTCAACTTCATCCTCTATCAAACAGTTCCTTGGATAGGGAAACAGGGAAAATGGAAGGTTGGGAATTAGCAATGAAATGCAGGTTTTCCATTTTGGATGTTTGCCTGCCTGTCATCAAGTTATTTGTTGGCATTTATTTCAGTGGAATATGAGAACAAAGGGATGATAAACTGAACATTAGGGGCAGAGAGGCAGAATAAAAAGAAGTGAATACAATCATGTCCTGATTAAGGGGAGCTGCTGACAATCACTCTAATTTAATGAAATCCACCTGCTTGAAAATGCCTCAGTTTGACTGAGCGACCACAGCTTCCAGGACTACAAACAAAAGAAGTGAACAGATATAAGCTGAATCTGTGGCAGAGTGACTCTATCGTGAAGGCTTTGAGGTTGTGTGTCTTTGGTTTGTATCATAATTCCACTGATCAGTGGGATAAGGAATATGATCTATGACAAAGCTTTTCTCTCAAGGAAACAGGACCAGATGAGTTTGGTGAGAATAACCTGGCCTGGTTTTCAATCCTACACATGTGAGGCATAATGAATATGTATGATAAAAGGGCCATGATGTGTGATTTTTAAATATGTATACAACTTTTCAGTGGGGTTGTGTTGCTAGGAAACGGCTTGGATCGAAGTTTCTTTGGCCTCTAGGAGAACCAGCTTCCTGTCAGCTCCTGTTATTAGCAAGTGCTGTGACGGAAAATAAACCAAGCATAACTAGGATGTTTACCTTGTCAAGTCTGAAAAGATCTGCAGTGATTATGAACACACAAGGGTTCGCTTTACAAGTCACTTCAAATTCAGAAGAACAAAATGTCAAGCAGTGAGTCTTGTGAGTTGCATTAAAGAGTGAGATGCAGGTAAATATGATACTTGCGAGTCAGGGGAACCCCGACCACCTGTACTTGTTCCAGTCCGAAGACTTGCAGGATATCCTGCCTTTGGGATGGGATGGGGGAGGTAAGAAGGGGAAAATACAATGCACGCTGCAAATCAATAGAAAAGGAAATCAACATGAGAAATGACAAACAATTACCTGGAGACACTGTGTAATGCAGCACAGAACAGCACATGCCTGCTGATACTAACCCTGTTTAAAGGGTCAAACCACAAGAGGAAAACGTGTGACTGGAGGCTGTTGAGTCAATATTACTCAGCCTGATGTAAAAAAAGCGTGAACACATAGCTGCATTGTCTCACAAGGGAAGTAAGTGCATATCTATGCGAGCAAACAACATTTCACACACATTGCAGTCTGCTGGTTAGTGTAGCACAGCAGCTTCATTACACAGGATGCTGCTTCACACAATACTCGACACACTGCAAGTGTAAAATCATCACCCTGACCAGTAAGGGTGCAGAGTGATGTAGGCGAGTAATAGGAGAGAAACTACAGGGCTGCTAGTGATGGATTTACTTATCAAGGAGAGTGAAAAAAAAAAGGATTTTATATAAGAAATAAAGCAAAAAAGCGAGGTGGAGGGTTTAAGTACTGAGATGGAAATGTTTTGGTCATTGCAGGGGAACATTAAAAACAAGGAGATGGAAAAAAAGTGACAAAAAGTTAAAGCAGATTGGCAAAATGTGTAGACACAGTCGAGTCCTTCTCTCCTTTTATAACTTTGGTTCCTCTCCATTATGTGCATGTATTACTTGTGTGAGGCTGCATTTCTCATTAACTTGAATAGAGGAAGCTGGGCAGGGAGGCAGTGCACTGAGCCAGGGATATCCCCATCCTGCAGCCTGACACACTGTCCCCTCCCTCTCTGCCTTTGCTACTCCCTCCACTATTAACTGCTCCACCTTGGGCCATACCACTTCAGGCCAGGGGTAGACATTGTTTGCAGCTCATCAAAACACATGGTCCAGAGGATGTTTGAGAAAGCATTAAAGGAGCACCGGCTGAAAGTTGTTTTAGTGTGGCCTCTGTTAGATGTTGTGTGTGTCTCTAAAGCAGGGGGGGGGGGGTGCTAAGGATTGTCTCAATTTCCTCCGATTGTGTTGCCCTCCCTCAGGATGCTTAAACTTAGAGCTACATAAAACCACATTTAAAGACAAAAGTTAGAATAACAACGCAGCTTATTCCTCTCTTGAGAGTAAAAAGACAGGAAAACACATGGAGTGTGTGTTTATCTTTGTGTGCTATATGCACTGATATTGTGTGATGGAGCTACGAAAAGCAGTAGTTTTGCTATCTAGCAACAGGCCCGGTGGATGTTTTTCTAAGAGCCTCTTAGGTTTGTTCTGGTGATGCCAGCTGCATACAGGGCAGGTAAAATGCCTGGGGAATACTAATGGCTCCATGAAAGCCCAGAGTACTGATTCAGACATGCTGAAGTGAATGCTGAGCATCCATCTTGCTGAATCACTGCCACACACACACACACACACACACACAAGGCACAAAAGATTCTGTCACCTCCAGTAACACCATTAAAATAATGCAAACCATATACACTTTTTGAGTAATTGAAGCAAACAGACAGATTTAGTGCATCCAAAGCTTTCAGGGAGTTGAATGCAACAGAAACAGACTGACCAGTGTGCATTGTTTGAATCCACTGTTTGACCAGCTTTACAGCTTAGTTACCAACTCCTTAATAGTGAGCTTAGCAACACAACTTCCTGTTTTCTGTGTCCTGAACCCAACAACAAAAGCTCTTTTCACTGAGGCTGCAATGTAAAACAAAAGGCAATCTATCCAGTAGATTAATATGGCCACAATTTCAAAACTAATTCCATCCTTCATGCCTAATGACACATGCTGGTGAAGTTTAACCCTGATCCTGTCTCTGGTCCTGGTCTGAATAACATACCTGGCCGATAATACATCATTTTCTTTCCCTGATGCGCTCTCCAGGTGTATCTTATTACGTATACGTTTATTATGGATTTTTACTGGCAAAACAGCATTGTTACAATTATTTTTTACAAATTACAAATTTTTTTTTAAATGCATGGACATTTTTGTTTTGAAGGCTTCATTTGTGTTTGAGGTTGAACCTACCTGGTAAAGAGGCCTTGAAACACATCTATGTGTGTGTAATAGATGCAGAGGCCCAGGAAGGTTCCTGGCGTGCACACAAAGGCGTCGGATGGCTGTGGAGGTGAGAGTCCACAGCAGACCCTGCCGAGTACAGACCACCTCATCTAAACCCAACAAGACAGCGTCCATCACTGTCTGTGACAAGGCAGTTCCAGAGGTTTGTACAGCAAACTGAGTCTATATCAGAAGGACATCCACTTCTCAGGCTCAACAGATACTTGGTTTTACTCAACAGGTGACTTCCACAGAGGACCAGGTAATGAAATTGTATTATTAGTCTTTGGTGTCCTCCTGGTAGCACCTTCCTCAGATAATATTTAGGTCATCCCTGGAGGTAAGCCACAGACAGACAGGTCATCTCCTCTCTTGGCTCTGTCCCTATCGGTTCTCTTTCTCTCTGGAATTCACCAGCCTGATGCTTCCTCAAGGTCAAACCCAGCCAGTCCTTCTGTCCCAGTCCCAGTCCCAGACAGCTAGTGGTCCCTGTTCACTCTCTCCCTCCTCTCATCCACTCTCCTTTCTTCTAAATGAAGAAATGCACCCTCTCTTCGTTGGTCTGAGCGCTACAAACACAAACATTCCCACTAAGGAAAAGCAGCCAGTCTCTCAGTTTTTTCTGACTGGTAGTTAGTTTTAAAGCGATAGGCACTCTTTGCTGCAGTTCTCTCACTTTCTCTCTCACAGTCTCAGTTTTCCAGGAGAGAGGGATGTTCTTACAGGCTGAACACCTCTCACACACCTGCTCAGACTAGAACCAATCTGTCTGTTTATCATTCTCAGTCTATGACAAGGTCACACAGTCATGCACTTGCATACTTTACACAAGCATCCTTGTTTGTATATTTGGATACTGAATTACAGCCACTGAATACAAACACCTGCATCTGGTCTCGTGTTCTGGCCGCTCTGGGATTTTAGCCGATGTTTTTAAAAGTGGACACATCTTTCCTCTGAGTCAGTTTTCCCAGGCTGGAGTATCCTGATCTGACCTATCAAATTCTTGAAAAGAAAATCATGAATAATCAACCATGTCTGTTACATCACCAGCCGGATGGATTGATGAAATGTTAATATAACTGATAATGTTAAAATTCAGTTGTTTAGTTGAGACAAAAATCCATCATAGATTTTCTTTTATATTTGCTTTCATGCACCTATTTGCAACAATGGCCACATGGAGGCAATACAAACCCCATATACAAGCTGTGCCAGACCTTTAGTGCCGGCGCGTAATTTGTTGCCAGCCTGTTAAAACTCTGGCGTAGCTAAAACAATTGGGCTTGAATGATGAATGTTTGCTGTTTTGCGTGTGATACAAAGGTTGTAATAATTCTGAAACAAAAAAGACCTTTTTCTATAGAAAAATGTATTTTTCTCTACTTCTGCAACCGTTTCTCTGTCTCTGGGCCTCATGTTGTGCTCTCGTGGTGTCTTGAGAAACCCATGAGGAATGTGTGGTATTCTTATGGTGTGAATTTTCCAAAATGAAACAAGGGTTGGCTGGAAATGCTCAGGCCTCAGCCACTGTAATTTATAAGGGGTGTAAATATTTGCTGTGGTAAAGAGGGAGGCGAGAGGTTAGGTATGACAGTGCACTGTTCCCATGATTCTATGTGTTTGCAGTGTCCCGCTGAATCCTGGGAAAGGTCAAAGCGACACTGTGATGTAAACAGACATGACCAGAGCGTCAGCTGGTCGGCTATTACCATAGAAACAACATGGAGAGGAGACATTCAGTACTGTGGTGGAGAAATGGAGTTTGCAGCTGAATTATTTATTATTTAATCATTTCTTATAAACCTTCATACTAAAATCAGTGTTGGTATATAAATCTTAAATCTGTCTGCACAGTTATGAGGTCATCTCAGTCTTGACACAAACAGGACACTGGAGAACCGGGAGCAAACTCTCCGTCTGTAATCTCCTCCTGCCTCTTACTCTCTGCTGTCTCTCGCTGCCTCTTTCATCTTCACCCTCACATCTCCCTCTATCTCTCAATCTTTCTACAGCTCTCTCATCTTCACTCAAGCGTGTTACACTGGAGTGCAGGCAAGTCATAGAGGAAAAAATGGAGAGAGCAGCAGAGGGAAATGGGTCACCTACACTATAAATTCACAAGAACTTCCTCAGCTGAAGCACAAATTCCTTTAAAACAGTTGCATGCAAGGGGGTAAAAAGTGCAACTGAAGCATAATAATCATACGCTCCTTTCTAAGGGACAGTAACCCTGTTAGTTGGCTTTTGCCGGTTTAATTTTCTCATAGGTTCGTTTTCAACCCACACATCCTCCACTTTCATGGCAAGAAAGATTATAAGTGACTTATGTGTGTAGGCCCAGCCTGAAATTCAATTCCGATCAGTCTGGTTTAATGTGATTGTATTAGAGGTGCAAGCAGAAAAATCAATGGCATAATGTGATGACAGAGAGGGATGACAGCAGTGAGCTTCTATATGTGTCTGTGTGAATGTATAAATGTATCCGATGAAATTCAATTTCCCTACTCCTATAGATGTTTGAACTAATTCAAACGGAAAACACAATGCCTGCGAGCAAAGAGTAACACCTTTGATGACGCAGAACGTTTTAAATCTTGGGACTTGTTAGTCTCTTAAGTGAAGAAGTTGACCTAGTTCATGTGTTTTATGTTGTAATATGATAAAAAAATAAAGTGTATTAAAGGGTACTCACTCATGAAAACGTGCACATTGACACACACACCCTCTCAGAAGGTAATCATTCTCTCCACTTTGCCTAGCAGATAAATATTAATGAGGATTACCATGTTACTGCAGTACACCCACGGGAAAACAAGAGACTGCGTCTCTTCCTAACCCTTTCCTGCTCTGTCTCTCTTTGTCACTCAGCCACCCACACTCTCACACTCCTGCTGCTTCCACCATCTTCAAGAAAGTCTTAACTAATTTTAAAAAAGTCTTTCTTTCTCTCCCCAAGTCTCCTTTTTGTTTCTCTTATACTGTCACTGCAGTATTTGCACACAAACTCATGCACCACACACACACACACAAACTATGAATACACCCCTTCATATGAGTGAGTCACAGAGAGCGCCTCCGTTCTCATTGAGACGTGTTATCTCTGTGTAACAAAGGGCACAGATTGTGCTGGGATATTTCAGGAACATTTCGGGGTCTCCACATCCTGTTTTGAGGGAGATGGAACTCAGATGCTTTCCCATCGACCCACACTCCTCCTTTTTCTGCTCTGTCTCTGTCTTTCTTTAAAGGATTCCATGCTGTCACTTCTGAGAATGCAAAAGCAGAGATAATGAAGAAATCCTTCTGAGCTCTTCACGAAGTCAGCACAACAACGGGAAACACACACAGAGATCCATCCATCCATCCATCCATCCATCCATCCATCCATCCATCCATCCATCCATCCATCCATCCATCCATCCAT
>JAOXYM010000010.1:25359301-25394360 GCA_028567055.1 Leptatherina wallacei | reverse complement strand
ATATATACACACACCACTCACATGCACATACCATACACTCACATACCCAACCCTTGCACAGGGAATCACGTGGGGAACCTCAAAAGGAATATGGGATGTTTTGCCATCTGCTAGGGAGATTATCTTTGAAATCCCACATCCAGCTTTCTCTCCTCGCACTGTCTATGCTGGGACACAAAGGGGGAATTCAGACACACAAACACAAGCGTGCATCCTTGCAGCCAAGCATGCATATTGCTCAGGCATGCAGATATTCATCATGGTATCACTTGGTTAATCACCTGTATCGGGGTAGAAATTGGCCTGATTTCTCCCTTTTTTAATTTATCTGTTTTTTAAGTTGACACAACGCTGTGACAGTATTAGACTTTTATCATGGTTGCTGCAGCCACAGAGAGCTGCAGCCCCCATTCAGCTGAGTCAGTCCTCTGTATCAACCGCTGCGGTCTTTACATGTCCATTAAAGCTATTGGACTCATGAGTTACAGCCGCTCCTAGTGACTTACTGTCATATTCCTGTCATCACTCACTGCTGAGTTGTGTTTGCTTTTGCACATCAATACTCAACTGTCAGTTGATCAACTAAAGTGAATGGACACACACATATTCATACATATACATAGATGCTGGTTGTTGGGACGAACATGTGGTAAAGGTGCACATAAATGACACCAAACATCTCAACAAGGTAGCCATTCTTAACCAGTGTGTTAGCATTAGATTATAACTTGTAAGATTTATCTTGGTTTTTAGAATCATGAGGTGACTGGCTGCTGGATCATGGGCTATAAAATCAGATTAAAGCCACCAGTCAAAATGAAAGCCACTAAACAAAACCTCTTCAATCCCCAGTATCATTTCTTTAAGCGAGGACCCATGAGAGCTTTATGTTTTTGTGCATGTCAAACACAGGCACATATGCACATTGTATCAAGGTGGAGCGGGGGGCATACAGGAGAAAATAATCTGCGGTGGTAATCCTCAGTAAGCATTATTTATTCAACACCCTGGCCCACATCAGTGAGTGAGTGACTGTGGCCTACATCAGAAATATCAGAGGGGCTATTTATAAACTCAGTCTGCAGACATCCATGTCTTAAAGAAAAGGACCTGGTAAAAAAAAAAATGAACCAAAAGCCACGATTCATTTCTGCCTCTCTTCAGCGGGACTGAAGTTCTGTGTGATATGGGTGCTTGATGTTAATTCAAACTGTGATGACAGAGATTAACTGCTACTACTGATTTGGGAGACAAAAGCCCAATCGCATGCGCAGGCCTCTTATTCGACACCTCGACAGAGAGATGACAATTCTGTCTCCTAATGGAACGGTGAAAGTGATTTGTGTTATTTACTTCAATTCCACGGTTCCCACTTTTCTTTGCTTCTAAATGTGCCTCAAAAACACAGAGATGAGCAATAATACTGACAGAAGAAAAAGAAAATAACAGAAAAACAACATGTTACCATTCTTGATGCCTAAGGCTAGCTGCACAATGACCCATTTCAGTCAAAAAACACACAAAAATAAGAACAAATGGGAGTTGCACTTAGAGCTACAACACTGTGACACCTGCACATATAACAAAACATAAACATAATTGAAATACAGAAAAGGCTGGGAGACTCTGACATGCCTTGTAAATGTAGTTGTCCTCAAAATGAACCAACAGCTATTAATACATTTCCAAAATCAAGAAAAGCTGCAGAAAAAAAAGATGACTATGAGATGCTAATGAAAGAGTAAGTGGCTGGATTGTCTGGGTTTTGCTTCAGCTGAACATTAATGTGTCTGCTTCGTCTTTGTTTGAAGTTGTAAAAATCAGAATCACTGCTTCTAAACCGTAGCATCTTGGCATTGTTCTGCATTAATTTACCCTGATAACTCAGCCAGCCCCTGCCCACGGCTGTCTGACTCATCCCGGCGGTCCAGTTCTTTAGTGCGTCTGTGTGTGGCTTTGTGCATGCATGTGTAGGAGTGTGTGTTTATGGAAATGCCCTCTAGTTGGACTCCTTCTTCATCAGAAGCAGGGAAGGAGGGGGTTCAATGTTTGTGTGTCAGATTACAAAGTGCTGCATTACAGCAACATTGCACTGAAAAAAGGTAAACAGTTATAGCTTGACGGTACCACCCTTACAGTGAAATTTGGTTCATTTCTCACCATATGCTTCTGTTTATGCTTCTTATGTCGACGCTGGTGCTATTTTTCCCCATTTCTTGATAGTGAGATGAGCAGAACAAACGGGGCCTCCCACCCATCATCAGGCCAGAACCAATCATAATGACTTCTCCGCAGGGGAGCATCCACTTCAATTATCATCCCCTCAGTAGTGTGTGTGTAACAAGGCTTGGGAAACAAGTTTACATGCTCAGAAAGGTAGCAAATAGCCTATGAGATTTTTGGAGGAAATGGGAACATTGTGTGATTCACTGCAAAAACTGGGGCATGTTTGTATTTGGGAGAGATTTGGTGGTACACTAGGACAGGTTGTCCTGGTCGAATTGCATCGCTTAGCTCACATCTGCTCAACCTGCTGCGAGGTGACTGTGTGTATTAGAGGGTGTGTGCGCCTCTCAGTATGATTAACATTTCAGGCACTGGCAGCAGCAGAATGTACTCAGATTGAATGTACTGTCATTAACTTTGACAAGGTAGACATTGAATTGAAAAAAGTTGAAAAAAAATTGTTTGTCTGACTCCAGTCCACAGACTCATGTGCGGATATTATGCAGTCAACTATGCCTCAATGGAATTAGAGTATATCATTCCAATGGGCCAATCAGCAGTCTATTACGAGGGCAGCTGCAGATTTGAATGGGGTGCTGGATGTGCATTTTGCTCCAGTAAATAGAATTCATAGCTTCTGAATTATTCACCAAAATTTACTGTATAAAGCCTGTGTGTGTGTGCTGGGCCAGGTGACATTAGAATCTGAACTAAATCAAAGGATGACTGATAATAGCTGAATAGTTTATGGATATGAGCATAAAATTGGCTTAAAATTATAACTGACTATTCTCTACTCATTTTTTGACTGTACAGCAAGGAAAGACTAATGAGGTAAGTGGATAAGATGCCCTGCACGTTGTTGCTAAAGGTGATAGCATTGAAATTTTATTCATCCCATAAATCCAATTGCCATCTACTGTAAAAATTCTTGGTCTTCACTGTACTTTATTTTTGTTTAAGCAAAGGCCTGAGTCCCACTGATTTTATTTCCCAAGACATGAAACTCTGCCAGTTTTTATGAGCCTATGATGTCCCTAATCGCTCAACAAGGTGTTCCTTGGAGTTAGTACATTGATGCACTGGATCCAGCAACACTTACATGTATAAAGCAACAGTTTGGCTTCATTTTCACATGTTCACTTTAGAAAATGATAAAGTTTTCATATTAAAGCTGAAGGGATAGAATTATTGTACATTTACACGACATGTGAAACTTACAGTAACTGAGTTTAAAACAGGATTTTCATATCCTTATTTTCAGTTTCTTTTATACTCATTGCTACACTGAAAGTCTGATTGTTCTTAGGAACAAAAACTTGTGGTTCAGTTTTAGTTTACATTTAAGTGATGTTTCATGATTAGCCTGTTTTCCACATAAATGCAAGGGTGCCATTTCTATAGAAAACAGGCTAATTTAGAGGAGGGAGGGGGTGCTCTAAAATATCTTTAAAGTAATACTATGGTCCGTAATGAACCTAAAGCTATGACTTCAACTTAGATTAGCACGAACATCAGATTCATTCAGGTTAAATAACAACTGAGAAAGAGGCAGAACAGGACAAAGAGACATATGCCGTGGGACAGTAAAAACCAGGAGGTCATTGTGCTTGTCAACGGAAAAAAGCACACATTACGTAACTGAATATTCCCACATAATACATCAAGGCAATGTCATCTATCTGAATCATCACATCAATAGCAGCATGGTCAAAGGCGGATAACACACTATTGAAGTGTGGTTACACATACTGTTATGTCAAAGAAGCTTCATGGTATCACTTTGTAACAGTGTGTGTGCTCCCGGCAGACTGATCTCACAGAGACCGCAAGCCCTTGCTAAAAGACCAGCTCTCCGAAAGATATAAACTAGTGCAAAGCAGAGCAGTTCGGCTGCAGCGGAAACAATCCCATCAGGCGGAGGTCCTTTTCTGTCAGAAAAGACCAGGGGGATGGGTGTGGGTGGGAAAGGGATCTGTGAGGAAGAAGTGAGAAAAGGGATGTTAGGCTTTGCCTCCAGGCCTTCATCACAGAAGAGATAAAGGGGGGAAAGAGGTTTGGGGGATGGCGATGGGATGTTTGTAGGGTGCATGAGGAGGAGATTCAATTAAACTACACAAGGACTGAATGCATTTTTAATCATGCTGCTTCATTTCCTGATGTGACTGTCAGCCTTTGTGAGACTGTGAGCCATCCTCTGAAAGAGGAGTTGCCATCTCCCTCTCTCTGCGTGTCCTCCGCTCACAGCTCAGCGCATCAGCGGCACAATACAATCTGGCTTTGGCAGGAGCTGATATGACGTCATATACTGAAATCTTACCGCAACCACAAAATAATCCAGTTAGCAGATATAGATCGTCTCACTATTTGAATCATTCCAAAAGGTTATGTTTATGGCATTGGTGGTGTAGTCTCACTTAAATAATGTGAGCTATACTTAAACATCTTGACGGATCTAAGGATTTTTGAGCCATACATCCGGAGTGGTCTTAAATAAAGAAGACATGAAAGTGTTGATCAGGAAAAATCTTGGATCTAAAAATGAATTTGGTCTGTATTTATCTTCCTTTTGAGTCCACAGAACAGTGACCTGCTTTTCTTGTTGCTATTGAAGCTGCAAAGGAAGTTCATCGCCTCCGATATTCTCCGCTTTCCTGAATCATTTATATATGCTGCTGTGTTAATGAAAATAGCTGTGCGCCCTTGGATATAGCCATACTCTGCACTGCTGCCCAAAGCCAATGAGCAGCATAGATAGGGCTTAGGAGATTCTTCTTTGCTGGAGGATGGAGAATCACTGTCATTATTCTAATGACCCTTAATATTCTAAAACGATACCAGTCACTGGGCTTAGCCGTTTTAATTCACACATATAGTGACTTTGAGTCACTGAACAGACCATTTTCCCTGCATTTATTAGATGGTTCACTGAAATAAGCTTCCTTTTAGCTCATGTCTTCATGTTTTGAGTGTTTATATGTGTGTGTGTGCTCATTGCATGTGCACATATGTCCATCAGCCACACTAGAAAGGGCGCAGGCAATTTGAATATTTCTCATTTAAGTATGCAAAGTAGGCAGATAACCCTCTGTTTTTCAGCCTCTTCCAGCAATTACACAAATAAATAAATAAGCAATCTAATTAGGAAGTCGACAGGAAATGTAGGGAAAGGGAGCATTTTCCTGACTTTCCACACTCCATCTCCCATATAGCGCATGAATAATCCAAATCCTGTTGTGGCCCTGAACACTAATCTTTATTGCCTTTGTCATAAATCATCTATTAGATGTATGAAAATGGACAAATCTGGAAAATAGGTTGATGGATTCAGGTATCAAATCTCTGCACATATCAGGAACATTGAAGCCCTGCTGTAGTGGAATGAGTACTGATAGCTTTCATTGGAAGAGCAGCATATCTCAGGAAAGGGCAGATTACAGTTGCCTCCAACAGATGCCAGTCCCTGTAAACACTGTTAAAGGGAGACAGCAGCTTAACGACCAAACTCATTACAGCAGTCGGTGGATCAAAGCAGCCAGGGATCCTGGTTACGTGTGTGCATGTGTCTACGCAGAGGTAGACCATGTACGCCATTAGAATGTGTGTATTTTTTTGTGTATGTCTGTGTGTATATGTGGGGTGCAGCTAAGAGGAGTTTTTCATTGCCAAAGCCCAAATGCTTTGGAAACCACAAGGGTCTGAGCAATCTACCTCTAACCAAGCGTCACGGGCACTAGAAACATATCACATCCATCAGATTTCCCTCAATCTCATTCCTACTTTCATCCCTTATTTCCTTATTCTCAATCCCCATTTCCTTCTACTTAGAGGTTTCATTCATGGCTAATCAGAAGATTTATAGCTTTCCACAGATAAATATGAAGAAGGTATAAGTAAGCCCAGTACAGAAATGTTAGATTCTGGAGTTTGTTTGATGAAAGCTCCTTTTATGCTACCCCCTCCCCTCACATTTACCAAATATCTAAATCATTGGGCTAACCCTGTGCCGAGTCATATATTACGCTACTCTGTTCAGGTTAGATTCTTGGTCGGCTGGTTTATTCCCCAAATCTCATTATGTACAGAATTTCATGCTTATTAAGCTTGTTTTTTCTGTGCCAATTAATGAAAGAGCATCTGGAAAAGGCACGAACATATGTTGGCCTCTGGTCTCCAACTGCAATTAAGCATTGGAGAGTTCAACCATGTGAAAGACAGAGAGAAGTGAGAGATACAGTGACAAAAGACAACATTTTTTGATTTTCAGGCATTGAAATAAGATTGGACAAAATAATATGAGCAAACTTACAAAAACATCCATAAGCATGTGCTCCAGGGTCACTTCTATGTCCTCGAGTCGAGCTGCAAGAGTCATCGTTCAACTATTTAAGCAATACTACCCCCAAAAATGAGATTTTCCAACAAAACTTTTCTTCAAACCCTGTTTTTAGAGTCCCTTATCTTGCTCTCTCTTCGTATTTATACTCATTTGATTCTGAAAAATGACTTAAAGGAAGAAGTTAAGCCATGCCAGTCACATAAAATCCCCGTCCTCCAAAGAAATGTGTCATGACAGCCTCTAACCGTCCCGTTTAATTTGACTTTACTCTACTTTCACTCTCCATCCAAGTAGATTCCCAAACAAGCGTCTGTAATCCAAATCTGATCAAGAAAACACGTCTATTTCTTGTGAGCTTGACTCTAAAAAACTAGCTGTGTTTCGATCGGCGCTCCAAAGCTCCCTAAAAAGAGCCGGGGGTCCCGTTAGAGAGCTTCAATCACTCTCTTGAGCAACCTGTGAATAATGACGAGGATTTGTGACAGAGTAGAGCATTGTAGTCCTCTCTTCAGAACTGAGTTATGATCCATGAGAGAAATGAAGACACTGACAACTCCCTGGCAGAGGGAGGGCAGAGGGTGGGCCGCTCAGTTCCTGCTAGGATGCGCAGCAAAGAAAGATTGGAAGAGGCAAACTGGTTGATGGGCAAGGGGCAACAGAGTGATGAAGTCATACGTCTTGTGCAATTTTTAGATAGCTTTCTTTTGCACATTTTGTGAGTTCTTTGGGTTGTTATGCCTACCCTCTTTTCCCCTTTCTCTATCCCTCTCCCTCTCTGTGCCTTTTTGGGTCTCTGTCCACAGTGGATGTCTTTGTGCAGAAGGGAGAGCCCGGGGCAGCTGATCCACAGTTCTGGGTGCTCTTGGCTGGGGTCATCCTCTCTAACACTGGGCCTCTCATCAATGGGCTTTTGTGGCTGCCTCATTAAGGGTTGGCCTTGGTTACTGAGGCTCCCGTAGACACACAGGAGAGAAAACAACAGCGATATGGCCTCGATCTATGACTGGAAGCTTATGTAACAGTGGCAGAGAAGGGTGGGGGCTATACTGGACAGGGTATGCTGGATAGACTGGGAAAGAAAATAGGGTGAGAGGAAGAATAAAAGCGCACGGTAAAGGGGTGAGGTTTCAATGAGAGGAAAACAGAAGGGAAGAAGGGAAGCAGGGGATGGTTGTTTTTTATTTTTTATTTTTTTTAACATAGAAGAGTTGTTTTTGTTTTTCTGAGAAGTGCTTGTGGAATGTGGCCCCCCATTCACTCACTGTTAATAATACTTACAAAGAGAAAGAAACTGAAAGACTGGGTCAGACTGAAGTCTAGCTGTGTTAACATAAAGAGGATATGAGTGAAAGAGAGAAGAACTGGTTACATCAACATGCAAGGAAGACACAAAGAATTGTTGGGAAATGAGAGGAATGTGGTTAGTGAAAACCTCCACTAGCTGTACCGGTGGTTAACAATCAGTTCCTTTAATATTCGGTAGAAAGCTGGTCACCACTCTTTTAACTTCCACATTAAACCATCTTCTACCCGCTCCTCTGTCTCATCTCTTTTCCATCCTCACTGCTTCAAGACATCCCTCAATCTCATTTCTCTTTTCTGTCCTCCTGCCCTTTTCCTCAGCCTCAGACCCACAGTGCCAATGACCTTTGCCCTCTTACTTCTCATGGGTGTGAGGTCAACAGGAACAGCCCCTCATCAATCCTCACATCAGCTCTTGTAGTCAGTGGCAATAGTGTGTGACCAAAGCTATTGCACAGCCATCATTTTGTACACCCTCATGTACACGGGAATACACACGTACACACACACATACACCATATAAAACACACCACTGGGTGTCAAAGAGAGAAGATCCATCAGTTCATTGTTGCCCTCAGGAGACTTTCCCATCTTCCTGATGCTGCTTCTAATGTTGCCTGCTGTGAATATGTAACATCCAACCATTAATAACTCAGAAATATCCGTCTAATTCTCATCTGCCCGCCGCTCATGCATTATGAATACCTTCTAGCATATTGAAGATGGACAGTATATGGCCAGTAAGACTTGTAAAGAGGGTGACTCTCAGAGTCTGAATGCAGAGAAGGGGGTGTAGAGAGCTGCAGGTAGCCTTCCAGGCAGACACTCATCATTAGTGAAGAGCTTAACCCCCAACAGAGAGGCAAGACAGGACAGCATGTCCCAGTGTGACTCTGCCTTGGTACAGCTAGAGTTAAAACCCAGATTTCTGTCTATAATCTATGGTGGATAAGTGTTGGTGAGGGAAGGTAGTAGAATTAATTTCTCAAAGAAAGACAAAATACGGTATCCTGTGTTTACATATTTCAAACACTACTTCTGAAATCACATCTAAGCATAATTATCTGAGAAGAAAGTTTAAGGATTTGAATTTTATGCCCACAGCCAGTTTTACATGCTCTCTCATAATTGTGTATATGTTAATCATCAAAAACTCCTCCATAGGTAATAACTCCTTTATGACATAACTGAAAATCAGCTCAGAGTGTGCAGTACCATAAGATGAATAATGTTGGAGCAGTCAAGGTCCGAGCTACTTCCCCATTCTTCTCCACCACTGGTTCCCTCCTGGAAGCCGACTCCGCCAGTAATCCAGAAAGAAATACTAGAGCTGTGACTACTGCAGCGGTTCAGACTGTACATTACAACATCAGCCCTAACGAGCCTTCCTGATTCTGATTCCTACTGGAAGGTCCGAGGAGAGTTTGTGCAGAGCATGCCGGTGTGAGCCTGATTGATTGTGACGTCCACCTGGTGTGGAAAATAGGGATGTGTGCTAATCAAACTCTTGGCAGTCTTCCAGGTGGTGTGAGGTTGTGCACACACACGCTCACACATGCAAAAACAGCATCTACTGCAAGACATGTTGATAAAGCCTCTTAAGCACCTGTTTGCTTCCAACTGCTTAAAAGGTTTATGGCCGGTCCTTGCACCGGACACGAAAGTGTTAAAGTCTAAAGAATGCAGCTCGCCGTGCTTCACTCGCTCACGTGTTTGGTCAAATGACCTAAAATGGTTTTATTGACCCACTGGATGTCATGCTGTAAGTTATTATCCTGGCTATGATTTTTTTCTATGCTTACAGCTTAAGCCTAAACACCTCATCATGAATCCTCTTTTGAAAGTGAAAATCTGTTTGCGTCTTAGTATTTCTACTGGTGCTAACAGTCTTTCTGTCTGTTTTCCTTCTATTACTTTTTTTTACAGGCTTTGGAGATGAAGGACAGCCAGAGGAGATAAAAAGGATTCTGCTAAGTCATTTTCTGCAGCACAGTTAGAAATCTGAATTTTGCTGTGTCACTGCATAACAAATCTGTCAGTCCAGATTACAGTGAAATGCACAGTGGTATTTGCGTGTGTCTCTGGGTGCAGGTGTGTATCATTTTTGAGAAGACATGAGGAGAGAGGCAGGTGCGCTCTACAATCTTACTGCAGTGAAAGTCACCTTGGCATTTAGAAAGACCCATTAATACTCAAAATGAAGAAAATGTTGTTTGAAATAAGGGAGTAAAAAACAAGAAGAATCTGAAATTCAGAGGGATGGAAAGAAATAAGATGAATACATGCACCTTATAATTCTCTGATGTGGTCAGAGCCTTTACCTGTGTCTTCCCTGTGTTATACAAGCCTCTTACAACAGAGTGAGTGTATGTCTGAGAGGCATTGAGCAGACAGAATGTGACAGAGGCATATTTCAGAGGCTGGTTGTATGAAGGCGCTGGATTGAGTCACGCTCCAGCATTTTCTGCCCCAGTAAATTTAGCCCACTTTACCCAATGCTGAGGAGGCTCCCCAGCCTACACCATGCCCAGAAATAGACACAGATTGATACACACGTACCCAGCAACACCACTGAGTGGATAAGAGACAATCTTTCCGTAAGAGTGATTTAGTGATTAACACTTCGCTAAGCAGGCATCCCTGTCTGCCGGCAAGTTTGCACAACTTTTAAGAATGAATCTTGCGTGCAAATGGCACACTCACATTATCTTAGGTTCAAAGAAGACACGTGAGTCTCCATCCCAATAGTGGGCACAAGAACAGGAATCTAATTTGTAACAGTGTAAGTGGTAAATGTTTGATGATATGGCTGCATATCTAATCTTTAGAAATGGGGAAATGGTTTATATATGATCATATATTCCCTGCAGAAAACACTGGGATTCTGGCAAAGTAGGAAACATGAGTTTACTTGTTTAATGTCAGCTGTGTATGCTTGTGTATTATAATAGACCAATAGCAGCTTCTCGAATTGTTAAATAAATTACTCCTAAAGGAGCATAAAGATTGCCAATTGGAAATTTGTAAACTAATATCTCCCTGTTTGCTCACGAGCCAAACGGTTTTCATTTAGATGTTTGTCTCTGACACATTTTTTCTTCATGCTTCTAACTTCGGCCTGTTGTAACTACAAAACTCTCTGTCTTTATAGACAATGAATCATTATCATCCCTCAGGCATGCAGACTGCAAACTAAGAAAGTGCGTAAACAAATGCAAAGTACAAAGAGGATGCACCTGCACACCCCACCTACCCCCCAACACACACTTACGCACGCCCAGTCTTGCATTTCCTCATTTTTCTAATGAGCCAACAAGAACTACTCATTCTATAACCCTAAACACACATGCATGCTTTTTCCCTGGAGTGCAGTAACCTAAGCCAGACTGTGCCAGCTCCACCTCCTGCTGCAGGCATGGGACTAAGCTGCTTGTTACTGTACAGATGGGCCCCACACCTCTGACAGGTGTGCCAGCTTCACTGCTACCACGCAAACCAATGCCGAACGACTCAGGCAGATTGTCTTTGTTAGCAGGCAGTGGAGGGAGGGGAGGAAAAGCCCATGGGGTTCAGTGTAAGGGAGATGTAATTTGAGAACATCTCCACCTATTGACATTACTCCAGGTCGTAATTCCCACCATTGTGATGGCAAAATGTTAAAGTAGATGAGATTGTGCATATAGCCTACATGTAGGGATTTAACTTAATTAATTACTTCGATTTTGTATATTTCATGATAAGACTTTGGCCTCATTTGTGTCTTTGCTGTCCAGTAGAAATGGATGGGATCAGAGAAGGATCCAGAAAGGCAGTGGGTTTACAAAGGGGGGGGGGGTAGACTGACCCCCTGAGGCCACGGTCCTCCTCGCTAGACAGACCCATCACCACCCACCCTCCACTTGTCTTTGTCCTTGGTACACCTCCCCACTTATACCACATCAAAAATGTGTGGTGACAGACTGGGTTTGATCACTCCCAGGTTTACCCCCAAGCCAAGGTCCTGTCCCCTGATACTTACCAATGATTTACTGATTTACATCTCCTATTATTACTGTTGGAGCAGCGGTGCTGCTTTGTGAAAGGGAAGTAATGCAAAAAAGAACAGAAGTTGGGAACATGAAAAATGAAGGTGGTGGGCGGTTTTATTGGGGGAGGGAATATGGAGGGTAAATCCTGCGTAATTGCCCCTTCAGACAGCAGAAATAATGAGGTGGCCACTCTGTCAATGCCATAGCTCATAATTATTAATCAAGCTCAGCCTTTAACATATGCTTTCCCCTTTTAATCTCTTAGTCCCTTCCTCTCACCCCACTTCATTTTACTCTCTCTTGATTTTACTTGTTTTCCTGGTTTCTATCTTTTGCTCATAGTCTCCTCCTTGGACAGCAGGAAGATCAGGATGAGGTCATTAATTATACAGGCAACCCACCAGTTCCCTGGATGCCATACACACCTCCTTCCCCACCTGGTCCCTTTTTTGAGCCCTTGCATGTCAAAGGAAGTTGAGATGACAGATGAGTAGAACTGCAGAGTTGTCCACTAAAGCTCTGTTTTTATTGGGGCCAAACGACCAGGACTCACACACAGCAGCAGAGCAGTAGACAAGTGCCCATTAGAGCCAAAGGTCTCTGTTTATTGTCTCCATTTATCATAAAGAACACAGTGAAAAGAAGGTTGGTTGCACCTGACAGCTGCAAATCTTAAGCAATATCAGCAGTATTTCCCCCTTCAGTGACCATTGGACTTTTCCAATCGTCACTTGTAGAGTCTCCTCTAGACTTCACTTTACTCAAGGATTTGCAGGAAGAAGCTCAAACACCACTTCAACCACAGGGCCTAGAGGACCTGCTCTCCATCAGCTGGTCACTCAAGCTAAGGCTCATTATTAAGGGTACCTTTAGGCAAAGAAGGGAATCACATCACACAGCGCACTCTGGTGGTTCGATTGTGAAGAACATGAAACTGATGAAAAGGTCTGGAAAATCGGAGCAGGTGGACTTTCCGTCATTCACCCAGTGTAGAATGTGTTGAGCAGTTTCCCACCCAAGAGTTAAAGTGTACAAAAGCACTATCACCTGTTTCAGGTTCTTTTTTATGAATCTGTTTTTAGGTGCCTCCTTAGTTTGCTTGACCAATTTCTTAAGGGTAAGTAGTATTTAAGGTTGTGCCGAGTGTAAAGCAATGGTCACACCATCTGCACTTAAATTTTCAGTCAGTATTTGCTGATGTTTTAGCTTTTGTTAATTTGTCTCATCATATGTGTGAAGTACATTTTTGAAATCTTGAAATCCAACCATCCCCGAGGTGAAAAGATTCCCCTGCACAAAACGAGTGTCACAGGTACACATGTATATTTAAAATCAAATACGGTAGGCAACGTGCAAAGAGGAACATGCAAACAGAGTGCACAGCAAATAACAACAGCTGCTCCCAGAAACCAGACACATCCATGTACAAACACCTCTAGACATGTATTAATGGCCTTAACTGCAATGGCAGATGCTCACATCTGTTTGGAATACTACATACACTCATACATGTGCAGATATAAATACACACAGGGGCAAGTTATAAATCTGACACACGTCACTTTTAATTGTTCTAACAAGCCATAATGAGAACAGTGAGGGTCAGCGAGACACTTAGGATGATGTAAGTATTCCTGGGAGGATTGATAAGCATCAGTCTGGCAACCTTGATTTCATATTTGGGTTTAATTCAGTGTAATGGCAGCTGTACACACGTGGGAGAGAGGTGATAATAGGATACCTGGCAACCACTGCAGTGTTCATAATCACGTAAATGGATTAGTGGTGAGGTGAAAAATAAATAAATACATAACAAATAATAAAAGTGGTTCAGTAATGTAAATATTAAACTTTGACAGGTATGCTTGGAATGATAGAAAATAAAATTATTTAATTCCCCACACTTGTTTAAAGATACCAAAATGTGCACATACATATTGAAAGTAAAACTAGTTTCTAGAACAATTGTTGACAAATGTTCCTCACTGCTGCATTTTCTTCTGGAAAGACCTAATAATAATATAATCTATAACCAGTATGCTACTGTGAACAGATTTATTCCTTCTTCATCCTGGCATCATCATCATCTCTCATTCTGCCTATCTTGTCTTCCAATCTGTACATCCATCTATCCTTCCAGCAATGCTGAACCCATTCGCCTCAGCCCTAGCGCCAGTCAGCTGACATGTCAACATCAATAGGGCTGTGTGACGGCAGCATATGGGTCCATATGTCTGGGGATGTGCATGTAGATGTTATGGAGCATGCAAATGAAGCAGGGTGCACACATGTGTTTCAGGACGGGGACATTTTTAATCAACCATGCATCTGTATAGGAAAATGCTCCATGCCTTTGTCTCTTGAGCAGCCATGTATGTAAGCAACAAATGAGTTATTAGTCTACTGGAGCATAAAAGGTGCACATGTAAAAATGTTTTGTGGTGTTTGCACAGAAGATTTTTTAAAATTAAATTAATCAAATTAAAAATCATGGTATTATTTTTGTACATTTTTTTTTGCTGTCTACAGATACTTATTACAAAAACCGAAAAATTTACAGATTTTTTTTAAAAATCCTTTTATTGCACATAGTTTTATAAGATGAAAGTATAAATGATGAAAGAAGGTAGAAATAAACCAGTCTTGAATTCATACTTTCAATAAATAAACGTTAACTGTTTATTTATTCATTTTGAAATTTTGAACTTTATTTATTCGTCCCAGATCCAATCGTCCATGGAATTTCCTCTGTGCTGCAGTATTCCTTGCAGATAACTCCCTCTGTTGGCCTAAAAAAAATGCCATGACCCTTCACCAGGAGGTAGTTAAAACCCAAATGGTTGTCCCAGCCAACTAGAAGTAGCCATCAGCACAAAAATATTGTACTCAAAAGAGCACCTAGGCCAGAAGCCAGAAATACTGCAGTCACAGACCTGATTCTCTGCAGTGTAGGAGGAGTGATGGCAACCTTGAGCTCCAGGCTGTATTTGTAATTGTAATAGAGCCAGTGTACATCACTGCATGCAATCAGGTCAGAACTGGAACAGAATGCGTGCCGCAGGAGACTAACTATGAGTATTAAACTTTATTTTTTACTGTGTTTTTCTGTTGATATGGGTCTACTTTAGCAACCTTAGAAAATGTTCCAAGATACTTGCTGTTACTTTGCCTTCAACCTCTTTCCACTCTAAAAGTAAACTCTCTCACCCCTCAGGACAGTGCTGATGTCAGTACAGCTCTCAGGCAGCCAATCAAATTTCAGGAGACCTGCTACCAAGTGCCGCTGGCTCACTTTCTGCTCTTGTAAAGAGGTCACAGTTCAGAGCTCAGGGGAAGTCATTTGGGGACAGAGGTGGGATGGTGGAAAAAAATCAAGGTGGAAGGTAAAAAAGATGGAATAAAAACAGTAGGAAATGCTTTAGTACTTTTGAATGAAGAGATAAGGGAATGGATGATGAGCGAGGAGATGAAAGAAACTCCTATTTCCAGTGCTAGTGTAAAGTATTTGTGTATGCGTAAAGTTGTCTGGGCTACATAGATCTACTGATAGAGTGATGTACGGTACCTGTTAAATGCAAGGTTACCCTTTGAAGCAGAGGTGACACTACTAATCTTCTGCTCGTTCATCAGAGATGTCAGTGTGATTGCTTCTGTGTGTCTATGTGTGTATTCATGATTACATTCCAATGCAGAAAATCTACATTTGCTATTGCCTTTCTCTTAAGGCTGGGAAGAAAACATGAGGTGGTCTCTAGAGACCATCTATTTTTTTGCAATTACACAGATAGAGTCAATATACATAATAGCTATGCTGTAGGCACTTTAAGCTATAGTGCACAGATTTAACACTTACACACCAAAAGAAATGTATTAATTGAAGTAATGAAATTGCATTGACATCATCATTACTAGTGTTTGCTGCTGTGTTCCACCAATCTGTGAAAGACCCCCCCGCCCCCCCACCCCCTATCTTTTCCAGTGGCCTCCCAGAGAAATTATTTAGAAATGCCTGTGGACTTGTGGTGGTCAATGAAGTGGAAAATTTGCACTGTGCGTTTCCATAACAACACCTAACATTAAGTGCATAGCTGGTTTGGTCCTTTGGTTGCTCAATTGCGTTCTAATTGATCTCATCTTTTGGGTCTCCTCAAGGGGACAAGAGAACATTTGACACGCTTGACACATCAGGGTAAATAAACACACGTGACCAGAGATGGTATAGGCACCAAGCCACATCAGTAGAGGAAGTGAAGATGTGAGCGGAGAGGAAAAGCTTCAAACAAGGAATAGGAGGATCTCTCTATGTGGCTCCCAGCTGATCTCATCTCAGTCATTAAAGCAACAGTACATCTTTGCTTCGATTTTATCCACCTTTCATCTGTAATATCTATAAATGGATATTACAGATGCGACATAACTATCTCACAGAGAAATTCTGATTTTTGGATCAATTTTCATACTTACAGTGATGGTAAGTCAGAAGCTCGTACAAATGATCAACAATGACAGGTTTTGTAACATTGTGACTGCTTACTTACTTTGGCATATAATAAAAAAAAATAATCAAAATAATCTTATTGTGTTATTTACACTACATAAAAATATTTAGGTATGGCTCAACAGAAACATGCTAAATCTCTACAAAATATCTTCATTTCAAATTAAGACACAGTAGGTATTTGATATTTGATATAAATCTCATGATGTAATCATCTCTCCAAGGAGATATCTGCATATGACTGTGCAGAATCTATGGACATGGGGCAAGAATGCTGGCACTGTATAGGCTTCCTGGGTTACTAATGACCAATTATCTTTCAGCAGTCTCTAGTTGTTTACCCATAAACACATCTGCTGAAACAGAAACATGAGCGCAACGTCCGTCATATAATCATTAAGCTTCTCAATAGTTTTTATAAAATGTACATATACTCAAAAAATGACTTACACAGGGAATTGGAAGGCTTAGATGGATATCCATTACCTATCCATAGCTACGCTGGAAGCCCAGAAATACTGGTCATCCCCCACAGGCATAGTCATCAAAGTACATTCACAGACTGGTAATTTAATGAATAAATTTGAAACATGAAAAATCTATTAATGGCCTGCCCTAATTGAAACTATCCTTGACAGTGCACTTGGTAGGTTAAGATGACAGCTGGGAGATGAAGCTCTGCACTCATTAAGCATGTGTGCGTGTGTGTCTATGTCTGTGCACAGCATGTGTGTTTGTTTGCATGTACCCCATGTGGTTCCATGCAGCCACCAGAAATCCTTCTTCTGCTTACGTTGGCCTATACTGCCAGCTAACCTGCTGTGTATCAGGAGAGTATGTGTATGCCTGTCTAAGTGTCTTAGTGTACTGCCAAATACAGTCCCACCTTGTGCTACAAACCCAAACCCCACCAGCCCACAACCCTTCTCTCCTATTTACTTCCATCCAAGCACTGAGGCGGTCAGCTTTGGGCCTGTGGGTCTGGTCACTTTCCTTGTGACTCCTTTTGCCTCTACTCTGCCCTGACCTTAACTACCATGATGGTTGCTTCCCTGCAAATGAACCAACAATGGATGACATGATGAATCAAGGGTGGGGAAGAGAAAAAAAGTGTTTTTTATCAAATTTATTTTGCTATTCATCTGTTTTCTATAATAAGGATGGGGAGTCTAATGAAAAATAATTTGATGAAAACAGATGCAATGAGGGAGAACTAATGCTCCAGAAGAGGAGATAGGTAGATGTTTTGCATGTATTTCAAGAAATTCTTTAAAATATACTTATTCTATAGAATAAGTATACGTTTGTAGTAGACTATGGATGTGTGTCCATCTGTTGTGGGCAGCTGGACACATGCACACACACACAGATAATGCCATGATAATGAGTGGTTAGAAACAAACGAGGCTTTTCAGTGCTGACAGAGAGACTGAACATACAGATAAACAACAAGCGTAACAGAGGAACAGCCGAGGAGTCTCTCTCTGATTAGACTGATAGAGCCCTGACAGGGTTAATCTCTAGATAACTACTTCCCATTGATCTACACACACGGGAGCTGAATGGAGAGATGATGCAACACACACGCTAACTGATGTGTGCACAAAATGTGTCATATAGCAGCACACATGTTCTCAGGAGAAAGATTTCTATGAAGTTTCAGCTCCTTGTCCTACTGACCTATATGCATATATTAGAAACAAGAGGGGATACCGATGGGGAACTTGATCTTTCCTTTTTTAGAGTCCATCGGCATTTCTTTCTGTTCACACAGACTAAAAGTCTCTGGATTTACTCAAGTCTCTCATCTTGACTACAAAAAGAGGAGAAGTGGATAGTGTGCAAAGTTAAGCTGGGATGAAATTTGTTAATAGTGTACATTGATGTCTGACGAAATGTCCTCCAATACCCAACCATAAGATCACATTAAACAGACACAGATTCTAATGAGACTGTAAGCAAAGTAAATGACACTTTTGCTTAGTCTCCACGTCAGGTTTAGTTTACTCCTTTTATGCTATACTGTACATTTGTGGTGACCTGCTTTTCTGTTCCATGTAACTACAAGGCCAACACTCACCACAGCTCACTGATGCTTATTTCATTTAATTTCCCTCAGTGTACTGTCATCCTGAATAGAAACACAGAAGAAGAGATACACAGTAGAGAAAAAAAACCCTAAACAATCAACTCAGCAGAAGGTTTTCATTATAAGGTTTAATGAGTTTTTATAGGCTAATGCTATTTCATGTTGTTGTGGGGTGGAGGTAAACTTTTATATCCTCTTTTTAAAAAAATTAAAGATATGAAAAGCTTCTAATGATGATCCTTCTTTGTTTTGTTTTTTTCTGTTGTATTAAGATTCTGTTATGCTCCTTGGCTGTGAGAAAAAACCTCCATGACATCAGTCTACTTCTTCTACATAAAAGAGAAATTGGGGAAAGAAAACACTTGTTTTCATTCCCACATTTCTTTCCCCATTTCTGCTATTTTTAATGAACTGAAAAACATAAATCTAAATTCTTCTCCTTACTAGCAACCTCCTCTCATCCCCAATGGTGAGAAAAACGCATTAAAAGGAGATCCTGCAGTGTAAACTTTGTCAGACTCCTGTGCTGGCTCATCATCATGTTGTTAAATCTAGCAAGCTGACTTTGATGCCAAAACGGAGACACACAAATCAACTGTCAGGCACATGAAGCTCAATGTTGCTGATAAAGATAAATGAAAAAGTCATTTAGTTATTAAAAACGACTCCCACAGCTCTTTGGCAAATCTGACTGTAGTGGTAGACAGCATAGATATAGCAGACTTGATTCCATGCCATATCTCTGTCGCCAAGTCTATCTCCAAACGGCCTGCTAACTCTTCTTTTTGGATTAGATGATAGGCCGATCTGCAAGCACCAATTATACTGCTCATATTAACTGCCAAAGACACGGTGAGGGGCAGACAGACAGGCAGACAGACAGGTGGGCAGACAAACCAGTCACTTGGCTTGAATGCAAGATGAACTGTCCAGCACATATTGCACTGGAGAAAAAAAAAAAGGGGGGGGCAAAATTCACAATGAAATGATGAGAATGAGGAGGGTGAGTTGTAAATGTGATGGAAGATAGGAGGGCAGAAGAGAGTACTCATGTGTGACAACACCATCAGTGGCTCAAACCTTTCAAAGCACACTCAAAAAGTCAAGGCATGTGTGGGAGTGCTATGGTTTTGGTTTATGGTGGCGTGGGATCAAAAAGGCTATAGGAAAAAAGGTAAAAATAATTCTCTTCTCTAGGTGCTGGAAGATGCATCAAGAATTTATTTCGGGTTGCATAGGTCAGTACCCGAGGTGATGAAATAAAGAGGGGGGATGGGAATGAGGTGAGGAACATATAAGAGAGAGCCAGGTTGCTAAATCATTCCTGTCCTCTTGGGGAAAGCAGGTTAAAGGATGAAAAGCGTAACAAAAGAAGCGATTCAGAGAAACAATGACAAATAATTGCTCAGTATTTCAATTT
The DNA here is from genome assembly GCA_028567055.1 of Leptatherina wallacei. Lineage (NCBI taxonomy): Eukaryota > Metazoa > Chordata > Actinopteri > Atheriniformes > Atherinidae > Leptatherina > Leptatherina wallacei. The sequence goes on along the minus strand of JAOXYM010000010.1, from coordinate 25,374,458 downwards.
TCACTGTTGTTGATTTACAGTTAGATTGATGATTGGAAGAAACGCTCCAAATTAACAGCAGTAAATACAGCAACTATTGCAGCTGAAACACAATAACTCTCACTATAACAGTTCAAACATGAAAATGTTCATACCAAGGAGGGAAACACCTCATTGTGTTGATTACTGTCCACATTATTGTGCTGGATGTCACAGGCAGGCACATGCAGAAAGACAAGTATTGTAGTATGCTCTAAAATAATACACACAGGCATACACACATAATTTACTCCTTTCATTACCCTTTTCTGTGTTAAACAGACACAATCACTGTGGAACAGATGCTGAGCACAGCGTGCAACTTACAGGCGCCCCCCTGTTGGACAGAGACATGAGTATACAGAGGGTCATGCATTACAAGAACAATAGTGAATCGCTACTTTCAGACATTAATCCAACTCAGTGCACAAACTGAAGCCGCTTCTTCCCTTGTACCTCTGTCTCCACTCCTTTTTTCTTTCTCCCAAATCAAAAGCCCAGCAGTTTGTACTGAATGGTGATGGGCACCAGTCTAAAACACTGAGTCATTCTTCCAGAGCAGTCCCTTGTTAATCTGTGTACTCAAATGCACTCACACTAAACATAATGTATGTTAACGAAAACTGCATTTTAGTTCTCTTACATTGCTTTTAACCTTTTTTACAATGACACATCTTCTGTCTCACACCCTCTGCCAGCATTCTGCCTATTGCCCTTAGCAACGCTGCTTGCTCGGAAACTTCCCAGCTCGAGTTCGAGCATCACCACGGTGACAGCACCATGGACTGATTTATTTCAGCAGTCCAGCAGCTTGCAAGACATCCTATCTCCCTATATGCTGTTCTGATGATGGATTCTTGGATGAAATAGTAGTTGTAATTGTCTGCAATCCCCATGGTGACTTACCCTCGTCCTCATTGGAGACAGGAGTCCCTCCATGGCTGATTCAGTTGGTTCCAGTGGGCTCGGGCCCCTTCAGCTGTGGCAGTGTGTTATCCCAATCCGCAAATAGATCCTGTTAGAAACGCTGTCTCATCCTCAGAGCGAACATCTCTGCTACAACACAGCTCCCTACCCACCAAGAGAGCCCAGTGCACTGACAGGCACACAGAGACAGTCTGTGTGAGTGGTGAGTGTGTGCATGCATACAGACACACACACACAGCCAGGAGCAGGAGGCGAGAGGACAGTGTGAAGCACCCAGTGCTTCCCTTTCCACCAACCTGTCAGTTGTTGTGTGATCTTCCTCTACAAAGCTCTGTGACTTAATTTGCAATGTCCAAGAAGGTCCTCCTCCTCCTTCTCAGCCTTTCTCCCTCTGCCCATAGTTCCTCTATGTCTCTCTCTCCCTGCCTGTCCTCTTCTCTCTCACGCTCCCTCACTGCCTCCAGCTACGTTTGTGCCCTTGACTGTGGCAAATGATTGCAGGTTGGGTTTTTTTTTTAGCTCTTCTGAAAGTGCTCTACCTCTGCTTATGCTCCCTTCCCTCTGTCTCTGTCCTTTCTCATCCTCTCAGCTTCCCATAGTGCCTCTTTGTTGATCCTCCTGCTGGCTGTCAGCTCCTTGTTCCCGCCCAAGCTGGGGGGGTCACACAAAATGTACATTTATACCGTGTGTGTGTGTGTAAGACACAGAGAAAGAGAATAAAGGGCACTCTTGGGTCCACTATTGTCCTTCTAGACAATAGCGGCTCTTAATCGCCTAGCAACCTGATCACCCTCTATTCTCTTAATAGACAGGAATGACTCACCCTGTCAAACACAAACCTCGTATCTCGCTTCCTGACATGCCCACGCTCACAAGGCTACACCTGCACAATAACTCACTGAATATTTCCAAAACCTGATGAATCATTTGGCATATTATGGGTTTGATATAATTTACCCCATGTAAACAGAAAGTTACGAGCTTGTTCCAGTTAATGCAGAGATGCCATCAAAGATCATAATTATGAATAATGGATTGGTGTTCCTGAACATTCATCTTAATGTTCAGTATGTGTTTGTATCATTTTTCCTCTTTTAAAAGGACAAAGGCATTAACAAATGATCACCTCTGCTTTGCACTGCATGTCACTGTTGCCAAAGCAACAAAGCAACTACTGCATGTCCATCAGGATGGAAGTGCAGCAAAGCCATGATATAAATAAAAAAAGGATTCTGTTCATTCCTCTGCTCACTGCCTTTCTCAGCTGCAGCTGTTGAATCGAACTATATAGTGAGATGACACTTGTGGCTCAGGTGGCTGCCTGCTGACTTTGACAAGCCTTTTCTGTCTGGACTGCATGACTCCAAGTGATGTGCTCCCTCTCGTACTGTGTCCTTTTCTCTATCAATTATTTTTAGCCTGGTCTCTTGGTTTTGGCCCAGAAAGGAGCAAAAAAAGCATTCAAACTAATTAAACTAAATGAATCATGACTCCCTAACGCTGAGCATTCTTCGTCAGCTTTTATGCGAAGTGTAGCATGTCAGGTGCCACACAATCTTTCACAGACACGTTTACTAACAAAGCACCACTCTGCAGTGAGATGGGAGAGACGTATGACTCCTTTCGGTTATAGACACAATGTACGTTCTAATCAATGTTTTCAGATATATTAAAGGTCCATCATTTTATTATTCTGGTGATTCAAGGGTCAAGTGGCTATAAAGAATTCATTTATAACACTTAACTATGCCACATTCAGCACTGCAGCAATCTTTCCCATTAATGATTATGTGTGTGTTTAGATATGTTTAAATATAGTTGGTGGTCAATGACCAGCTCATTGATTTGTGCAAGACTGGAACCATATGGTGACTGTTACGCTGTCAAATAACCATTGCACCACTGGAAAAGTAGATGAGCTGGAACCTGCTGTCACGTTTCACCATTGATTACAGGCAGGCCTGGACAACATAGGCATTTCAGCCCAACACTGTGTGAGCATGATCAATAACCCTCAACTTGTAGACGCCGCTGTGATGCTACATACTTACGGGTAAAAAGACTGGCTTCAACTGTGTTTTATTTTATTGTAAGCACTGATTCTTTATGAAAGTGTCCTTAATATTTGCATATTTCTTTATTATTTGTATCAGAAAAAAAAGAGGCTTCCCATGTTATTTTTAACTAGCCCACATGATCACAAACATAAAACATGTAAGCTATGAAAAAAGTATACTTCAGGGCCCCAGAAGGTACAATTTGATGAAATATTCACATGGATTGAGCTAATTAACATGTAATTAAAATTCATCTTCATGAACAAGGTCCATAGTCATGTATTCAATTTATAAAGAATATTTAAATTGGAGAATCCCCTGAGGGAGACAGTGTTTGCTTCACTACACATCAGACAACTCACCACCTCACATGGAACATTGCCATCAAACAATATGACTGTATCGCAGCACAAGCTCACAAACACACGTACACATCAGTGAACATAGACATGAAAGACACACAGACACACTGCATCAACCCCTAATTTTCTCATACACTTATTGATGAAGTTAGAATTGGACATTTGCCCCAGAGGTCTCTATGCAGAGGCAACGGAGAGAACTCAAATCTCATTAATCAGTTGACCTCCAACCTCGAAGCTGTGGCAGACCCACAGTATTCTCCTAACTGTCTGCTTGTACATAAAGTTAGAGCACTATTATCCTTCAGCAGCAAAGTTTTATTCTTTTACTCTAGTTAGTCTATTTTCTTAATGTTACCTGAATATAACATGCAGCTTTAAATGAGCTCATAGTGTGCTCATGGGAAGGATGATGTTTTTAGTCTGAACTGTATCTTTGCCAGGAAAGAAAATATTGTTTAAAGGGTGATGCAAGGCTTAAGTGCTTTTTTTTCTTTCTTCACCAGGCTGGATGTGCATGTATCTGACAAGCCACAGTGACACACAGCCCCATATATCACCATCACACATTCCTGCTGACAGTGAACCTGTCAGCAAATCCTACATTCACACTCACACATATGCACACACATACTCCAAACATACCACATCCCAACCCCCAGCCATTCCCTGTCACTATTAAACCTGCACATACATAAAGAATAGAATGGGTGAATGGGATGTATGGGGTGATAAACATTACAATTACAGGACAATTCTACAGTGCAGTGTGTATAACACTGTACTGCATATTGCCCTTAAACCAACCCCCACTGGCTCCCCATCCCCCTTCAGCCTTTCTCCTCCTCACTCATATCTTTGTCACCCCAGCTGGACCCCAAAATTAATCCCTTGTGACTTTTTTCCATCACGCAGATGTGAACGGACACAACTTGGTCCGATGAATGCGCTGATTTATTGCTCGGATTCCTTGTGGTTCTCGTATACTTTTATGCTTTTTATTTCTTTAATCTTGGGTTGTTGTTACTATACCCTCAGGTTCCCACTGCAGAATTCAAATATTACAGTACACACTGTAAGAGTTTGTGCTGATTTAACATATAAAACCACATGAACAAATTTGAGAATGGTGTGTAATTTTCTCCGGCTGTTTGTGTTTCTACTGAGAGCTGCAATTACGCCACAAAAAAGCAGACATCCAATGGGTTGAGGTAATTAGCTGCTGCTAAACAGACTGTAACTTCATGGGGAAACAGAGGAATTAATTGCAATGATTATCAATTAAACTACAACACAGAAAAAAAGGAGCATTAGAGGTTCTCTCTTCTGTTAGAGGTACTCCAACACCATGCTTTTAAATATTTTTTTATCAGGGATTTTCATCTCTAGAATATCAACTTCACTGTTTCTTTAAAAAAAAAAATCCTGGTGCAGCAACTTCAGTCACTGTATCAGAAGCAGGTTGGCAGCTCAATTGCAGAACATAAGAGAGAAAAAGATGAGAAGAAGAGAAAAGGAAGGAAAAGAAAAAGAAAGAAATCATATTCATCATTATTCACCATGCTCCCAGTCGCCTGGCCGAGAACAGAGGGGACCTACAAGTCGATGCTGGACCCTGTCAGAGCATTACAGCTAAATCGATGCCACCATAGGGGGGGCTGCTGCTGACCCCCACACAGTCGACAGGGACTTCTTCTCTACACAGACTAACAGCAATCGACTCAGGAGGGAGTTAGAGAGACAGGACCTGTCCTTGTTAACAATCACTGTCAGTACTGGGGGTGGTCTGAGGCAGAAACTGATGGACTGGAACATGCTGGTATAGGGTTCACATGTTTGGGTACAAATCTTAATTTATATATATCCATGTTTGATTGGCTTAAAACAGCAAAATCATTTGTGGCCCTTTCTGATTCTCCTGCTACTATCTTTGTTTTTCCATGCAGATTAGGGCAGCCAGAGTGGGACATGAGCAATCTGCTACATTACTATGAACAGATTTGTGGGGCGTCTGAAGGATTATTAAAGACGTAATCCGAGGAAAGTGTTAATTATTGACTTAACCAATTAACCACATAATCATTCTTAAATACTGAAAATGTTAATTCCTTGTGGGTATTTGGAGAAAGCTGTTAAGACGAATAAACCCGGGATATTCTAAGCAGAGATACACTGAAAGGAAGAGAGGGAGAGCTTAGCAAACCTCATGTATTGCTCGTCTGAAGCCTGATCATGGTTTGCTTCTGCTCCAGGAGCTTTCAACAAGATTTTAGCAAGATTGGTTGCTGGTGTTTGTTGTGAGACTGGTGGCCAATGTTGAGATTTACTGGGATATACTGAAGTGTGAAACTAGTTTAGCCCATTTCCAGAACCAAGGGTCCTGGCCACGTCTGAGAGAGCCGAGCTGATTGTTGCTACAGGGAATTTGTCTGACATCTAATCTAAAGTTCATTAAAACAGCAATCTCAGGAAACATGCTGCACATTGACATGCCAGCAAAAAGATAAAATCACACATACACACACTTACAAAAAGAAAATATCCTGCACCCATATGTACGGAGATATACATTTGGGGTACACGTGTGGTTGCCCCGTGTTACTGCCTGCAGTGCTGGGGGTGGTTTAAGGGAGAGAGGAAAGCCCTTCTTTTCTCACACCTCACCACAGCTCAGAGGGAGGGACATCTTATCTCACTACTGCAGAGAGACAGCGAATTAAGAGGAGAAAAAAGATGGATGGGAGTACGTAATGTGAGCAAGGCTTTGCAGGAGAAGGACATATGGGATAGAGGGAGACTGGCCAAAAGGAAAAAGCAGCAGGAGAAAGACACAAAGAGAAAGAAAATATCTAATCCCTCAGTTCTGTAAAGTTTCATGTGCCAACGAAACAGCGTTTGTGGTCCCCGTAATTGGAAATTAATTTTTTATACCAGATGCAACAACATTGGCAGCAATATACATCTCAGAGCTGCTCTGGCTTCAGCCTGATACGACTGCAGCCATGAATCAGGGCTAATGTGACGGCGCTTTGTGCCCATCACATATGTGTGAATGGATGTTGTAATAACACTGTTAGAAATAATAAAAAAAATCCCTCATTTAAACTATATTTGCGTGAGAAGGAATTGATTTTATTCATTGCGAGCCATGATATAGGCATGCCCGATGCTATGAAGTCATTCCAAAAAATGGTCTCCTAGCAACTGTTGTTAGGGGCAACCGGCATTCTCTGCAGGCAGCGCTACCGAGTCTTGCAGAGAGAGACACGCATAGAGAGTGACAGCGTGGTTGAGAGTCAACCGTAGTTAAATTGCTGATTGTGTGTCTTGATGTGGTTAAAAGCAACACAATCCACATATCCCAGATCTAGATTCATCACACCATCATGGATCACAGATTATGTAATGGCTCATGAAAAGCCTCATCCTATTCTTTCCGCTTTGTGTGTTTTACATGATTTTGTTTACAGTCACTGGAGAAATTTGACCTATTTTCTATATATCTGATGCATGCTGTGTACTCACATAAATGCCCAAATCATGGTTAGAGACTCACAATGTAACAGTCTTGACACATCAATCTGCATTCATACACTGCCCTCTACTGAGAAGCCTCAAGTAAAACATAAAGGCAGTGCCTGGATCCAACTAAAAAGACAAACAAACAATGACCTCTCTATAACAAGGGAATGAGAGGTTTTACACCAAACTTGCAGCATATTGGATGAGAAATCGACTAGCATCTCCACTGGGGTCATGAATAATGCAAAATGCAAAGATAGGATAGATGATGAAAACACTCAACAAACAGTTCTGTCTTTTATCTCCAGGAGGTGGATTCCCATCACTTTCTGGATTATTAATACAGAAAACCACATTTTTTATTGATCAAATTCATCTCTTTGTTGTTTTGTATCTTTGATCAGACATAAATTTCATTCTTACATTAGCATGCGTTCATGTCAGTGAATTTATCCTTTTATGAAGTTGCTGATGGGATCAAGGGAAATGTAATGGAGTGCAGTCTTGACATATCATCTACTTCTTTGTTTTATGATTGTGGTGACAAATGACATGGGTTTTGTTTGAGATTTAAGCATCAGGAAATGCTTTAAAATACTTTTTTTTCAACAAGAATCAATTCAAATAAAACCATCGTGGTTGTAAACAGTCCCTTAAAAATGTATCAGATTACACACACTCACAAAAAAACAAAAAAACACAGAGAAGGGATTCATGTCAGTGTATTTAATATCTAAAGCTGACATGCCTACACAGGTTTTTTTCTTGTAAGAATCTGTATATGCTTAGATACATTGAGATCATAATGTGCTGCGAATGTGCTGCCAATTTGTGTTTCTGCAGAGTAATGTGTTATGCATTACAGGTGGAGTTAATTCGACACAGGTCGTGCAATGCTTAAAATCAGGATGTTTCAGAAACACAATGAATTGACTGGGAAAATCATTCTTAATTTCATTGATATGGCCATAAGCTGCTTTCAGTCTAACAGTTAGTTTATATTTGTGTGTTTATGTTTGTGTGTTTAAACAGGCACAGATGCATTGATATCTTCCATTTAGATGGTGGGCACAAAGCCATTTTAATGATGCTCACTCAGCTCACCTTCTGCTCCCTGACCTCCTAATCTTTACTTCAGGATTTGCACATTTTAACAATGCTAAGACATCCAAAGAAAAAAAAAACACTGCACTCCACTCTACACACTGCTATTCCAGATTTGGGCTTATCACAGTTCAGACTGCACCTTTAAAAGTGTAAAAGAAACATCATCTATTGCGACAGACATAAAACTTCACCAAGGTGTTATTCAACAGTCTTCAGCTCCCTCTGGTGGTGATCGTGAGAAACTGCAATAAAATATTCCCTCCTCCCTTTTCCCCCCCAGTTTCCTTCTCTAATGATTTTTACTCTGTGTTAAATTATCAGCAATTTATGTAGGTGGCATTACCTTAAAATGAAAATCCTGAGGCTCATTGAATATTGGAGTTGCAGATTTGTTTATCAAATGACAAATCCAGAATGTCAGCTGCTTTTTATTTTAGCATATCAGCCAATTTTGGGTCAAACCAATTTGGATTCTTCTGGATTTATTTATAGGGTTTTCATCAAACACTGCCATGTGAAACCAACCTGGCGTGGCTCAAGAGGTTGGAATTGTTGTGTATTAATAAGAAGGTTGATACTTGATTTAGTGCAAACCTTCTTATTAGTCTTTGCAATCTGCAGTCACATGTCAAGGTATCCTTTGATCCTTGGTTGATACCTGCGACACCTATTTGGCTCATAGCTATGTGTTTGAGATAGAAGGGAAAAAATCTTGTATGTAGAGTCCAAAACAGTCCAGTGTGATTATGTGTGTATATGTCTGAATGGGTAAATGTGGCTTAAAATAAAACACTTTAAATATTCAACAAGGCTGAAAAAGGTGACACATGGATGCTGTCTATTTATCATTACTGCTGCTGAACAATAGCAAGAAACAGCAGAGTCAGTATGAAACTTACTGTTCAGTAAATAACAATTATGTGAATTATGCAGATGTTTTGCATTCATCTGCAAAATAGATCAGTGCAGATATAATGCAGGTTGCTCAATTTCAATTCCTATAACCTTACATGAAATGGATGTGTTATATAGCTGTATATGGCGTTTTAATCAGCATCTACATATGCACAAAGTAGACTAATTCAGTTTAACAAATACAACAGGAAATGAAACCCAAGTTTATCCATATTAGTTATAAACCCACTCACATAAGACCAGTCTCACCACCATCATTGCTTTTTTGTTAGTATACAGTAACCCACATTTTTTAAAGTTTTATGTATATTCATGTGAACAAACTTAGATCTTTATTGCATAGTTGCGTTCAAGTTCATTTTGTCTTCTTTATGTTGCCTGATATCACAAATCCTGTAGATATTCCAGGAATATGATCATTTATAAGAAAGGAAGAGTTAAATATGACATACTGTACACCAATATTGTTTTTACTCAGTGTTAAATTGGGACAAATGGAGCTCCTTTCACAAACCTTTGAAGTAGGGCAGCTGTTGCTAGGGCAACCAAGGTCTCACTTCTATCTGTGAAAGTGAGATTGAACAGAAAGCTTCTGGACTGAGCTCATTCAGGTACGTCCCTGTTTATGGTTACAGTTTTAGTTTCAAGATGTATCTTCTAAATTGATTTAGTGTATGAACTATCATTCCGACTCCACTGATTTCATAATAACAAATAAATCCACAGTAGTTTAAAGTGGTAACTTCTCCATTTATAGGACACTTAACAATCATTTCCAAAAAAACAACCTTGCTTCCAGTTGCAAACAGGATGTGGGTTGTTGCTCAAATTGCTTCTGGTTTCTGTGTCCATACACTTATTTTAGGGAAATGAAATGCAAAGAGTTTGTAATACCATTAGTTGAGGCAAGGTAGTAGAAAATGTCTATTGTAAAAATAGAAAAGAAATCCACGTACAAACAAAAGAACAACTTGCCCTTTCAGTCAACAGGCTTCTAGTTAAATAAGACAATTACTAATATCAATATCAACTACAACAGAAAAAAAGGAGCAAATGATAGTAAGAACAGGCTACTATATTCTTTCTGTAAAAAAAAAAAAGGCTATTTCATCAGATAAAATATTTACCAAGTATGGTTATTTTACACAAATGCTACAGGCTTGTCTCTTTAAGACTTGTTTTTTTGAAGGAAGGAAAAGGAATTTTTAAACATTTAATAATGCTCCTCCTCATGGCTGTGTGTGCGCGTTTGTGTGTGTGTGTGTGTGTGTGTGTGTGCATGTGTGTGTGTGTGCATGTGTGTGTGTTGAACATTTTATGTGTGTGAGCCTTTGAAATGACCATTTTAACAAGGACTTGTCACAGTGTCTCGGCTAATCTTTTGTTAATAAAGGGTGAAGAGTGTAGGATTTATGCTAGAAATCTAATTTCTCCCTCCAACCTCAAGTGACCGAACCACCAAATCATGTTTTTACTTTGAAGAATATTTTATCCCATAAGTGCAGGGGTTATGTGAAGTCCTTCACTTGTCATGTTTTCTCTCTCTGCCTGTCTTGTAAGTGTCTAACAAGACAGCTCTTCATTATGTCCAAGACCTGTTCTCTGTTAACTCACTCCACATGGAGGAGAATTAACCCCAGTGGGACCTGTGTCAGCTAGAGTGTGAAATGTCAGATGCAAAAAAAAAAAAAAAAAATTGCAAAACGCACACTCAAGAAAAACACACACCCATACACAACCACAGTCACATTCACCCTTCAAAGACAGGAGGGAAAGTGAACTTGGAAGCAAACAGAGATCGGTCTTTCCACTCAGACATCTGCTCGGTCCCAGAGACAGATGGCAAGCCAATCAGACCGCCTGCTGCCTCTGCCACTCCACGCCCGCCCTGCAAACCTACATCCTGCCACACATGACAGGTGGCATCTTGTCAATGTGACACTGCCCTCACCCAGGAATTATCTATGTATTCCCCAATATTAACACGAGAATGCGGCAAATATGCAGAAAACCAAACAAAACACCTGAATCCAGTCCAAGCCATTCTACCCACTGCACAGGGTGCAGTTTTCTCCTTGGCTGTAATCATACCCAATGACTTACTCATAGGTTTTGCCATGATTGATTAAACTGGAATGCACTGAGGGTATAGAGTTCGGATGCTCCGATAGCAAACAGAAACCCCCCATTTGTCTGCTCTGAGAGGTTTATTTTCATGGCAGCTTGACCTTCTTCAGAGGACAGCTATCTGATAAATGTCATATGAGGGCTTTGGTCAGGACAATATCTTGCAAGCCATATGAAAAAAAATATCTTAAAGCTGATACAGGAATTCTATTCAAACATTTAGTTTGACCTGAAAGGACGGACTGAATCACATTGTAGGTCCTGTGGTGTAAATGTAAGGGTGAGTGTGGGCACAAAAGAAGATTTTTATTTTTTGTTATGCTGTTATATGATTATTAAAATGGCATCTTACAGTAATTGCAACAACATGTCCAAGTATTAGTGCACAAATTCAGACACTGTATCACCCCAGGAACTGCAGAAATAGCAAGCTTTGCTTCATCTGAGTAAATCTAGAGCATGTAAGTGCACATGCAGAGGTGGCCAGCTCTCATAAACAGGAAAATACAGAACACATGAAAGCATAGACTGTGATGAGCATCTGCCAGGGTGCGCATACTGATGTTCGTTAAGAGCAGTGGCACTTTCCTTTCTTCACACAATGCACAGCAACTTCAGATGATTTACCCGACTTACAACATTTGGATAGTAAACTCAGCCGTCACACTTCACTGAAAGACTGCAGTACACATTAACATGCAGGAGGGGATGCACTGTGTGCACACACTGCAAACCCTTAAGTCACACTTGAGACCTGAGACCTTTCCCTATACACACAAAATAACCACGACAAAGCAAGAAGGAACTGTGATGAAGTCAATTAGAGCTTCAGCGCCTTTAGCTCAGCAGCTCATCAATAATCCTTACACAGGCTGGAGTGTAAATAGAGGAATTTAAGGGTAATGCTTGCTGTGAGATGTGGACCAATTCTTTTCATTTACATTTCCTCCTAATTAATCTCAGTCTCGCTCTCCTTTTATCATTCTGATGAAAACTGAATAGTTTGGTACAACAGTACAACACAATTTAAACGAACAAAAAGCAGAGAAAAAGAAGCATATGTGGTTAGTAGATTTAAAAAAGATTACAACCTAATCCATCCTGAAACAGATTTTTTTGATCTTATTCCTTTGATCTTAGACATGCCAGTCAATGCTGTGATCATGGACAACTTTCAAGGCTGCACAGCAGAAAATCAAAGCTCTAATCAATATCAAACCTGGGCTGTGGACATGTGGACTCAGCAAATGGATATAAATGAACCCTAAAAAAGCTCATTATGTAAGTTAACAATGAAAATTTGCCTTAATCAACAATATTAACATAACATAAAAAAATGGCAATGTGTAATAGCGATTATTAGTGCACATGTAGCTATTGCATTAAGGCTCATCATTTCAGCAAGTTTACTTGGCAGATAGTTAAAATAAAAAAATAATGCTCTACCCTGAAGACTATGCATTGCTACATAGAAATATAAAAAGTTGTAAATGAGTAACAAACAGCATTGTATTCTACTGTCTCGGTGTAAATGTTTTTCCATCCTTCATTTTCTGTGCCCACTTATTGCAATTCAGGGCTGAGGGGCTTGGAGCCTATCTCATCTGCTATCAGTGCCATTGTTACAGAACCCCCCCCCCCCCCCCATTCACAGGGAGAACATGATGAAAGTGATTGTCTCAGCCTGGGTACCTCTTTGAAAATGTCCTAGCTGCTCCACTGAGATAGACACACATGCAGTCCTCCAAAAACCCAACAGCCATCATCCTCAGAGCTGACGGTAGGTGTTAGTTAAATGCTGATTTGGCTGAAAGAGGCTGACTGTTGACAGTCACCAGTTTTATAACAAAGATGATAATCAGCCAGGAAGGATAAAAAAAAGAAACTTGTGAAAAACTCAGACAACATCTGCATTTACATAACTGCCCACAGCCCAGATTGTTCCACATATTTTTGTCATATTGCTACTAGGGGCATTAAAACACTAAAACATTGGTCCATGTGCCATGTTAAGCTGTGGGAAGAAAAACATGATATTTTCTAATCTTAAACTCTTTCGGGCTGAATCAGTTTGCTGTACCACAGACAGTTATTGATCCAGTGTGAGCACCTATAAAATTTGCTATTCTTGTTTATTTTCATGTGAATATCATGTTCATGTTGATGCTGATCTGGCAAAAAAGTCAGTTGAATTTCGTTGTTTTTTTTAAAGAAAATCAAGAAAGAAGACGTGTGGCAGGCTGTGAAGCTTTTTGTTCAATGTAAAGTAAAACTGTTTTTTTTCTGCAGCAACTTCAGAGCTCTAGCTTGCTGATGTCAGCAGAACTGGCTCCCAACATCACTCAAGCATGACTGTTCTGCAGGGAGACTGCAGCTTTGAGAAAAAACATACAGTAGAATGATTCATATTAATGCTGTATTATATCTAACATCCAGGTAAGATGAAAAGAAGGAAAGGAGAAGGTGTACAAAAGAAATGCAGAAAGCAATAACATAATATTGAGATGCTGTGATAAAAAAATGTCCATGGAGCTAGAGATACACGTCTGTTTGTCAATGTGTGCGTTATGTAAGGTTTTGATGTTTTTGCATTACTAAACCTTTTTCTCTGGATTATGGGTGTAGATTTATAAAGTTATAGGCTGGTTCAGTTTAACAGCATTATGAAACGGTAAGGTCACAGTCACTACTGCTTAAGAGTACTTTATTAATTTGGTAACCAATGTTTGTCTTACGTCAAGGGGTCCCAAAAAAAGAACAAATAATCTTTACAATTATATATCAAAATACAAACAAAATGTTTTCCCCCTCTCTCCATTTGCCATTGTTTCAGGGGAGTAATCAATTATCTCAGTATGATGTCATTCTGCTAACCCTCCCCCATGCTGTTCAGACCTCCTTCATTCGTACACTGGCTGCTCTGTTGCAGATCAAAAACCAGAAGAAACATGCTAATTATCCTATATTGGGAAAGATTATTTTCAAACACCTCCTCAGTAGCCCACTGTTTCATTGTTTGGACTACAATGTTCTTATAGACGATTACATGTGCTGACTCAAAAGCATACATGCTACTCTTGATTCACATGTGCACACACCCGCTCAGTACATCACATCATACAGCAGTGATTTGATTTGGGCTGAATGAATCTCCTGGCTTGATCCCAGTGAGTCATCTGGTCTCCATCGTCAGTGGGAGGATAATTGAATGAGGGACAGTAATGAAGAGACATGGAAGCAACATGAAGGGCAACATGGGGTCTTTGCCTTTTTCTCCTCAGCACATTGTTTTCTTGAGTATAAATAATGCTTCCATTATGAACTTATCAACATGACCCCCTGCACACCAAAGAGCAAGCTACAAACATGCAGCAAAGTAATTATGTGATGATGTCATGCATCACACCGGATCTGCCTGATACAGGAAACGGACAGTAAAGCATGCGACTGTATCACCTATTGGGAAGCAGTTCTTTGTCATTCTCTTGCTGGAAGCAGAGCAGACCCCTGCAGCATTATGCAGATAATCCACTTAGCCTCCATGTGTGTCAAGATGCCAATTTACCCTCCTTTTCTCAGCACAGTGTGTGAGGCCTAGTGTGAGAGATATCAGGATGCATATTGATCAGCTGCATTAATGTGGAAAAAGTCAACCTGATAAGAGCTCTAAGATTAAGCAGAGCGGAACACTGAGACCAACTATGTTCCCATTTTTGAAGGCCTTATTCCCTTCTTTATTCAAATTACCATGAGATGCTTCATTAGGGTGTGCTATATTTATGATAAATCCTGGATTAGCTCCATCAAGAGGAAATGTTGCTCAAGCCTTTGAAATATTGTTGAATTTGCCTCTTTAATCATGGCTATTATTTACTGCCCATGCTTATAAGAAGGCACAGATTTAGAGCAGGTCTTGATAAAATCCAGATTTGGCTTTGTGTGGATAATGTTTCATCTTGAAAACGGCAAAAGAAGCGCTAGAATCTCTTTCAGCGTGTTGTGGCAAAGACTTTGAATTAAAATCAAAGGAACCCTCCAACCAGTGGTACATCTATCTATCTATCTATCTATCTATCTATCTATCTATCTATCTATCTATCTATCTATCTATCTATCTATCTA
>JAOXYM010000010.1:25330774-25344325 GCA_028567055.1 Leptatherina wallacei | reverse complement strand
AAATAAATAAATAAATAAATAAATAAATAAATAAATAAATAAATAAATAAATAAATAAATACATAAATACATAAATACATAAATACATAAATACATAAATAAATACATAAATAAATAACAGTTTATTAATAAAAAACATGTTTACCATAACTATTATATAAAGGATCATCTCTCAATCATCAGTTAGCTTTGCCTCAGCATGTGTTGTATCTCTGTTTGGGAAGCTTGTCATTATGGGTTAAATGTGAAATTCCCTATGATGAGTTTTTTTTTAGGGTTCTGATATAAAATTTACTTTTCGTAAACACATATGGTGGTGGTCTGGTGGTCATTGCCATGAATTATACTGGTGACTAATTATGAGCAATACTTTCTGAGGAAAATTCACGTTCTACTGTCCACATTTGTTTCCTCTCTGCTTTCAGTGATTTCGTAATCCTCCCTGGTTTCATAGATTTCACTTCTGATGAGGTGGTGAGTATTATTGCACTAGAAGACATAAATGATGTGTCATCGTCTACAGTGATGTTAACAGTCTTTCCCTTACGTAAAGTTACTTCTCAGGGTGGCATTTTAAGTCCATGGTAACACAACACACAAGCTTTTTTGGGATAACTTTTAGCTCTGACGTCTAAATGCAGACAGGTTTGTTTGGATTCTGGAATAAACTGTATATATATCCAATGGCTGTAAACACTGTTTTCTCTTTGACCTTTGCACTGATTTTACACTTGATGCAGCCTTATAATCAAGCTTTAACTCTTTGCTGTGTTGTTTATTTGCCTTGCTTTGTTTTCAAGCTCTGCGGGGACATCAAATTAATTTCATGGGTCACATGGGTGGTTCCTGGATAGCAGATGTTCAAAACAAACACACATCTGCGTCACTTCACACATTCACCGAGTCAGCCTTTAATTTGTACAAACTGGCTTTAAGGCTTATTGAATGGAAAAACAACAAACGTATATATTTAACTAAAAGATGTGTTCCACCTGTGTTGCAGATGCAATCTTTTTCTAGTAATGATATGATTATGAGGACATTATGTTTCTTATTTTGAATTCAATCTGTTTTAAGAGGTCACAATGTCTCAGGATTGGAATTTTGTTTCTATCTGAATCCTATTTCAAAGGATCTGACTTCTGCACTGACAAGAAAGATCACCCTGAAGACACCTCTTATTTCATCTCCTATGGATACGGTCACAGAATCATCCATGGCCATTGCCATGGCAGTAAGTACAAACATTCATATCATCTGCTCAGTAAAGCATCATCCTGATAAACAGACTGGGAAAAACGCCTTTTGTTGCTGTTCATTGTGGGATTTTCTTTCCTTTGTTTTCCTTTCTCCAGCTGATGGGTGGGATTGGAATGATTCATCATAACTGTACAGCTGAATTCCAGGCCAATGAGGTTCGAAAGGTCAAGGTAAGATGCAAATCTATATGTAAAGAAAAACATCTGACACTGAAACACTAAGCATTGAGTTTGAAAACAGAAGTTTCTACATTACTCGGCTTTGTGTTTTTGGTTTTGGCAGAAATTTGAGCAGGGCTTTATCACAGACCCGGTGGTAATGAGTCCCCATCACACAGTAGGGGATGTGTTTGAAGCTAAGACCCGCCATGGTTTTTCTGGGATTCCAGTGACAGAGACAGGAAAGATGGGCAGCAAGCTGGTCGGCATAGTCACCTCCAGAGATATTGATTTTTTGTCTGAGAAGGACCATGACAGGCGTCTGGAAGAGGTGGGTGAGCAGCTTTTGAGACTGGGGTGCATGCTTTTGCAAGAAATTCTATACTATATTTGTGAAAACCTCATGTTGCAAGAAGCATGATGTCTCATACACATCATGACTTTCTGATCTAGACCATGACAAGAAGGGAAGACCTAGTCGTTGCACCAGCTGGAGTCACACTAAAAGAAGCGAATGATATCCTGCAGCGAAGCAAAAAAGGTAAATCTCTCATAAAGTGATGCTGCTTTCAAAGAAGAAATCAACACCTTAACTGTATTTACTTTGCTCTTTCACTCTTTTTACATTGTGACTCTCCTAGGTAAGCTCCCCATTGTCAATGACAACGATGAGCTGGTTTCCATTATTGCTAGAACTGACTTAAAGAAGAACAGAGATTATCCTCTGGCTTCCAAGGATTCACGCAAACAGCTGCTCTGTGGGGCTGCCATTGGTACCAGGGAAGATGACAAATACAGATTGGACCTCCTTGTGCAAGCTGGGGTGGATGTGGTAGTCCTGGTGAGTTTTGACCTCCCCACAGCACAGCCACAAAGTTGTGACATAGTTGATGTGGTGTGAATTACATTTTTATCATCTTTTTAAATCTGCATCTTTTCTCAGTTGATCTTCTACTTTGGAATATCAAATTTCTTGTCATTTGCTCAGAAACCTATTTTTAACATTTTGTCAGAAACAAGCAAATCATTACAAAACTAACTAACGATTACAAGTGCTCAGGGACATTTGATTGGCAAAAATAATTTTCAACATCATAAATCAGTCACTGAGATATTGACTTGAAACTAGACACACTGGTTCATTGAGCATATGTGTAGTATTCTGTGCTTTATATTGCAGGAGATTACAAAAATAAAAAATGGGAAGGTCCTTGGATTTGTACATGAAATAAAAGATACCCTGATTCAGCACATATGATGTCTTTACCTGAAATTGTTCAATAAGTTTTTATTTGAACATAAAGACAACTTAAAAACAAACAAAACCTAAGGAATATACAAAAAACATATATATAAAAAGTCATTTTTCAGAGGGAGTGGGAAGAAGCTGCACACCATTAACTACCTCGTATTCATTTCATAATATACTTATATAATATCAAGAGATAGACGGATCAATAATAGTTATTACAATAGTAATTACAATAATAATATCATCATCAATAATAGGAACAATACTATACTTATGTATTCTATTAACATAATGATAATGCATAATAGTAATAATAACAACAATGACAATAATAATAATAATAATAAAAATAATAATAATAATAATAATAATATGGTAATTGTTTATATTAATAACAGAATGGTGAAAGTAATTGCTTTATATTTTTCAAACAAAGTGTTTCACCTTTCACTGAAAGCGTCCATCTTTGTTTTCAGGACTCCTCCCAAGGAAATTCAGTGTATCAGATCAACTTGATAAACTTTATCAAACAGAAGTATCCTGACCTGCAAGTGGTTGGAGGAAATGGTGAGTCTACTTTCCTCTCGAAGAGGTTTTTTGGACTGTTATCCTGCATAGAAATCGTGTCTTAACTTTTCCTTCCTCAACCAGCTCTTTTGTGTTCCTCTGTCTCTCTCTAGTGGTGACAGCTGCTCAGGCTAAAAACCTCATCGATGCTGGTGTGGATGCTCTAAGGGTTGGCATGGGATGTGGCTCCATCTGCATCACCCAAGAAGGTACGAGTCAGAGTGTAGCACCATGAATGCCAGCTGGTTAAAGTCAGCAATGCTTGTTACAGCAGATGTATGGAAAATGAAGTTACATGTGATAACTTTGGGGACATAGAGTTTTTGTTCTGGTTGTTCTGAAGATGTTTAACTGTTAATCATCTTGTTCTCTCTTTCTTCAGTAATGGCATGTGGACGGCCCCAAGGAACGTCTGTCTACAAGGTTGCAGAGTATGCCAGACGTTTTGGAGTCCCAGTAATCGCTGATGGAGGCGTTCAAACTGTTGGACATGTGGTAAAGGCACTCTCCCTGGGAGCATCTACAGGTAGAGGACGTCTCACAATTTAACTACAGATATTTGGGTCATTCATTTGAATAATCAATAAACCATTCTCTGACTTTGTTACTTCTAACACATACTCACACCTAATTCAATCATACTACTGTCTTCAGTGATGATGGGGTCTTTGCTTGCTGCAACCACTGAGGCTCCAGGAGAATATTTCTTCTCAGATGGAGTGCGCCTGAAAAAGTACAGAGGAATGGGCTCTTTGGATGCCATGGAGAAGAATAACAGTCAAAAGCGCTATTTTAGGTATACAGAAGTCTCTCATAAGCTTCCCTTGGTTTATAAAAATGTATAGTCATGGCATAATATTGTAGCATGATTATCTCTTTCTCTATGTAAATTATATTTGCATGTCCAGTGAGGGAGATAAGGTGAAGGTGGCACAAGGAGTCTCAGGATCAGTACAAGATAAAGGCTCCATACAAAAGTTTGTTCCCTACCTTATTGCTGGTATACAACATGGCTGTCAGGACATAGGGGCCAAGAGTTTGTCCATTTTAAGGTAAGTTTAAGACTCTGTTGCTTTTGCTGTTTTTACCAAGTGAGAACTTTTGAGAGACTTTATGTTGAGTGGTGTTTTGGGTTTCAGGTCAATGATGTACTCAGGAGAGTTAAAGTTTGAGAAGCGAACCATGTCTGCTCAGATGGAGGGAGGAGTTCATGGTCTCCACTCGTAAGTCTGATCCTTGACCTGAATCCTTCCAGTACAACCTCTCCTCAGCCACATCTCTATTTTTTATTTTTATTTCCCTTTTCAAGTCCAATATCCAGTTTCTAGTGATGTCTGTGTCGGTTTCCTGTATTTAATACCTGACTTTAGCTAAAACATTGACACATTAACATTTTTAATTAATTATTTTTCCACATGTTTATCACTTTTTCTTTTCCTATTCATGCGATCACAGATATTCCTTTGTGCCATGTAAGTACATGCATGTTGTTATTGTATTTCCATCTGCTGGTTTCTTTCATTTAAGTCAATGACAACTATACTTGTGTTTAAAATATCTGCCCATATATGCAATTTTTTCTTTCTATTTAAAATATAGTTATGAGAAGCAGCTTCAATGAGGCAGGAGGAAAAGGAAACACACGATCAGGACCTAACGTCCCGTCCCCCGCTGCTTTGAACAGATGCAACGGGCGAATGTGATCAAACCGTCAGAAAGCTGCTATTGCACCTACACATCTTCAATATAGAAAGTTATGTGGCATCCTTCTTTCTTCTTAAATGTCACATCTTTATCCTCCAAAGACAGACAAATCAGCCCCGTTTGAGTTCATAGCGCCAAAGATGACCAAAAGGCTGGGTCATAGAAGATGGTCAGTTTAATAGATATTTCAGCACATGAACTTTTTCAGTCTCTCTTTTACACCAGCCAACGTGGAGCGGTGGTTATGTTAGTATCTATGTTACGCTAGTCCCTTTCAGGAAGCAAACACATGTTTTCAATTTCTCTAGGAGAAGCTAAAATGCACCCACAAAATCAAGACAAACCTTGCAGACGTGCAGCCCGATATTCCAATGCTAATTTTAGAATAGAAATCATGTGGATGCTTCTTTTTTCTTAATTTCCTGACAGAAACCAAAGTTTAGCATCCGGACATTTGAAATAAGGAGTATTTTCAAGAGGCAATTTTGTTCTGCTGATCTTGTTTGAATTAGAAAATACTGAATTAAAAAAAAAAAGTTTTTGTGACCAGAGAGCATCTACAACTTTCAAACGTCAGCCTAAGCTTTATTATCATATTATAGATGAAATTCCATCATGGCTTGGTATATGGTGACTGGACATATTAATTTCACAGTGTAAAATGTGATAAATGTCATTATAATACATAAAATAGATGATTATTTGTCTTTCTATTAGGCTCAGTATTTTTCAGATACACAGCGAGTCACAAAAATACAGTTTATTTTTATAAAAAGTATGGCAGGGTAGTAACAAACCAGCTCCCCAGTTTAGATTTCTTTACCTCTCTGGGCATTTAAATAAAAATGCTTTGAGATTTTTACATTAGTTTAAAACATGATTTTATCTTCTTCTGTGTGGTACGCAACATCTTCGGAATCACATATCCATCAGTGCTAAAGAGCTGATATTTTGCAATAATTTGGGTCCAGTTCAAATTAATAGGCCTTTGTGGTTGACAGATTTGAACATTTCTTGGTCAGTTGTCACCTGAAAGTTACAAATATGCAAACAACATGATTGTTATCTTCTGTCATGTATCTTACAGACACTGAATTTTATGTATTGTAAATAGTATGAAAATAAAAAACATTTTGATGAGACGAATTTGACATTGTTTTTATATTTCCATTTTACATCTAGAAACTCTGTGTTGACTCCTGTGGAAATAGTTTTTCCCCTTTTTTGTGATAATCACAAGTTCAAAATTTACAATAGATTCCTTCAGTGTTTCTTCTTTTTACCCCCCACCCCCCTCCACACACAAACACACAACCCTGAATTAGAATAAATGCTTAAAGAAAATGGATGCCTGGATGGACTGATGAAAAAAGACAATTAAAAGTTTATCCCACGTATTGATGTATTCTTTTCCCCACACTGAATTAACAATAAGGACTTTCATACTATTAAATGGATCATGGAAGTGTAATATATGTACTGGGCACAGTCATTTACAACAGTTTCATTCATTAAAATTTTTTATTTGTCTCCCTTGATAGAAAAAAACCCCTAAGAAATCACCTTTGCCAAAACTTTAGTTCAGGTGACCTGAATAAACCATGACAGGAAATTTTATAGAAGGCAAAATCAAGAGAGCTATCTCACAGCATAATGAAATGCTTATATGAAAAAAAAAATTAAAACGCTTTAAGGCAAGCATCAAAAGAGCTTCAAATAATTTAACATTTCATTATTTTTATCATAACATTTTACAATCATACACCTGTTACAATAAAAGAAACTAAGGTCTGTGAAAGTGGATGGGGGGAAAAAACAAAACATATAGGACATTTAAAAAACTTCGAGCTGATCTGAAGGACTGTGAACTGCACACCAAACTAAATAGACTAACTGCTAACTTATGACAAAAAAGTTGAGACTATTAAAAATACAAATGCAAAAAAAAAGAAGAGATTTTTATGTTCATGTTAGACTTGCAGCACATTAAATAGAAAATCATAAAAATAAACATTTGTTATGGGGTCATTCAAACTTATGAGGTTTAAAAAATGTTACTTCAATTATTCAAGACAGGTGATATCAACAAGTGACTGTGATCAAAACTTGGTTAAAAAGCAGCATCTATGAAGGACTGAATCTTCGAGGAGCGAATATGGGCAATGGATCATCAGTTTGTCATTGAACTGTGACAACAATCCTGCTCAAACTAAAGGTTGGGAGAGACTTGTATATTTTTCTCTCTTCAAAGCGTAATATCATACATCTGGAGGAATTCCTGTGTGCAAAGGATAATGGGTCAAACCAAAGTTGGACACTTGTGATCTTCAGTCCTTTAAATGTCATTCATCAGTAGCTGACATATCCACATGGGCAAAGCATCGCTATGGGAGACCTTGGTTACTCAGTATAGTGTGAAGTTACAATCACAACTGCCACTAAAAACCTTGAGTTTTACCTTGTTGAGAGGTAGCACCACTTCTCTGGAATCTGACGCATCTGGGAAGGACCAATCAGGACATAACACTAATAAGTGTGTACTGATCCAGACTTCTATAAGAAATAGGTGCCTTCATGCTCCAGGCCAAAGTTGAAAAGGAACATCTATACTGTTATCGCAACAGGTGCAAAAGACAGGTTCTGTGATATTACAGGGTTGTATCCAAGCTCTTTCCAAAGCCAATTCACACTTCTATACTGACAGCATTCATGTCGAAAGGTTTATTATGATTTTAGAAAAACATAAGCTGCCTTTATGGTAAAGTCTTCTACAGGAACATCCATGCTTTTATCAACAACATAAAACCACATTCTGCACACATTACAAAGACACGACTATGGAAGAAGAGGATTATCCTACCTGCAGTCCTGACCCACTGTGGAGAGTGGAGTGCTTTAGAATAAAAATGGGACAACAGCGATGCACACCTTACAACTTGGCAGGAAGAATTGTAGAAAATAATAGCTGGAACCGATTGACAAGGACATATTCTAAGTCTTCCAAGAAGGAATGGGCAACATTACATGGTGGTAAAAGCTTTACCGTGCCAATGTTTTTTAAATAAAATGTGTTGCATGCCTAAAATGGAATAATAAATAAATAAAAATAAATGAAATAAAATAAATGTATATTAACAAAGGAGATGCAGTAGGAGAGAAAAAAAAGACTGTTGGGTTAATTCTTTCTTTACATTTGCTCTCATGTCTCAAATCTTCTCCATTAAAAATGTTCACTTGAAGTCTGGAAATAACTCTAAAGACACACTAAAATTTGACCCCTGGGGTCGGAATCAAGCATCATATGACAATGAGGGAGGATGTAAAAACAGGTTTTGGGTTTATACAATATCAACACTATTTACAGAAAAGGTTTAGATCTACTTATTGAATCAGTAATATATTCCCATTTCATTAGTTCAGGTGATCAAATTATATTTATAATCTTTTTGATGTACAGTTTCATTCCTCTATCTAACCTAATTAGATTAAACTATAGTATTTCTGCACAATGTAGACTTTTATGACTTTCTACAATTCAATGGTATCACTGCAAACACTCAGTGCATCAATCTGTCTACACACATTGACAAACTCTGCTTGAACGGCCATATCCCATTCCAACTGTTTGCTTTCACTTAGGTGTGTAGTCCCTGCTAATCGGCCAGAGGCTTGACTGTCCTGGGAGGCCAAGCTCAAGGTTCGATAACGCCTGTTGTAGGACAGATGGGGGATTGCTCGTGGGAGGCTGCTTTGAGCAAAATGTTGACCCCTGTTGGCCCAGGAATGTGAACGCATCTTTCCTGTTTCCTTAGGATGGCTGCACAAACCCTGGGTTGAGCCGGTGACACTTCCTTTCCAATCCCATTGCTCTGTTTGTATTGGTGGATTGTTTTGAGATGTCAGTTGTTGTTGAGAAGCTTTAGAGTTGGAAAGGGTGTTTTCTTTATCCATATTTCCACAGGAAGAGGTTCGGTATAGGGAATCTCCCATAGTGCAGGGCCCTTGCTTTGATGTACCTTGGCCAGGAGAGCTCAAGGAAACACTTGAAGAAGTATGGAAGAGTCTTGGTAGACCAAAGATACTGTGAGAGAACAGGGATTCACTAAATAGAGCTTGGTCAATACTACGGGATAAGTCTATAGGAGATGGGGGCCGCAAGTCCCCAGTAGAGTCAGTCTCGACACCTAAACTATCCAGTGATGACAACTGAGGCTCAATCACGTCTTTAGCTTTGTGTGGTGGGCTTGGAGGTGTAGGTAGAGGTAGCTGGCGCGGGGTTTGGCTTTGTTTGCGGAAACAATCCACTCCATTTGTTGAAGGATCCACCATTGTGCAAAGAGGAAGAGCCTCTGAGTGTCTCTTAGTAATGACGTCACAGACCACTAGCTTTTCCTGCTTACTATGGGACCAGGACTCGTGACAGGAGAGGACGGGAGAATTTGCCCCATCCTGAGAGGGCAGGGTGAGCCCTCGTAAAGGGGAGCTGCAGGACAGACGGGACCAAGATCCTGGTCGAGGATTAGTTAAGTTTTTGACAGAGGAGCTGTTGTGACATAATACAGGATGTGCTCCAATAATAGACAAGCCTAGACACACTCCTATTTCACAGAGTCTGCAGCCTACCTGGTAGCCCCACCAGGGCCAGGCGTGGAAGCCATAACCATCAACCCCACCAAAACCAAGTGCATGCAGTATCCCATAAAACTGAAGACCCCCACATCCTAACAAACACAATGAAGTCCCTATTCCAGCTCCTGCTGCCCTATCCCAATCCTCTACTTTAGAAAAAGGGCAAAGTGCAGGTCGCATCACTTCAGGGGATCCTCCACCTTCTCCATTATCATTCAGCCTGTAAATGTGTTTTGTGTTTATTTGGGTTAAGCAGTAAAAGATGAGGTAAGAACATGATAGAAAGATGGTAAGGCAGACAAACACACCCTGAGGGAATAGCAAGATCACAGTAGGGAGGTTATGAAGGAGATGAAGGAGTCCAACACATCCTAATGAGATTATAAAATGCAACAAAGACATGCATAGTAAAAGACAAGGCTTGGGCAAGGCTGAACATGAGGTAGACACAGCAAATGGCAGTGAAAGATGCTTGCGAGAGCGCAAGGAAAGAATGAGGAAGGCCAGGGAAAAGGCAGATATCAAACAAGGCAATGTGAGTTCAGAGAGCAGCAGTGCAATCAGAGGGGGGAGATTATCTTGGGAGCTGTAAGCATCATACAGCAAACAGAAAGCTTGGGTCCCTGCAAACGCCAGTATGAAGAAGTGCAGCATTGTGAAATAGGGGCTTCCAGGGGGACACCGCAGGGGTAAGCCTAACAGGCATACCACAGAGATTAAGCCGAACAGTGTGAACATGGATCCCAGGCCATAGATGTGTGCTTCCCATGCAAATCCCCATGTAGCAAGAGCAGAGTTCCAGTCTGAATACAGAGGAACCAGCAAGGCAGGGTTGGGAACCAGAGGAGGGCGTAAGGACTCGGTGGGTGTGAAATCATAGGTTTGAGTCCAGGGCTGATCTGATGCTTTGCATGGTGTGGTAGATATATCCATGTTACTACCAAGCATGACTGTACCAATGTCCTTTGAAACGTGCAGGTTTTCTCTTCTGGAGTCATCTGGAAGACAAGTAGATAGTACAGTAATACAGCAAAACATCATCAGCTTATAATTCATTGTGTCAACAAAGAATAAAAGGTACAGAAACTTAAATAATAACATAACATAAACCATAACTTAACAGTTCTAGTTAGAAAATAGTGAGAACATGCTAACACAATAACACAACAAGAATGATACTCACAGAAAATCATCATCACACATCTCTTAGTATTATCACAGCTTTGCTATTTCCAAAAATAAAACCTAACTTCATTTACTTTGTATTCTTATTTTGTTAGTTTGCTCCCTGTTATTATTTACTGGTCTAGATAATTACTGAATGATTTTACCCATTAAATAAACATTACAATATCAGCAATTAATTCAGGCATGAGTAAATTATATCCAGTTTTTATTCAGGAAATGAGAGTACGATGGGTTATGTTGTTTGTAGAGTTAATCCATAATAAAACAGAGCTGGCTTGTAACTGGGAGGCTTTAAGTGGGTCACAGAGCGAGTGGGAGCAAGAACAAGTTGTGTGCATATGTGCTCGCATGAACATGAGTGAGAGAGAGATGTGTGTGTTGATTAGCCAGTATTGACCTCATTGCTGTTTTCATTTTTTGTGAGGCAACTATCAAGCATGGTGAAGAATTGTTATGCTATCCATACAAATTTACTAATGTATTGAGCTATTTGTAACCTGGTGTGATTGTATAAACAGTGAGAAATGTAAGCACTTCATTCTTGATGAACTCAGAGTCAGCTGAATGGAGCAAAGGAAATCAGGCAACCTACTGGTTATAAATGGAATGTGTCCTATTTCCAGATCACAGTCAGCATGGAAGCTATTGTGTCAATATAGAGTTGGCAAACAAGGGATTTTTAAAAAATCTTGTCAAAAAGTCTTGATGTGTAATTCTTCTTGTTACACAATGTTGTTTTTTTTGTTTTTTTTTGTTGTATTTGCTGTTGTTACTCAGCAAACTGGCTGATATGTGTGCAGTATGACATGGAAAAAGAGGAAGAAAGATCATTTCTTCTCCACTTCTTTCAAAGTACACACATTACATTGACAAGTGAGTGCCACTGTGAATGTGTACAACAAATACTGTGCCTGCATGAGTACAGCATATTATCCTGTAACCTTTGGAGATGGGACAATGACTGCAGTGTAAATTGAATGTTTCCAGGGAGAGGGATATTAGATGGGGAACCTTTGATAAAAAAAGAAAAAGAAAAAAAAGAATGAGAGCAAGACAGGAAAAGAGTCAATTAGGGAGAGATTTCTGAGGAGAAGAAAAGCTTGGGGGAGTGAGGCAATGCAAACCATTCTGTGAATATAAAACAACTGTGTCTGCCAGCAGAATACATATCACAAATACTGCAGTGGTACATAACTTTGTCCTTTGAGGCAATGGAGGAAATGTTTGCAAACTCTATAGTAAATAATAATGCTGTTAATGACAACGATGCTCTAAATACATTACAATTAAGTCAAGAAAGGACTCTTACCACTGGCTGCCTGTGTGCTGATTGTTCCTCTGTGTAAATTATGATCTGTAGCATCAATCAGTCCATCGTGTTTTCCCTGTGCAGGGACAGCAATCTCTCCAGTTATTCCCCAGTTGTCCCTGCCAGCTGGTGGAGTAGGGTTTTCAGGATTTTCCCCAGATCCAGCAAACAATAATGAAGTTGAGTTCTTCTTAGGTTTGCGTGATGCGAGTGAGCCAGACAGAAGAAAAGGTAAAAGACTATCAGTCATCTCATTTTGCAACGTGCTGAATGTTGGCTCAATCTCTTTGCTCTGTGTGTGATGCAATATAGATTCAGTGTTCTTCTCAGCAGACTGATAATTAAATGTTTGTTCATGGGTAAGCTTTTGTGGTTTACTTCCTGATGGAGGCCTAATTGTTTGCATACTCTCCTTGGAGGTGGTTTCATCTGTTGCACTTTCTGTGGATCTGGAAATAAGTCCCACGTCATTAGGATGTAAAGGAGATGCGTCAATGCTCTCCGGCAAATCACTGTATTCACCGATCACACCTTGTCTGTCTGTATCCTCGGATGACGATAATGGCCAGGTCAAAGGCTGACTCAGGAAGTCAACATTCTCAGGTCCATTTATGGGATTAGCTGAACCAGATCCATGTGGATTGTGTAAGGGCTGTGTGAGAAACTGCACTGCCCTGTCGATGTCTTTCTGCTGCATTTCTTTGGCATTTTCTCCAGTTAAAGCTATGGCATGAAGAAAAAGAGACAAGGAGAGGGGGAGAAGAAGATAGATATTCCACAGCAAGACCATGATGTGGGTGGGGAAACTTGACAGCAAAGTCACCTGGGGTTGTTGTCAGGTCACATGTTTGATAGGTCACAAATATTCAGTTTCCAAGGATCTCATTCGTGACACCTGGAGAAAAATTGAAGGATATATTATGTACAAGACATTATTAGTGCAAACACTCTTCAAATATATGCTTCATTGGACATTTGCAGGGAAAAAGGTTAAATTCCAGCATGAAGAGTGAGGATAAAAATGTAAATACATGAAAAAATAGTCATAAACTCATAAATACACCAGTACATAAAGAAACATAGCTGCTGAGTTTATTCCATCTGTTCTTATTTTCTTGCTTTCTTACCTCGCCAGAAGACCGTTCTGCTGCAGCCTCTTTAAACATATATGCCGCTCTGTGTTGCTGCATGTCTGCAGTCTCGGTCTGCACAGCGCTCTGTGTTCTTTCACGCTCACTGTGCTGTGCCCCTCTCCTCTCCATCAGGCAGTCGACACATGGGACAGACCCCACCTCCACTGGACAACCCCCACCATCCCACATGCAGCAATATCTGTCAAGAGACTGTTTGCGACAGCATCATCTTGACTATTACTGTATTTCTTTTAGGGGTACAGGACCCTTTTTTTTCTGAGAAGAGAAGAGAAGAGAAGAGAAGAGAAGAGAAGAGAAGAGAAGAGAAGAGAAGAGAAGAGAAGAGAAGAG
>JAOXYM010000010.1:25304222-25317968 GCA_028567055.1 Leptatherina wallacei | reverse complement strand
GACGTGCTGAGATACCTGCCCATGCAGTCTACTACTTAACATTTGCCTACAAGATGGCTCCCCCTAGTGGCAGATTTCATGATTGAAGCAAGATTATGCTTCTGAATTGCTTGCATTCACGTAACAACACGTACAAGAAACTGGTTGAAGGGAGGATGTACTATAGGGTAATGTAAACTACTTTGAATTAAGATTAAATGTATTAGATATAATTTAGGTTCATTTTTAAAATGTGTTTCACTTTTTCGCGTTATAATGATCATATTGCTTCTATATTTATTTGAATGATGATTTATTTATTGACGCACTTAACATGCCATATAGCAGAAATAACTACTACTATTATTGCTGGATATGAAGAAAAAAAATAAATAAAAACCTTTGGACCTCCTGGACGACAGGTGGCGAAGCAGCCCCCCCCCCCAAACGACTTTATTTTTTCAACTTCCGGCATAGTTTTCAAGATGGCTGCCCTCACCTGTAAACATGCGACTTAATCCGTAGTTGGTGGCCTCCAAGTGAAAAATGCCCATAGCGTTTATATTTTTAACTGAATCGTGTGCTATCGAGTACAGAAACGTTTAGTGTTGACTTGTTAACAAACTGAACTTTGTGAGTTTTTACCGAGCCATACGTTAGCGGTTAGCTGTCGGTGGAGCCATGCCTGCGCAAACTGTGTTCGTCGGTTCGTTACCGGACTCCGCTACAAATGAGCGCCTCGAGGAAATATTCTCAGAAATTGGCCCGGTTAAACAGTGTTTTGTGGTCAGAGAAAAAGGTACAGTTATCACTGGCATTTTCTATTTCTTTTTGCTAGTTCGACATATATTTCATACAGAACTGAGCATGATTAGCTAAGAAGTCCAAAGATAATTGATGTTAACTTAATGTTAATTGAATATCTAATAAGGTGCAGAGAAATGTCGGGGTTTTGGATTCGTCACATATTCCATGGAAGAAGATGCACAGCGAGCCTTGAAAGAAATCAAAGAATATGACGGAAAGAAGCTGTCTTTGACTTTGGCGAAGAAGAAACGTAAAGATAAACACAAAGCAGGTTTGTATGAATCCACGTTTAATAAGTGACGGGGAAAAAGGGCTGGTCCTGGTTTATGTCTGTATTAACATTTATATCTTTTTTTCTTTTGCAGATAAAGACACAACAGCAGTCCCACAAAAAAATGAGCAAGAAAGCAAAGGCTTCAGGAAAAATCTTCTGAAATCCAGACTTATTATTAGAAATCTCAGTTTTAAGGTAAAGTCTAATGCAGGATTGTAAGATGCAAACTATGACACAGATAATTGCTATTATTTGTCTTGTTTTACAGTGCACAGAAGCTGATCTAAAAGAGGCATTTGAAAAGTTTGGAAAGGTTCTTGAGGTCAAAATCCCTCTCAAACCTGGTAAACAAAAAAAAAACAACTTACATGCATTTATGTTATATTCTTAAGTAATCATTGAAAAAAAGGTTTAAAGTTTTTTTTTACTTTTGTAGATGGGAAGATGCGTGGATTTGCATTTGTCCTGTTTAAAACTGTGGCTGGAGCTGGAGAGGCGCTTAAAGCCATGAATCTGAAGGAGATAAAAGGTTGGTCGACTGAGCATGTGTGTGTGTGAGAAGCACTGGGAACGACACTTTCACACTGTTTGGTAGTACAATTAATCTGGGGCTTTGCGGACACCAACCGCACTGTGATGTGGACCAGAAAAGCTGACTCTGGTCCACTTGAAAGCCGGAGGTCTCGGTTCACTTGCGAACAGACTATCCAGTGGACCAAAAACAAAAGTGACATATGTCAACCGCGATTAAGCATCAAGGAAAAGAAAGTGACGCACAGCGTGTGTTTCAAGAAGCCGATGCAGGTGTGGTATGTTCTGCAGACCACTGCGAAATTAGAAACCTCAAGACTGACGTGTGGCTCAATTGTTTACTGTTTACTTGTGGCGAAGGAGCTGGCGGAAGCAGAAATATTTCCTCTATTGGTCTGGCATTCTTCTACATCCAGATTTTTCATCCTTGATCAGTGGTTCTTTCGGGGAGTGTCGTCACCTCGCGATTAGTTGTTTTAACTATGTGTCGTTGTTATTCAGGTGGTTTGGTTCACTTGAGTTAAGTGCAGTTCGAACGCAAACCAAAACAAACCCAGTCGAACCGAGTCCTCTGGACTATCCTGGTGTGAATGCCCCCTAAGGTAAATTTTTACACATTTTGTACACATGTTGTTTTTTTGTTTCATTCAAAGGTCGGCAAGTAGCAGTTGATTGGGCTGTGCCAAAAGACAAGTATATTGCTTCACAACAGCCTTCAAGTTCAGGTAATTTTTCACTTAAGTCCACTTATGATTCACAAATACTTTGTATTTGCTCATAGCAGCACTAAGTAGTTATCCCTCAGGGCCAATTGGTGGAATTTGCATTCATGTATCCAGCCAATGCAGATGTTGAATGCATACAGCAGGCTGCATGTGTGTATGGGGTTCCATTTGATGCTACAATCAGCCTTCTTGTTTTGAGCACTTGGAAGAGTAAGAGTGACTAATTGGCATTGATACGAGGAACCCCTTTGCAAACACACAAGTTTTGTTTGCATGGATTTAAATGGACTGTCACATAGTTAGAAAGAGGCCTGAATTTTCTCTTTACAACATTTTTTTTTGTCTTCTTTCAAGGTTCCCGTTTGCACGTTCATGTTCACTCATGTGTTTGTGTGCGCTCACTTGGCTTTTGGAAGTATAAGTTGGTCTTGATATAATTTGATCTTTTTTTTCTCCGGCAACACAGGACCAAAAGAAGCAGACACAGGAAGTGAGACTGAAGACGAGGATGAAGAAAAGGAAGAAGCTGCCCCTGAGAAGAAAAAGTGGGAAACATAGTTTATGAAGAGCTCCGTTTGTATGATAGCCAGTGTTTCACGCTGAGTAACGTCTCTGGTTATTCTTGTCATATTTCACAGAGTTGTTCCAAAAGCAGCTGTGCAGCCGATGGAGGAGTCTCAGTCAAGTGATGATAATAGTGAGGAGGATGAGGATGAAGAAAATGAGGAGGAGGAGGAGGAGAATGATGATGATGATGATGATGAAGGGAGTACTTTTGATTCAGATGATGAACAAGATGACAGTCAGGATGAGGAGGATGAAGATGATCAGTCCAGTAAAGATTCTAATATTTTTCATCTTTAAAATTTAATCTTTCATTTAAAAAAAAAAAAAAAAGACGTAGTTTATCTTCTCGACTGTTTTTGTCTCCAGTGCAAAAGAAAACTTCAGAGAAACCTTTGCCTTCAGATGTAAAAGAAGGCCGGACAGTTTTCATCAGGTCTGTCTGCGTGATCCTAAACCCGCTTCTTTTTTCATCTCAATCTGACATCCAGCAAACTCTTCGAGCAATCATATTCGTTGGTTGAGTTATCATTTGTTATTCTGTAATTTAGGAACTTGTCCTTTGACACTGACGAGGAGGGTCTCGAGGAAGTTCTCCTTCAATACGGAGAGCTCAACTATATAAAGATTGTTCTCCACCCAGACACAGAGCATTCAAAAGGTCTGTCAGCATCGCTTGAGTTAAATGCCCTCAGCTTATCGTTACTGAACACTGGTTCATAAATCTTTCTCTCTTTTTTTAAATTTCATATTTTATCAGGCTGTGCATTTGCTCAGTTTAAGACAAAGGAGGCAGCAGACAAATGCATTGTTGCAGCACAAGATGAAGCAGAGGTAATATACCATCAAACATGCATGAATTATAAATTCTCTTATGTGTCTACCACTATATGGTTTCATCAGCTGTCCTGTGCAGTGATATTTTGAGTTGATGTTGTTGTCTTGTAGAATGGTGGCATCCGTGTGGATGGCAGAAAGCTGTTTATTCTTGCAGCATTGAGCAAAGACGACGCCGTGAATATGAAAGTCAATAAGACCAAAGTAGAGACGGGCAGCAGAAACTTGTACCTGGCCAGAGAGGGATGTGAGTCCGTGTTATATCACACTTTAAAACTAAGACACAATAAGGGATTTAACATTGCCTACTAATTTAACCTTCCTTATATGTGCCTTTCATTATCTTCTGAACACTTAGTGATCCGTCCTGGAAGCCAGGCTGCAGAGGGTGTATCTGAGGCAGATATGGCCAAAAGAGCTCGAGTGAGTACATTTTTCAAGTATACTTTTAGAGGTTGTTATTTTTTCATGCATTCAGGCCTTGTTTTAATAACTCTTACTTTGACTCATGAATGGCCTTGCCTTATATTTCCTAGTTTGAAGACGTAAAGAGAGCCAAGCTTCGGGACGTTAATGTGTTCGTGTCAAAGACTCGCCTGTGCATCCATAACCTGCCAAAGTCAGTGGACAATAAAAAACTCAGAACGCTTTGCCTCCAAGCTGTAAAAGGAGTCAAGGGAGCTCGGATAACGGAGGTGAGATTGTGGTTGACAATTTATTAAACAGGTTATCAGTCAGTTCAGCTCTCTGAAAGTTGATTCTGTGAGTGGTTTTTGTGGGGAGCTGTCCGCCGTGTGGTTAAATATACTGTGTCATTTGTTTGTATGTCTGCCTCTTGCTTCTCTTTTTAGTGCCGGGTCATGTATGATAAGAAGCCAGTCAAAGGTCAGGTGATGGGACATTCGCTGGGTTTTGGCTTTGTTCAGTTTTATGACCATGAGCATGCTCTTAGCACTCTCCGTTACCTTAACAACAACCCTGACATCTTTGGCTCCGACAAGGTAAATTTTTTTTGTTTAAAATCATCATTACGTCTTGCTTTTATTAGATTATCTACGGGACATTTTACTTGTTTGTTTGTTTTCTTGTTGTTTTTTTACAAGTAATGCTGTTTTAATCAAGACTAAGACTCTTTTGTGTCATTCTGCAGAGACCCATTGTTGAGTTTTCCATGGAGGATTTAAGAAAACTCAAAATAAAGGAAATGCGACAACAAAAAAACAAGGTGCTTTTTATGATTATATGTTGGACCCTAAAATTCCTGTTGAAATTGTTGGGAGAACACGGCAACTTTTTTTTCCCAGTGGAAAG
The DNA here is from genome assembly GCA_028567055.1 of Leptatherina wallacei. Lineage (NCBI taxonomy): Eukaryota > Metazoa > Chordata > Actinopteri > Atheriniformes > Atherinidae > Leptatherina > Leptatherina wallacei. The sequence goes on along the minus strand of JAOXYM010000010.1, from coordinate 25,312,940 downwards.
TGAGACTTTGTTTATGTTTGCAGGAGATCTTGCAAAATCGATTTTTAAAAGGAAGAGCGAAGCCTCAGTCCCAAATATCTGGAGATGCTAATGGACCAAGGAAGGGTGGGAATGCAGCACAGACACAGAAGGAGCAAGGTATCGATGTGTTTGTGGCTTCTCGTTGTCATTGTCCCTCAACGTTTTCATCTTTTTGAGTTGTATCCCACCTGTAGTCCTTCATTTGGTGGCTTTTACTTCTCATTTCGGTGACGTAGTGGACCTATAGTGGCTGGTGTTGGTGTTCTGTCTGACATACATTATTTACAAAAAGTTGGGTTTCTTATTTTTTTTGGGATGTTTGTCACACTTAAATGTTTCACATAATCAAACAAATTTTTTAACATTTGTTTGATTTTTGCCCACTTGTCTGTTTATCAGGTATTCCTGGAAGGCAGAAACGAGACGGAAACTACTCGGGTTTCCGGACCAGGGCTGAAATCGAGCATGTAGATTTGAAGAATGGAAAAAAACAGAAGAAAGTTCTACCTATGCCTTCTCGCCGAGGACCTAAGATCAGGTATTTTTTTCTCACTCTTATTATTCACCTGTTGACGATGCACTCTTCATGACTTTGTATTGACTCACATAAATCCTGACAAAAAAGTTAATTCCATCATTTTGAGGTCTTATGTGATATAACAGTGGGCCGTTACGAGTTTGCAGATCTTCCTTCCTTATAGTTTTTTTTTTGTTGTCAGAAAAATGAGCCTGCCCGCCTATTAAAGACTTGCACATTCACACTATGATGCGTAGATTGACGCACAGACACATACACACTCATGTTCACACTGGAGCTGTTTGGTCCGCTTTAAACGGACCGTGGTCCGCTTCCACTGATAGTACAATTCGTTTGGCACAGTGTGAACACCAACTGCACTCTGCTGTGGACCAAAGAAGCGAACTATGGTCCACCTGAAAGCCGGGGGTCTTGGTTTTACTTGCAAGTGGACTATCTGCTGGACCAGAAAGAAAGTTGTATTCCAACCTCAATGAATCACCAGGAAGAAGGAAGTGATGCAGACCTATTGTTCCCTCAGATCATCAGAGTCAAGTCTACTTTCTGTTTCCAGAGTCAGAACTATTGTTCAGGATCCCTACTATAAGCTTGAAGCTTTGAGGGGAGTTCTTTTTTCACAATGAAACATGAAAATAGCAACATCTAGTTCCATGCATGTGAAATTGTGGAAACAAATCAATCAATCAACTAAACACGCAGAGGCAGTGTTCAGTTTATATGCTCGTCACATGTGGAAGATACGCCTAGAAAAATGCAGGTCTGCTGAAACTGTCCACAGTTTTAAATCGGGGTTAAAAACGTTTCTTTTTGCACCCGTTATATTTAATTTCCGAAACTTCAACCCGGTTTTGTTCTTCCTGCTTCGGGGAGTAAGTAGCTACTATCATCTACTGTGCGAGCAGTGATGTTTTCCAGGTGGTTTAGTCCGCTACGGTTAAGTGCAGTTTGAACACAAACCAAAGGAAAGTTTGAAAACGTTTGTTAATCCCTGTTGAATCGGACCAAGTCCCCGGAGTATCCTGGTGTAAATGCCCCCTAGCTAGTAGTATCAGAGCTTGGATAGTCTAGTTCAAGTAAAGAGGTCTGTTTTTAACTTTGTTGACTTGCACAACCTGTTTTGAACTCTCAAATTACTAATGGTCCTGACAGAAGGTTTGAAGCACACTAACCAAATTAAAACCCAACATCAGGATTAAGCTACAGATTGTGTGTCTCCTGTTCTTTGCAGAATGCGTGACAAAGGGAAGCAACAGGCCCCACCTCCCAAGAAAGCAAAGCCTGGATCCAAACGGAACGAGCATCAAAGGCGGAAGATGGAGAAGCCTGTGCAACCCAGAAACCAGGTTTATTCATAACAGGATTTTGAAGCTTTATACAGAGCACTGATCCCTAAAAACTGCTAAAACTACAAGATTTAGTGGCTCTAATTTGAGAATGTGGTGTTAATTTCCCTCATAGACCATTTGACACTTAAAAGCTCCAAACTCTGTTGATTTTGAGACAGTCCAGTTTAAAAAGGTCTATTAGATCTGATATGAAGAAAATTCTCAAAAAGACATTACTGCTAGTGTTTTTCAGTAACAGTAAAAAATGTAACCCCACTATTTCTAACTCTTTTTTTTTTTTTTTTTTTTTTAATTTGTCGTATTAAAGATGATAAATATTTTCTTTGTTTTTTAAGGTGAGAACTGGTAAGAGGCAGTTCAAGCGCAGAGATGGGGACCGTTTCGACAGCCTGGTGGCACAGTATAAGAAGAAACTGATTGACAACAGTAACAAGAATCCAACAATCAAAAGAAGTAAATGGTTTGAAAGTTAAATATGTGTGTGTATATGTTGTGTTTGAGAGACAAATGTACCGAACGAAGTGACCCTCTATTTGACATCCCAAGTTTTATTAATAAATTTTTAGTCTTTCCATTTTCAAATTTGTGTTAAATTGTACAGAAATTTCCTACATCTGAAAATTTGCCCATGTTATTTCTGTTTTTCTAAGCCATGTTCATATTTTTTTAAAACCACAGTAACTCTGAATGATGTACTGTACAAATGTAGTTTTTCTGTGCATAACCTTTTTCTGAAAATACAAAAAACATTTAAAAGTTGTTTCACTATTAATCTATACAATGTTGTAATGAATCCCTATTTGTTGTAAATTCACAGTTAAATTTATCAACACTGTTGCCATTACACTGTTTATTCATCCTAGTTTTAAACAGGAGGGAAATATAAAGGTATAATAGTGATATTCTTTACCTTGTAGATATAAGTGCAGCAAGACAACAAAGCCACCCCAGGATGTTGGTGTTAAACTGGTCGCCGTGGCCTTTTTTTCTCTTTGGGAGCTTTCTTCAGCCCATTTTTAAACATAGAACACAACACTGTCGAATAGGAAAAAAATATTTATTTCATATTTATCAATAGTTTAATGCAGTAGTTAAAGAAATAGTACGCAAAACTGTACAATATATTAACTCTGTTTTGAACAGTTGATATTGCACATCCCCTTAGCCGTCATACACACATCTGTACATGCATGAGAGGTTTCAATCCAGTTTTCAGGGATTTGATGATGGTCCTGTTAATATTTTCTCTCGATTGCACAGCAGATTAAACTCATGAGATTGAATTAATGAGAAAAAAATAGGTCTTAATTATCAATTCGCCATCCTCATGTGCAAAGCATGCAAAAAGTTTTGAATAAGCATCTTATTGAAAAAGTTTATAATAAACATACTTTGATACAAAAGTCAGTAAACAAATCCATAATGTAAACACTGTTTCAGACTTTCTCCAATTATCAGGCCAAAGACGGTCAAACATTCCTGCTAATGTCCATTTCTTGCCAAGTTGCAAGCTTGCAACTCGTATGTCAGCGCTGTAAGAAGCCGCTTGGTTATCTTGACAACTTTGATGAATATAGTGGAAGAATATTGCCTTTGATTCTTTAGATGTTCCAGCCCAGAAATTTCTGATGTGTTTACATGCAGTCCATTACAGTGCATCGTCATTTTAGATAGCATGTTTGCCAGTTCTAAAATATTACTCTTGATTTGGCTAACATTGTTCAAATCTTCATCGATCAGGTTGCTTAAATCTTTAAAGAACTCCGCCATACTAATTTCACCTTCCCTTGGAATGGATGTCGCTGTAGTCTGTGCACAAAGAAGAATATAAGTCAGCCATAAGCAAACTTTTTAAAGTAACACATTCACAAAAGCAGAACTAGAACTTACCTGTGAGCCGGTGTCGTATTTATTCAGCCTAATCTTCAGCTCCTCAATTAAATTGTATATAGATGTCGGATTTTTCTCCACTGGCAGTGGAGCCGCTGTACACACACTTAAAACTCGGAAGAGAGAGACCAGGAGCACCAGACTGTAGTACATAATGGTAGTATTTCCTTGGATGTGCAGAAAAACAATAGATCCTATAGAACATAAATAAAGAGCAACTTTATTAGAAATTGTTTTAAACAGTTATTTTCTCACTAAAAGCTCAGGGATTCATTCTTTTCTAAATTTTCACATGGACAGTATTTTATCCAGTAATTCCCTCGAGATGTTTGGTTGTAGCTGCAAGTATTTGTGATGCAGACGTCTGTGACTCATAAATGCTGGTTAACACTTATTTTTCACCTGTACTTTAGTTTTATTTCACTGAACAGTGTTAAAAGAACAGGGTTGATGAGCTATCAAAAACAAAAACTCTGCCCAAAATATCAGTCTACATGATCCTTACAACTGTTAACAATGGTATATTTTGATACAAAATTTAATATTGAAACTTCCCAAAAGGTGGATAACTGATAAAGAAGGAAAAAAAAAAGTTAAATGGAGTAAGACAAAGTGTGAAAGCGGACACAGTGGTGACATTAAGGATCTCTAAAGCCTGAGTTGAAGTGAAAACTTGCAAAAAGATGGAATGGAGAGTTTACCTTACCTTGGATGGCAACTGAGCGTATTGCACCGTTGCGCTCTATTAGGACATCTTATAGGGACATGCGGTTGACTCATCTTTTACTCACTTAGCTGACCCCTCCTCCATTTCCACCCCTTTACCTCTCCCCATCTCCCACCCAAGAAAACAGTCTGAGTTGCTACTGGAGACGGGAAGCAAATTAAATATTTATTTGAATATTTGAATTACAGGGTAGAAGTATTTTACACCAACTCCACTTTGATACTTTTTGGGTGTGATCATTGCTATAGCTTCTGTTCCCTTACACCCCTTTGAAATTGTCATAGACAAACATTAAGGCAAGCACTTTGATATTCCACAGTTAGATAATAAAAGTTTGATCAAATTAAAAGTCATATGTATTGACCAAAGTGAAACATTATAAAAACAGTTATTTGTGGAAAGTGAAACTCCTGCATATGAAATATATTCTCATTTTATTAAGCATGTTATGTAACACAAGTTAGATATTAGTGATGCAAAATTAAATTCAGACCTAAATAAAATATTTTATTCTAATATAAAGATGAAGTAATGAAAATTGGGACTAAAGAAAAAGGTAAGTAGATGAAAAAATATAGATTCAAAAATGAAAAGATAAATGAATATGTATCAGAATTTTGATTGAAAGTTACATTGAAAAAAAGAAAGCAATGGGGAAGTGTTGAATTAAGAAACTGATTTAAGATAAGTCAAATGATGATGTCGCTGGCTAATGAGACCATTATTGTGCAACAGGACATGCCATTCCTTTGTGTCTCCAGACAATGAAAGCAGTAGTAGATATAAAAAGATAAACTCAGTGTTATCAGCATAGAGTGAATATCATTTAGTATTGAAATATTCAGATTTTATGATTCCTCTGTGCCGTTTTCCCAGTGAATGACGAATCTGTTGATTACAAATTGAAAAGCATTACGTGTGACCCATTGCTCAACTTGGAAACGGTTTTTAAACTCTTTTTGGAACCAGATGTGGTTTTGGCTTTAAGGAAAAGGAGTGGAAAGTTTGTCCAGAGCAAATTTATTATTCTGTTGACGCAATCAGTACTTTAAAGGAGCGGGTTAGAAAGTTAAAATCGGAAAATGGGTGATGTATGTACAAATTAAAAGGCATGTTTCTGGGAAACTCACCTGAATTTGCAACAGGGTATTATTCATGTAGAAAAACTCAGTAAAAGGGCCTAAGATTTATGGCTTTGGAGCGCGTTTCTTTGAAAACAATAGAAAATCCCAACATTTGGGATGATTAAAAGTTGACATTTGTTTGCATGAGACTATGGGATGTCTCAGAATAAGGAAAATGTTCAACATAAACTGCGGTGGTCTGCTTCTCTCTCAGTACTTCAGTGTTTTCCCACAATCTAAAAACACATGTTACAGTTAATTGACATTTCCATGTTTTTCATGTTTTTTTTTTTTTTGCTTATTTGATGTGATTAAATTTTTTCAAATAGTTATTCTCTCATTATGAGGTGTGTGTTGGGTTCAGTCGGACTGTGTCCTGGAGTACAAGAAATCAACTGAAGTATGAATGGAGTACACTGCAAGGCTCCATTAACATTTCATGAGAAAGTTTGGTCACATGACTTTTGGGAGCATATGGGTCCTAATCTTAGAACTGTGTGCTCTTCTTTTAAAAAAAACCTAGATACTTGCATGTACAATGAATACTGTATCTTTGAGTTTAACTGATGGCATTGCAGAGAAATATGAGAGCTGACCCATAGAAACTGAAACATTCTTTCATGTGCAAGCTGGCATCAGGATTATTTGAAGATCGACGAAGATTTATCAGTCAAGGATTTGTAAAATACACAGTTTTAAACCTAGTGAAAGGAACTGGGCTTCAGGCAACTCATGCTGAATAACTTGAGGCATGTTATGCAATGTTCAAACTATCTGAGGCATTACTGGCAACTGATGGTCCTTCCCATCAGTATGTCAAAAAGAGTCTTCATATGTCTGTCAATGTTGAATTATACATTTGAAATAATCAAGAACATTTCTGTTCCAGAAAGCCAGCCGGGTACTTGTAATATTAAAGTTCTAGTCAAGAAACCTTACTGGCCTTAACTATGTCTCCTTTTCTCCTTTGTGACTGTGGAGTGAATGGATATGGATTCAATGTGAAGTATTTTGGATGCTTTAAAAAGTGGCATACAAATCCAATCCACTACTATTATCAATGTAACAAACAGACATACTGAGGAACAATAATGAGAAACAAATAAACTGTAGTCAATCATCTGGTTTTATCAAAAAACGCTGCATCTTACTGGTAAGAAACGGTTCAAAGACGTGTCCACAAAAAACAATGCATACAATACGAAATAATCCAAACATAAAATTTTCATTTAAAGTGCTAAATACAATTGATTTAAAAATGGCTTAAAAACAGTAACAAGACCTCAGTATTGTGTGTTTTGCAGTTGGTTTAAGATTAGTTTAAAATCCCCAATGGAGATCCTGCTACAATGTATTCCATACTCTGTACATATTGAGAGGACATTGAGGGGAATGAAGTCCTTAGAGCACCAATTATGACTACACAGTTTGTGTGACATATAAGAGGATAGATTCATTTAGCAGACGCTTTTATCCAAAGCGAATTACATCTGAGTACACCAGTTATGCCAACACTGGGTGCAAGGAGGGTTAAGTCTCTTGGCCAAAGATTCAATGACATCTGGCTGGGAGCAGGATTCAAACTGCTAACCTTCCAGTCATCGGACAACCTTCTCTACTACCTGAGCTACTGCCGCCCAATAATGAGAGAATAGAAAATACAGTGGTGAATGAGGGGCTTAGATCCTGTTATAAATCTTTTTGCTCCATGGTAAACAGTGCCATAGTTATTTATTAAAACAATGTCTTTAATCATTGGATATGCAGTAAGTGGGATGGAAGGTGGTAGCAGCAAGTCTTTTCCTGGGACTCAATGAAAAACAAGAGCTGTTCCCAAGGTCGGGAAAACGAAGTTTCAACTTCTTAAAGGGTGTTCAGTGTGGAACTTCAAGGAAAGGGTTTCATTAATTAAAATGCCTAGATATTTATTCATAAGAGGACACAAACTGAATAGGGGTGCCCTATGTGGTTGTAATAGAGGGAAAGACTTTTGTCTGCACATAGTACACAAAGTGCGAAGTTGAGTGAGGCCATAATGCCTTGTTGTGTCCCCTAAAGTAAAGGGAAAACTCCTGTGTTGCTGTCCACCATACCAAACACACAACCTTTTCATTCTGTTTGTTCGGTACTTAGCAGGTGACTGACGGTGGAGGCATCCACCTGAATATTCTGTGGCTTCTCACACAGCAAGGCAGGCTGAATTGTGTTAAACACACCCAGGGAGGCAAAGAACAGGATCCTTAGAATGCTGCATTACTGAGGTATTTATATGAATAATTGTTAAATAGTTTTATCCTAATTCTACATATATTAGTTTTAGCTGTTGTGGAACTTTTTTTGTAAGATGTTCTTGCCTATTATATGTACAACAGGAGAACACACACAACTCTTCAAATCGAATCAAGTTTTATTAACCCTAGAACACTAACGTTGTGTACTCTATCCATTCAAAACCAATGTAGCATGGGTATAATTCACCCACCCTTAGTGTTCTAGGGTTAAGAAAGCACTTTTCTCACAGGAGTAACACTAAGTGATTTACATGAAAAAGAAAAAAAAAACAGTATAACATAACAATTTAAAAACACACCAACTTTTGTTCTCTCTCTTACGCGCACACACACACACACACACATACCCAAAGCCCAGGGCTGCAGAGCAGGACCCCCCCCCCCCCCCCCCCCCCCCCCAGCTACCCAGATAAGGGCCATGATCTTCATGATGAAATAGAACAGAAAGAAAGAAACAGAGAGTATCACCATAACTTTGCAAACAGCTACTTTGTCGACCACTAACTGCCTCATTAACAGAAGCTCCTGCTTCAAAAAAACATGTCAATCATTGTTGCAAAACTTGGGCCAGAAGTGCCAGACTTTATTGATAAAAAATAAACATATTGAGAAGCCAAATCTATTGTAAAGCAATATTCTTTGGACAGATTGACAGGAAGAAAAAAATGTCTGGACAAAGCTTGGATCTTAAGCCCGTCCGTCCATCCTCTTCCGCTTATCCGGGGTCGGGTCGCGGGGGCAGCAGCTTGAGCAGGGACGCCCAGACTTCCCTCTCCCCGGC
>JAOXYM010000010.1:25288867-25300568 GCA_028567055.1 Leptatherina wallacei | reverse complement strand
GGGATCCCGAGGCGCTCCCAGGCCAGCCGAGAGATATAATCCCTCCAGCGTGTCCTGGGCCTACCCCGAGGTCTCCTACCAGTGGGACGTGCCCGGAATACCTCCTGCCCGGAATACCTCCTTATCTTAAGCCCACATAATCAATTCAAAACCTCCCCTTGGAGAGAATGTGCTCTGATTCAACTAAATTCTGGAAAACTTAGTTTGACAACTCACAGCTGGATGATGACGCACAAATTGCTACGAAAGTTTATTTTCCTCAGAAAATGTGCTATCAAAGCTAAAAAAGTGTAGACTGTAAATGCATCACGAGATGATGCATGTCAAGGGGTTATCCTTCGAGTAAATTTCTAAATTCAACCCACCTGTAGTTGGACAAGAAAGTAATGGGGTGTCATGTTGTGACGCCAGAGGAACATTTTTGGGGTTAAAGGCTTTGCTCATGGGCCCGCAGTGGTTCATCTTTGCTGGCACTATATTCAGTATCAATAATAACCAAGTTTTGCTATTAACTAGCTTGAGTTAGTGACTACTACTTGCTTTCATCTTTTAATAAAAACTCCCTTTATATCCACTTAGATCACAAAAAAAGAAGCAAAAAGATCACAAACTTGCGTGAGTGAAAGGTGGGAATGAAAACACGGAGCGGTGATAAATGAACCAGATTTTGGTGCCAGGACTTCAAATAGGAAACTTCACTGCGCTCTGTTCCAGACATGGATGAACACACCTCAAGTGTTCAGTAACAACAATTATTAAAGGCTATAATGAAATGAATACATTTATGATTTTAAGGAGTCTCCAGACCACCTAAAAATGACTAATGCGTGTGACTGAGATCTGTTCATGACTGTGTTCAAACAGTTGGAAAAAACGTCTTAGTAATAAAAGACAGAATCTCCATGCAGCTGTGATTGATTTCTCTTTTAGCCTTATCAAGCATATGCTACGAACCAGACTGACTCACAATAAGTTCCATATGCCGAGGTCGATTCCACAAAATCCTATAAAGAAAAACTGGAAAACCCTGCTGTCAAACAAAAGTATGTGGTCTATTTTCATTTCACTAAATTGCTCATATGGCAGCAGTCACTTGCCCACATGCATCAACGCGGTTTTGTGATTAGACCACAAAACAAATCACAGGTGTAATTCAAGGTAATTTGTATGAATAAATTTGGTTGGAAAATAAACTTAATTCATACAAAATATCTTGTCGACACAAAAAAAAATAATAGAAAAGCAAACAATAAAAAACACAGAAGCTTTAAAAGGAACTTGCTAATCATCATTACATGATAAATGTAATCCATCCATCCATCCATTTACCACCACTTATCCGGGATTGGGTCATGAGGACAGCAGCCTGCACAGAAGGTCAGACTTCCTACCTGGCCACTTCTTCCAGCTTCCCTGGGGGAATCCCAAGGCGGTCCCAGGAACACCAAACACATAGTGTTAATAAATATTTCTCTTTCTCTTTGAAAAGCACAATCCATGTGACAGAATTTCAGAAGCATTTTTCACCAGAGAATCACTCCCCTATACATTTACATGAAGTAACTGCTTCTGAAACGATCAAGATTATTATCAGAGGATCCTCCATGTTGCTCATTTTCACCTTAATTGGACACTCAAAAATAAGAGATGTCATCTCATAAAATTCCTGTTCTGATTTTGTACAAATAAGCATCTACAGACACCGTGTTTTATTTATCGTTTAAGTACATTAAGCTGGACATGTATCAATACCTGCAGTTCTTGTCTGAATTACACCGTTTAAGTTACTTTTACCTCTTCATGTGATCCAATACTGTCATTTTTAGGAAAGGGCTCCAGGACAACAACAACAACAAAATGTTGCAGGACTCCTTGCTATTCCAGAGAAGCCAAACAGGTTCTTTTAGTTATTTATTTAAGGTCATTGCTATGCTGCAAATGGAATTTAGAGGTCCATCTGATGCCTGTCTTTGTATGATGGATCAGCCGAGATCAGAAAACTTTTGCACATCACATGACAGCATGAAATACCATGAAAAATTTGAAATGTGTTAAACCTTCGATCTGTAGAGTAAACAGGTTGTAAGAAAAGAAGAAGAAAAAAAACCACCTCTATGAAGATACCATAGTCATGTGATCAGGTTTGCTTTTATTTCTTTTGTTTTTATGTCGAGGAACAAAAGAGAGTGATTGGTTTTACATTTGTTTTTATGAAAGATGCAGAATAAATGAATGAATGCATGAAACAAAACTAATAACAAAGGAATAAAGACATGAGATTCAAGATCAAATAAGCCCAGAAAGGTCTGGACTTGACTGACGCTAAGCAGTATTGACGTCAGTATGATGGAAAACAGTTACTGGAACATAAATTCATCATACTGTATGTCCATGGATGTCATCAAACTACTGATTAACAAGCGGCTGTATTTTAGATGTATTTATTTATCCTATTGCACAATTTCATGTTTTCCATTTCATCAATGAGCAATTTTATGAGTAATTCAGTTCATTCAATTCAAATCATCTGGAGAAAAGATTGACTCTAAAGCATATGTCTGCCTGCTGTTTTTAACTGTTATACACATTCACTTTTTACATTCCCTTTAACTCAACTCTGCTCAATTTTCAAGCTATTTTAAGTACAACCCAAAGTGCTTTACAGAACAAACAGACAAAGACACAAATAAAACTGTAAAAATGAAAGAAATAACACTAGGCAAGGCAGGTTTTTTAAATAGCACATTTAATGTGCAGGACAATTCAAGGTGCTTTACATTGCAGGGAAGTACATCAAAACAAACAAAAAGAAAGAATTTAAAAGAAAAGAGAAGAAAAAAATCTGAAATCAAGATTTAAAAAAGGACAAACGATTAAAAAACACGATCAAGCTTAAAATTCAAACTTAAAACACAAATAAGAACGACTTGCAATAACGACTTGATATTAGCTTGATAATAAAAACAGAAAGGGAGTTTCCCTTGTGAACTTGAACTGGGAACTGGATCCACAGGTGAAAAACCTGAAAACTAAAGGTTCCCATTCTTGTTCTGGAAATACTGGGAATAACAAGCAGCAAACACCCTGATAGCAAAGAGCTCTTACAGGTTGAAATGGAGTGATGATGTCTTTTTAGCAGTACAGAACTGGACCATGAAGGGCCCTTTTATGTGAATCTTAAATTCTACTCTAAATCAGACAGGTAGCCAATGTTGAGGGGCTAAAAGGGGTGGAATGTGTTCTCCTGTCTCTCTTTCTGGCTGCAGCATTTTGAGGAATTTGGAGGAATTTTTTTTACTTGTTTTCTGAAAATCAAAGTTGAGACTATCCAAGCTGCAATGAGGCAAGGAGCATGGCACATCCGGACAGGCTACTTGTCCATAACAAGTTCAACACAGTGACACACAAGATAAATAGATCTAAATTTATGTTGCAAACATTATGAACATTACAATTACAAAAAAGGCCTTTTTGAAAATCAGTTTTTAATCCATGACACTTTACCTGCCAGAAATAAACAGAAAGTTCAAAATCAGTTTCAACACAGCACCTGTAAAATGTTGTGTGACAAAGTCAGTTTTCACAATAAAAAAATCCTGAGCAATGCTGCCACCTTCTGGAGGATTTATGTGCTCTGCACACACATTGACAGAAATGGGTCTGAGGGGCTGCTCTGTGGTGTGGTGGTTAGCCCTTTAGCCTCACAGCAAAAAGTTCCTGGTTTGAATTTTGGCTGGGGTCTTTCTGTGAGAATTTTACATGTTCTCTACATACATGCGTGGGTTCACTTTGGGTACTCTGGCTTTCTCCCACAGTCAGAAAAATATGCATGTCGCGTTAATTGGTGTTTCTAAATTATCCCTTGGATTGAGTGTGAGGGATTTTATTATCCTCGGTGATGGAAGAGTGACTTGTCTCCTCCCTGATAGCAGCTGGGAGAGGCAGCAATCCCCCTCTCTGGACTGGAATAAGTGGGTGTGGAAAATGGATGGATGGAATTGCATCTCTCCAAGAGACAGGTAGCTGCCGGATTTTATTCACAACAAGGAATCAAAGAGTGATTTACATCATAGATAAAAGGTCAATCCAGACTTTCTGTGGAGACAAAATGCCAAAGCAGCTGGAAACCACTCATCCTATACAAAGCATGATGGTTTTTCTTTTGACAGTAAACTTGGCTCATATTACATATGGGACTGCTATATTGCTAAAACAATTTAAGGCCACACAGAGTCTTGTGTTCAGGAGGTCAAAGGAAAAATAAACTACAACTGTATGCACTCACAGTGTATTAGCTCAAGTGTCAATAGATAAATATGTCCAAATGTTGTAAGGATCCCTCGCAGATGCTTTTTGGGGTAAGGGCTTCCTGGATAGGAATTTGACAGCAAGCCCAGACCGCAAAAAGACCTGAAAAGAACTGGTTTTCTCAGCTGAAATCATGGCCACCATCGTACACCGTAGGGTCCAGTACCTGAAACACACAGTTGAATATTCATAAAGCTGAATGTAAATTAGAGATGAAATGGGCAATCTACTAAAATTATTTATTTCTTTGAAAATCTTGTTTTTCTCCATTTTTTAGCAGGGAAAAAAAAAGCACTAACGTTACCAGTTAAGGTTTTAAAAAGTCGGTAAGCTCAGTACTTTTATCTTTACGCAAATGACTAACACAAGCAAGTTTGTTATTTTTTCATATGAATTCCCAAAACATGACAAAACAATTATTTTTCTCAAAATGTAATTAAAAGTAATTAAGTAATATTTACTTATATAGCACCTTCCACAGACACTCATCACAAACTGCTTCACAGAGAAAGAAAGCAGATGAATTTCCCAAATCTTAAGATACACAAAATAAAATAAATGAAATATAAATATATTTTTCCCTGTGCTAAATTACATTAATAAACAGATCCATCATGTTTGTGAAAATCTAAACAATGATGAGGAATCAGTTTAATTCTGGGTAAAACCAGACTCTGAAGTCAGAGAAAGAAAGACAGATAGATGTTACCATGCATCGAATTAGTCATTGATCATTGTATAAATGTAAATCGTACCAGTATGGATAGAGAAATATTTAATACTCTCTGCATATAGTTAAAAAAATACTACATAATTATCTGGACCATTGACAAGCAAACACCTACCCAATATATACACATATGAAGCTGCAAGTGATGTGAAATCTCCTGTTTTCACAACATTCTAAGCTCTTTTTTCATTTACTTTGACAATATCTTATATTTAAAGGCAATTTCTGGCTATGGAGCACAAAGCCAATTCCTGCAATATTAAGTAAGACAGAATTCGAGATTGACTTCTTTTTCTTCCTCATGAATGAAAGAGATTAATCACATCCACCTCTAACAACTGACCTGCGAATAATGGTGAAATAAGAGTATGTTGAAGCCATTCATGACTCTTCTAGCTGTGGAAGAGAATGATAACCTGTTTGTGTGTTAGAACGTTTAAAAAAGGGTAAGTTGAGTTAAATTTGGGTAAAATTGTGTCTTGAATTATAGATGGGAGCAATGACTGAACAGATTCTGGATCTCGGAGGGTGGTGCGTTCAAAGTGTACACACATTTTAAGTGTGTTATCCAAGTAATTATGTGAATGTATATTACAATATTTAGAGAAATAAATTGAACGACGACTCAAATAATGAACTGAAATCATCTCATGCAGATGCTAATATAGCAAAAAAAACAAAAACAAAAAAAACATCTGCAGGAAAAGGGTCAGATAAGATCATGCATGGGGCCTATAATTGATCAGAAATGAAAATCTGAAGTTAGGGAAATATTTGTTTTTGCAGAAAAAGAGAGAACCATTTGGGCTTTTTGATGAGGTCCTATTGTCGACGATGGTGCAGACAGTGCGGACAGAGGAAAAGCAGACCACACTAGAGGAGCTTCACGTGAGCTGTCCATGGTTCTGAAAGCCACACACCAGTCCTGCCGGTAAACGCCCTAACCCCCCCCCACACCTCCTCTCACGAAATTGTGCAATGTGTACAAGTCAAGTGTGCGTCTGTTTGTCTATGCAAATGTTTGCATTTGTGTTTTGATGAAGCTGGAGAAACATCCAATTCCTGCACGCAACATGCATCTCTCTTGGGTTTTTTTTTCTTATAACAAGGGGTTGCACTGTCAATTCATGCCTGCTTACACCCACGTCACCTGGCCAGAAGCCTATACTACCCACTGACATATAAAGCTCCTCTGATAATGCACTCTTCAATTGTGCGGAAACCAACACACAGAGATATAAACAAATGATGAACACGGACATTTCAAACTTTCACTATAAAGAAAGTGTCCACGGGTGAATTCAAAGTTTTGAAAAAGACAAAATCTCCACTCATCACTAGCGTTTGGCTGTGTGCGTCCGCAGGTCGCCGAGCTGCGAGCAACCATGATGCGCACAATCCGGAGCTACAACACTCCTCTCACTGCCATATAAACACTGATCAATGATTTTATATCAAAATCTGACACACGAACAAAACCCAGTGTCATCCGAGAATATGTCAACAAATGCTCAGTAATTTCATGAAATGGAAGTGAGAAAGTGCTCGTTACCTCTGCGCGTCTGGATGTGAGCTCTGGGAATGGGTCGAGATTTTGTTAAGCCCCTGGGAAGGAGAAAAAAAATAGAAAAAAAAATAGAATGAAAATAAAACAGAGAATAATCAAATGTAGCTGATGACAGAGAACAGCGTTACGCAGGGAAAACAATACTGTACGTACACACAAAGATCTCACGAAGAGCAAGTAGCCGTGCTGTGTATGTCATATCAAATCAACACGCAGAAATATTCAGAAATATTATTCCACAAGGCAAGTGACCAGCAGGTATCATATCACAGATGCGTTGTGGTTGAGGAGAAAAAACAAATCCATATATATATAATTATGTTTATACATATAAGTATTTATATATATATATATACATATATATATATACATAAATATATATGTATATGTATATACACACCTCCCTTACTATCGCTGATGCTCGAAGGGTTGGGGCGACGTGATGGCACCGACATCGGTTTCACTTCTGCATTTTCATTCACTTCTATTTTCGATGCATTTTTGGAGGAAATATTCTTCCATTTTGCACTCGTTTCCATCCTTTCTGTAGGAAATACTGCAAAAGCTCCAAATGGAAGCCACTCAATTCCTCCAGTCTGCGATTGACCCGCATTGACGTCATTGCGTCATTAGGTCTCCCCTGGAAACACGGGGCTCCCAAAAATAGTAACACATTAATTCAGCCTGTGCTGGGGTTGGCTTGGCGGGGGTGACTATTTGTATCAATCCATAACCCCTCCTCTGATTCTAAGCAATAATATAGTTCTCCCTCACACTGCTTCTCTCTCAAGGACGAGCCGATCACGACTCACGGCTATTTTTGGAAAGAGAGAGAGAGGGAGAACGAGAGAGGTGGGTGTGATGAGAGACGCCCGCACCTCTGCTCTCCTCTCTGTTGGCTGGCTGGGAAACAGAAACAGCACCACGGGGATAAAA
Source organism: Leptatherina wallacei (assembly GCA_028567055.1). NCBI lineage: Eukaryota > Metazoa > Chordata > Actinopteri > Atheriniformes > Atherinidae > Leptatherina > Leptatherina wallacei. The sequence continues at coordinate 25,293,027 of JAOXYM010000010.1, read as the reverse complement.
ATAGCAAAAGAGCGGTCAGCCAGCAGTGGGGGTGTAGGAGGAGAGGCAAGACCCTGAACCTAGTTAACGGCCATCAAATAAGGCTCGGCCGCTGGCCACAGTGGACCAGACTGTCACTCTGAGGTTACAGCTAAGACCACTCATTCATCTTGGAAAAAAAGCTCTTTTTAAAAAAAAAAACAAAAAAAAACTACAAGCATTTTGTTTTTCATTCATTTATCCATTCATGTTGATGATGAAGGAAGAGATTCTCAACATCAGAAAAAAGCATAATTTTGCTCCAAGACAGTGTTAGCCACCACATTGTCATACTGGATTAGAAATAGTCTATGTCATTTGGCCAATAAAACATCATCATCATCATCTTGCACATCCCTTAAGGCTGCAGATTATTCCATTCATGGAGCAGAGGTGAGGTGTGACTAAAACCACTCACGTTCTGAAACCAGGGAGATCTTTGCAGATTTTCTTGCATTAATTTACAAAATTAGTCTTTTGTAGTGTAAAATGACTGTAGTGAGGCAAGTGCAGCACAAATGGATTTATTATATGCTATAAGCTATCATTTTAAGGATTTCTTTTCTTATTAAGGATTAAAAGCCATATTTGTGTGACTTATAAGACACATCTTCATGAAATACATCCCTCCATAAAAAATGGAAGAAGAAAAAAACAATAAAAAAGATATCCTCACTGATTAAATGGTTATGCTGCCTCTTATCTTCTTCTTGCCTCTAGTAAAACTGCGTTCTTTGTTAAATATGGGCTTTATCATTTATTATCACACTCCACTGTTATCCTCCAAGTGTTAATCTTAAACTGCTGATGCCATCTACTGGTTGCTGAATAGACTTGCATCAAACAGAAAATGCGGTTGCATCATCCTTGTGTCAACAGCGCTACTGCTCTTTCTCACTTTGGAGCCCACTGGTGTAGTTTTGAATTACACAAGCAATTTACTTTACTGGGAATTGTGAGGTGGAGACATAATCCACTCTCTCTCTCACTTGCTGCCTGCTCTGGTGAAAAATGCACAAACGTTTGGTGGATAAAATACCCCCCCCCGAAAAAAAATTAAATAAAATCTTTTGCTTTTGAGTCTGTTTGAGTGTAAAAATTAACCAGCTGAAGTTATTTAAAGTGCAAATTCCTGCACAAAAAAAAAAAAGTCATTTGATTGCCTCCAGTTTTCTTTGACTCGCAGACAACAAAGAACAACATGTAGTTGTGCAGAGAAACAATAGCAGGATCCGGTGTTGAACACGAGCCCCCCCCACACACACACACTCACCCACCCCCCCACTCCTCGCTGGTCATCTCCGTCAAGGCTGGAAGCTGCTGCACAATGAGAATTACGCCCGAATTGGAGCGCAGCCAGAAGCCCATTGAAAGCAACTCCCCGTGCCTAACGCATTACCCCGGCTTATTAATCTGAGGAGCGCGTGTTTTTGTGTTTACTAAGCATGATTCGCGTCTAATTAAAGTGAAATAATTACACTTCAAAGGGGGAAGAGCTGGGAGGCAGGATAACTGTTCACCCTCTTGTCGTGGGCAGAACAATGCAAGACGATGGGATTGATCACGTGACTTGACGAGAGATCTTTTTAAGGCAGGAAAGTAGAGATGTTTGCCACTAAATGTTGTGGGTTTTTTTTTTCTTCCTGCCGTTTAATGATGCTGTTGCAGCAGAAAAACCCGTCATGACAACTGTAATCTGTCTAACTGGGGGTGTAATACAGACATGCAAGCCTGACTCTGAGGCTTGGTTCAGCAGCCATGGCTGGGGTGAACAATTGGACCCCCCACCCCCCCACCCCCCCCTTTTTTATGAGCACAAGTGTCCTTGTCCTTGGTTGAAGCGAAGGTCGATGTGTTCCCTCCTCTCTCTCTCTCTCTCTCTCTCTCTCCTCCTGCTGTGGCGCTTCCACCGGCCATTCATTTGGGGGCCGATGATGGCTCCAATAACATCTCCATCACATTAAAGCCGGACCAGGCTGAGGAGATGTTAATACTCCCCTACACTCGCTGCAGGGAAATTGCTCATGTATTACAACAAGTGCTTTTAAAGAGCCTCTGCGGTTGGAGTCTGTGTGGCGACGGCAGATATTCATGCCTTGCCTGCATGTGAAGCTCTTAACACGCCGGATTTTCAAGTTGTGACAGTTCAAGGGAAGCAGCGCTGTTAACATATTCACAACGGTGCGGCAGCAAGGCCGTTCCTCCAATTCCTCTTTGCATCTCCACAGCTCCGCTGACAAGGTTGCCTGTAATTTTTTTTATTTTTTTTTCAAAGGAAAATTAGAGAGGAATGCTTTAAACTCTCGGCTGAAAAGCAAGAGTCCAATAAAAGGATAACAGCGGGATGAATAGATGGATGAAATGTAAAGTTTTGCTTCAATGCCTTAAAGCGTTGATAATTAAAAGATCATAAGTGTTAAAGCTACAACAGTGACCGCGATGAATGAAGAAGTGAATTACAAAAACAAAAAGGAAAAAAAGAAATTGGTTTGGTTTGTTTTTTTTTTCTTTTTAAATGTCCTGCATCAGCATCCTTCATGATGTTTTATGTGTTAATGTTGGATCTGATGAGGAGGGAAGGGAGGAGTGTGGGGAGAAAATAGACGGAGAGAGGGAAGAAAGAGTACATGTGGATTACATGTTGACACGTATCATGGATCACATGTTATAAATGTGGTTTTGGAGTGTTTACATGTGTTAACACGTGTGGTTTGCATCAGGGATGGACGATACCTACATTTTTCATGTCGATATGATACCATTAGGTTATTATACTTTTTCATTGATATCGATACTTTTTTGCCATTGATTCTGATACTTTGACTAGCTTGGTATCAAAGTATCGCCTCGATACAGAGGCTTTGACTGGCTGGTATCAAAGTATCGACTCGATACCGAGGCTTTGACTGGCTGGTATCAAAGTATCGACTCGATACCGAGGCTTTGACTGGCTGGTATCAAAGTATCGACTCCAAAGTATCGATTTGGGATTATTCACAATTTTATGGGAAAATAAAACACCTAATATGATAAATATAATAAATCATAATGCACAATAACCTGCATTAAATCAGTAAAATATCAAAACTAAATGTCGTTACTAACAGTAGCAACATCACGACATCTGATTGGCTGCCATGATCATGTGACACAGAAAGAAAACACTGTCTGGCTTCACATGCAGTTTTATTGCTTAAAACTCTCAGAATTGAAAACAAATGGCAGGTTTTTTTTTATCAGCAGAGTGGTATCTACATACCCAAAAAAGTATCAATACCGATACTTTGACTGGCTGGTATCAAAGTATCGACTCCAAAGTATCGATTCGCCCATTCCTAATTTACATGTGAGTTACATGTTGACACGTGGCATGGACCACATGCTCAAACATGTGGTTTTGGAATGTTTTAATGTGATCCACATGTGAGAAACATGCAAATAACATATGGTTGACACACGTGGTTCACATGTGATTCACATGTATTTACATGTTTGCACATGTGCCATGAACCACACGTGCAAACATGTTTCAGAATTCTGAGAAAAAGTCAGAATTCTGAGATTAAAGTCAGAATTTTTTTTTCTTTTCTTCAGTGGCCCTAATATTCTTCCGTACTTTTATAAACCAAATCAGGGTGGTTTCCAAAACCACATGTTTGCACATGCTCACATGTGAAGTTCATGTGGTTGTTCTGTAACGGGAGAGTGAAGAAACGGAGACAAAATCATAACAAATAGAAAGCAAAGCAGGCGATCATCAGGAGCACCTGCAGGAAGACAACTGAGAGTAACACAAGTATCAGCAGCATGAATATTAAACAGAAATGATTAAACCTGCAGAACAACAGGAAAATAAATGACAGAAAAGGTGGAAGAAAAGAAGAACCACTGCATCTAAAGCAAAGTTTCTGAGCCACCCCCCCCAGAAGATAACATAGGCTGGTGTCTGCACCCGAACCCCGCCCTAACACCACCCGAACCCCACCCCCACCCTAACCCTACCCTACAACCCCAACCCCAGCAACTTGCAGCCATCCTCATTTGCTCATTTCACACATTTATGGATGGATGGATGGATGGATGGATGGATGGATGGATAGATGGATAGATGGATAGATGGATAGATAGATAGATAGATAGAT
>JAOXYM010000010.1:25266644-25277283 GCA_028567055.1 Leptatherina wallacei | reverse complement strand
GGAGAAGTTCATCATGGTATTTATATCTTTGAGTGGACACAGTGAGGACACATGTCCTGTCCCTGGCATGGAAGCACAAGCATGCATGGGCTAGCTGGAAAGCTAGGGAATTGCACACGTCAAAAAAATACCCAACTGTGCTATCTGAGGAAATAACATGCACGATCACCAAATGCAGTTGGTGGTTGAAACAATGTGTAAGATGTAGATGTAAGGTACTTCTTTGTTTAACTTGACGCTGGCTCCGTCATAACACTGACCAAGAATTTTTTTTGCGTCAAGAGCAGCATTTGACAGTTCATCAAGCACAACCCTTTGTGAGTGACTGGGCATCACACTTGTCTGTTGTCTGCATTGATAATAGCCTCTCTTGCATTTTGTAGTCCTTGTCCATATAACGCACAACTACATGCATTTTCACTGCCTTTTGGGTCTTTAGTTCCATCCACCTTGAGTTTAAACCATGATACCCCAACATCTTTAACAATTTGCTCCATTACGATTGTGCTCATAAGTTCAATGATGTGATTTTTAATATCATGTGATGTGCAAGTTGCGTTTTTTGGAATTGTACTGAAAGCCTTTGCAAGCTCTTGGTTTTGTTTCAGCGTGTAATCAAACAGTGACAGAAACAGTCCGCTGCCAGCTTCTTCTCTGCAATCAACTGAATCCACGTCACTCTGCAGTGGCAGTTCGTTTGAGATGAGAAATTCAACTATGTCTACAATTGCAGACACATACAGGAGGTTTCGCGCAAGCTGATGAGAGTTAACCATGGTTGAAATTTTACTGCCGGTGTTGCATCGCATTCCCTTCTCTTTCCAGCTAGCCCATGCATGCTTGATGCTCTTTGCTGTTATTATGCTTGCTAAATCCCTTTGCCATATCATTAGCATGCTTCCAATTAGAATATAGTATACCCAGTTCTGGTGAAAGCATAGTCACTCCCTCCAAATTACCTGCAGGTAAACAAAAGGCTGCATCGGCTTGCTGCAAATATTCTAGCCAGTCTCTCTCGTTGTACCTGTGTAGCTGAAAACGACCATTTGCAGTCATTATTTTGCTGTTGTTTCTTTGGAAACTGCCTGAGACTAACTTGAACTGGCTCATCAACTCTGAGGTCCTCTGGTAATCCATGCTGCTGCTGCGAGTGTGATGGCAGATTCTCCGCTCCAGGTCGGCAGGCGGTTCCCTCTCCTCACTGCGTGGCTGAACTTTCTGCTCCTTCTCCGAACTTGGTGCCCAAGGTGCCCCTTGGCTTCTCCGGCGCTCCTGTTGCTGCTGTCAGGCGGCAGAGATGCTGATGGTGTAGTTCCTGGCTTTTTCAGCCATTTGCGAATGTCCATCTTCCTGAAATTAAATATAGCTGCTAGCTTGCGCTTTGTTTGTTCGTTTGTCATTGCTTTTTCCCCCTGGTGATATGATCCACTGACCGACGTCTGAAGACATAACGCAAACTGCGTTGGGTTCAAAGACAACCGGAAACTCGGAATTTGGATTTGCACAACTGTTAATTTTGGTTTGAAGAATTCAGTGGAGTTTGCTGTTGTTTTTAACACATAATAGACTGAAAATATATATTTTTTTAAATGACAATAAATTTTGACTAAGGGGGCGGGACACTCCGTGTGATGGGGCGATGCCACCTCACGCCCCCCTTGACGCCGGGACTGCCTGTGCCAGTGGGAACATGTAGATGTTAAACAGAAGAGGCCCCAGGATGGAACCTTGGAGAACTCCACATGTAATCCTTTTCTGCTCAGATGTAGTTACCTATTGATACAAAGAACTTCCTGTTCTCTAAGTATGTTTTGAACAAGTTTAATACAGTGCCAGAGAGGCCCACCCAGTTCTCCAGTTGTCTGAGTAATATATGGTAGTCAACTGTATCAACTGCAGCACTGAGGTCCAGTAAAACTAAGACTGACATTTTTCCATCGTGTGTATTCAAACATATGTCATTAATGACTTTGGTCAGAGCAGTCTCAGTGCTGTGGTTCTGTCTAAAACCTGACTGGAAGACATCATAGCAGTTGTTTCGGCTTAAAAAGTCTTTTAGCTGGTAAAAAAAACTGCTTTTTCAATTTTCTTACTTAAAAACGGAAGATTTGAGATCGATCTGTAGTTGTTCATTTGTGTCTTGTCTAGATTTTCCCTTTTTAGCAGAGGCTTGATTACAGCTGTATTCAGCTCTGGGAAGGTGCCTGAAATTAAAGACACGTTCACAATCTGTAACAAATCTGACTCCATAGTCTTTGCAACCTTTTTGAAAAAACCTGTGGGCAGGATGTCCAAACAGCAAGAGGAGGGGTATAAGTCAGTTATGATTAAAATAATGTACATTTGAGGTGATGTTCCACCACAGATAACCTCAGTCAAACCTTAAAAGCTATAATGTGTGGTTAGGAAATTAGCATAAAGGTTAGTGTAGAGTAAGGACTTCTAATATGATTACTGAAATGATCTATAAGATTGTATAATTAGGAGAAAGTCCCGGCCAGGATTCATTTTTAACTGCTGAGTTTTGTTTGAATTATCTGCATTGCCTACCTGCTGAGTAGAAGAGGAAAACAAGATCCACTTAGGGAGTGTAAATCACTTCTGAGCAATATTATAGTAATATCATATATCATCGCTTGTACAGGCATTTACTGTCCTACAGTTCTGCAAATATTGATAAAGCTGAATCACTCAGAGGAAAAAGAATGAGGCTCTCTGTCAAGTAGCGGATGGAATGATTTTATATTCTGTCTTGCAGTGTGATGAATGATGAAATGCTGGCCTCAAAAACAAAAGTGAACAAACACAACAAAAACAGCAAACTCGGCTGGAATACCCAAAGGACAGTCACTGGAGACAGAAAAACGAGATTGATATTCTATCAACACAGTTTGTTTGTTTGTCTGTAAATCTACTGAGAATATGCCTGCTCATATTAATAGAGGGAAAACTACATGACTGTCAGCAGTGTTGTTCTCTGGAAACCACTGTATGTATGTGAAAATCAAATATTTGTTTTTATCCAGCCCATGTTTTGGTATGTGTAGTAAAATCATCAGTGTGTATGAATGAGGACATCATGTACAACCTTTCAACTGTGAGTTATGCTGTATTGTCCAACCCTTAAACATTTATTGCTCCACATCAAAGTGCTTACTCTTGGTTTCTTTTATTTTTTCAGTAACATTCTACAGTTGTGAGATAAAGGATATCAGATTATGCTACATGATCACTAGAATTATTAGATAACTTCAGAAATCAGGTAACGATCAGGTAATGATTTTGTTGTGCGTGGGTTAATTCTCAAGTGGGTTTTAGTATTTATGGCCTTTATTTAGCACTTGGGGAGGGTGTTATTATTTCTGGAATGATTCAAGCTTGGCACACCTTTCCCTCAGAAGTTCTCTTATTGTTCATATAGAAATGTTCAATTTCCAGCTGCAACACAGAACATCAGAGCTCAGCCATTTTCAAATGCCCTTTGAAAAAGTATTCAGTTCATGTTTGGCTGGGTCATTGATAGACTTTTCCTGAAGTCCCCACTATGTTTTCTCTGAGGTATTCTTAGTCATTGTTTTCCTGGAACGCAAACCTTTACTCCAGCCTGAGATACACAGTATTCTCACTCAGCATTGATCTATATATTCAATTTTCTTCCAACTTCCCCTGTCTCGATGAAAGGACTTTGGATATGATTCATGGTGACTACTGAGTTCTTGTTTGCCTATTTGATCAAGGCCCTTCATCCCCAATTACTCAGTTTTGGCAGCCATATAGATCTATAAAGCCTGTTGGTTGTTCCAAAATTTCTCCATTTGAGAATAGATGAGGCTTCTGACATGCACTTAAATAAGCAGGAATTTTCTTTTATAGTTCCCCAGATATGTACCTTGAAGTGGTTCTTTTTGTCTCATTGACAGGCGCATTCCTCTTCAGTTATTTCCAATAAACTGAAGGGGCACAGATGGATTTGGGCACCGAAGCTCAAAATTGTGTGTCATACTGTAAACTGGGTCAGCATATTTATTCAAATGTGACATTTTAGTCTTTCATTTGTAAGAAATGAATAAATTACTTAAAAAACATCAAAAAACCAAAAAGAAAAGAGTGTTTTGTCGTGTGTGGGGGGGTATAATATAGATAATCTATTTTGATAACAAAATATGAAAAATATGAAAAGGTCTGACAACTCAGAATGTGTGATTAATTAAGATGATGGAGACAAGTGTGCAAGCATGTGATGATCGTAAAACCTGGGGGTGGAAGGATTGCTGTCCTGGTGGGAAATGGAAGGGTCTGAGCGAACCGGGCATGTTAGACCTGAAATGCTTAGTTAAGGACAGATAAAATATGACAGATCAGTCACTGTGATAAGATGAGACAACATCCAAAAAACACTGGCATAATCCACTGGGCTTAAGTTATAACTGTAGGGTCTTATACAAAAACATTCTGACATGTCACATTAAGAAAAAATGGTGCTCTGAATACCAATCTTAATGATGACGGTATTCCACTCGTCTGATGGGGTTTTACAGTTCCCATAAACAAACTGAATTGGCCTAAGGTCAGCTTTTCTTGGACAACATCTTTTTCTTCAAAGACATCTTAGTTGGCTTGCTCTTGTAGCACCATCATGCATCTCATTCTGCCATGGCTCACTGGGGCTCATGAGCAGAGCAATGTTGATGTTACATTTGTTTATACTTTTAGTATTAGACTGCTGTTAAACATAGATGAACTTTCTTGAGATATTTTATCCTCGTTGCGGAAATAACCTAAGAGAAAGACTGTAACACCTACAGTCAGAGCCTCAACAGGCACTGCATTGGAGAAGGGTCAGTGAGTAGTCTATTTACAACACTTCATCATTGAAGTGGCGAAGAAAACATCTCACTATAGACGTTGAATCTAAAATCAATTCAGAATCCCAAAATAATTCTTAGCCGCTGAATATATTTACCCAGGTCTACAAAGTCAAGCCTCTGCTGTCAGCTCACCACAAGAGGCATGAGCAGTAGAATTTTAAGCTTGACGTTAGCTTGCTTCTCACTGCAGTGCTCCGTTAAATATGTGCTTGTCTCTACTGTACTGAAGATTTAATGTTCCTTTGATATCTTTCTTTCCTACTCTTTCTTTCTGATAGGTATCATGTTATCTTATTGATACAAGTGAGCAATCACTTTAATGATAGCTATTCCTATTTCATACAACTATGTATACGCTCCCTGCTTTTTTATTTCTCATTAAAGGGCTTTTTTCTTCTTTCTTTTTTTCTCCTATATGTGGATTATAGCAGTAACCTGAGACTGCCCGGAGAGAAAATGTCAGTGTGATTCTCCTCCTTCCTTGAATTGAATTTAGGGTCTGTTTGTGTGTTTGTGTGTGTGTGTGAAGTGTCCATGCATGCACATGTAAGGGAAAACTCGGCTGGAGTCTTAACACTGTTTTCAGCCTTCTTGAGGGATGGGGAAGGACACTAGAGTAGATCCACTCTTAGATTTGTTGAGTGTGATGAAGGACATGAGCTTTCCTGTAGTTCTAGCCTTTGTCCTGTGTGAGGCAGCAGAGATACAGCCCTCTGTTCCCCCATGATACACACTGCCGCATCCCTGACACACATAAAAGCTTGCTCATAAGCACACTCTGGCACTCCCACTGAGACACTCACTGGGGCCAACATGTTGGGCACAGATTTAGACTGGACACAACAGATCACCGGCTAGTCAAGTCACTTTATTTCAAACTGACACAGATGGTGATGGTGCATAAAGTATCTGGATGGGGAGGAGGAGGAGTGGGTGGTGAAGGACTGGGAATTGTTATAAATCTTTGTCTTCTGTGAAACAAAGAGATTTCATCCCACACCAACAGGCAAAAGCTGTTTGTGACACCTTTCTGAGACTGAGGGACAAACGTATGTGCATTTGATTGATGGTAATGTTTTGCTTGAAGAAATGGAATTAGGGTTAGAAATGCATTGAGGCAAGACGGTGTGGGCATGAAGCACTCTCCGTCTTGATGCTATCCTTAAAGGATAAATAGGTATTTGTCCTTGAGGTAGAAAAGGAAAGAAACCCAGAGTATGATATCGTCCTCATGTAATGGGGCGAATGGAGGCTGTTCTGTGAAATCATTCATACACTGCGTAATTCTTCAAGCGTTTATCACAGACGTGCTGACTGTCGAGCCATTTTCACTTCATCCTGGATCCATTCCCGTCTATCCAGTAATGAGTGACAGGCCACACATTGCTACCTCTTGCCCTAACAGGTGGTGCATAATGATGTGTTTTGGCCACACACAGACCTGCACATGCACAAGCTGAGGGCATGTAATCAAAAACACCTGCAGCCTTGACAGGTGACATTTAAGTGATAAATATGAAATGGTAAATTGGGCATGTAAATATACAGAATGTTAATTAACAAAAGCTTAAACAGTGACTGTTTTAACGGTGAAACTCACTGAATTTTTGGCATTGTCCCCTCATGAATAGATTCATGAGGCAACATAAAGTGGTCTGCTCAAGGTCTTCTAAACAAGGTGGCATGTGGAAAATAAGATCTACATTTTGGTGAAAATAAGAGGGTATAAAATAGATACTTTAAATCTACATTTTGTATGTGTCTGTTTTTTTTTGTCCATTTGCTCCCTGCTTCTCTCCTCCACTGTGCCACATGCTTCTTCATTGGTTATTTGATGTAATATAATGCTTTTTTTCCCCCCACCAGTACGTGAATATAGATGGCTCAAATGCCCATGTTTGCACATTTACATACAGGCATCTGTAAATCTCACATAACAGCTCAATAATGAGAAAGATGATTGATGGCAAACGGGCTCAGAGGACATCTCACTGTTCAGTATCTCACTACACTGACTTGACCCAACCTGTATGTGACATGCATTTACAAGCACATGCATTCTTCACTATGTTGTTTTATAACTACCTTTTTAATTGCCTCTACTAACCTTGACTAGTTTAACTTGCAAGTCAGCAGGCCTTTTTTATAGAAGACATTTTGACTTGCCATTGTAGTGTTCCAGTAAATCATGGAGTGACTGTGAGCCAGTGATGGAAAATATGAAGACCATGAAACTGGAAGAACTCAAGAAACAGAAGGATATAGTATAATATCAAAGAAAGAATAATATCTTAAATCATTCTAACATCTGAAGCTGCATTTATTATTAAATGAAACAATACTGCAATACTGACATGAGTTGTGAAGTAAATAGAAATGGATTAAACTGGGTTTCAGTAGGCTGCGTTGCCACTACATAATTATTCCCAGGAAAGGCTTTACCAACCAATGTAATAGCTTCAAAACACAAAAGAAAAAGATGAGAGAAAAACATCCTGTTGGTTATATAACCACACAATTACACTGTGGAATTTTGCAATATGGGTTGTATTTGTTTGCAAAAGTATTTCAAACGTGTGTGTAACATCTTTAACTGAAATCCGTGGCACCACATTTTACAGAAGCTCAGCAATCAGCTCTTGGAAATCTAAATGTTGAGTAATTGGCAACCATCCTCGTGCCCAGGCTTGTGGGATGTTAGGTAGCTTACCAGCTTACCCTTAAAAATCCCATAAAAGCCCAGGCTCTCATCAGAAGACTAGCTTGCACTTAGAGCCCTGGGATTCAAGATGGCATCCCGTTATTGTAGACAGCGAGAAACATAGCTCAAAAGGATTACTAAGAACACTCCAAAGAGATAGCATCTTCATCAAACATAATTAACACAATTCTTACTTTTGCCAGGCTGGAGATAAGGCTCTGATTAAAGAAGGCAGTGTCAAATGTCAAATGTGCAATAGATGCCGAAGCCCTTGAAACACATTAATTCTCCATGGCATTTCATTTTCACACTTACAATATCAATTTGGCACACACGTGTAGAGTTACAATTCATGTATGGCGATTTTTGCTCATCGCATAAAGCTTTCATCTGTGACAAATGCATCCTCTAAACCCATCATTTTTATCTTAAAAGACTTTTAAAGAAATTGCCAGCCTGCTGCTGTCAGTATATCTTTACCAGGGACCACTTTAGTTCAGATTCTCTGTAGAGAAATGAAAATATAGAAAAGCTGTTTTCAGATACACGCCAAGACAATTATCAAGTGGGACTGTTATCGTTATGGTTTAACCATCTTGATTATTGATAGTACAGAATATTCCAGCTTATGTAGTTTTAATATGGAGTTTATAAATACAAAATCCACCCTCTGCATCGTCTCTTTTATTCAATCCAGATGTGAGTAATTCTGGTGCAGTTTGACCTGAAACAGGTTGCCTGTGGAAAGCCACCATGATGAAGATTGATTAGATGCTACTTATAGAAATATATTATTTCTGCTCATGCATGCATTTTTGTGTAACAGTACTGGTGTTTAGTTTAAAACAAGATTAGCAGTTGACAGTAAAATGTCACTTTTTTGGTTTGTTTTAGTTGGAAATCTGTGATGGGTGTTTCCATCCAAGTAGCACTGAGTGATGTTTAACGTGCCCAGAACAGCCTTCAATGCTCCTATACCTGAAATGTTATTGCACTTTTTAATGGGCTTTCCAGACAAAAATGACCAAAGCCAGGCTTGTACTCACTAATACGTAGCCAACTCCAAATCCTTAACTCCAAAAAAAACACCGTCAAATATTGTGCTTATAAGGCAGAAGCTACTCCTCCAAATAGTTGAAAATGCCATCATTCTCAATTTTCTGTCTTCCGCAAATGTCTGTTGACTGCTGCCAGACCGCAATGATTGAGTGGTCAGGCTTTGAGGGGCTAATAAAATGTATCCTATGACATAAAAAGAATAGCGGAGGATGAGTTTTTTATGGATAGATGATTGATTTAAAGGTTAAGTAGAAGGAACATGGTTTGACTGTCCTGCTGCAGCTATGCCTCTAGTATTGTTACAGCTACAAGTGTTAAGATTACCTCTTAAAAGCATGATACAAAACAAATAAAGTCACTCAGATATCATTTAGTAATATATCACTGAAATTTTATAAACACATTAAACTTATAAATACCTCTAAAGCAATGAATCTGTGCTTTTGGTCATTGCTGGCAGGTACAAAATTAGATTTTCTGGGTGGCAGCTTGAGGTAATTGGAGCTTGTGCTTGTACAGCAAATAAATAGGAGAGGTGACACAAAAGGGGCTTCTTGTTCACTTTGCATTCTCCAATTTAAATGTGGGTGCAATCCATCATTCACTCAGGTGTGGATGAAAAATTGTGATGCGTGGATGATATGCCTTTATATTTATGGGATAATGATGGCAATAGACAGTGCAATGCTGTCTTAGCTCGTCCCTGACATGTAAGCCTGTCAACAACAAAAACACAAGCATCGCAAGCAAAATGCAAGTAAGTACAATATGCACACACATGTTCTGATGTGTGACATCATACACCAGGGATCAAAAGAAAATTGCAGTGTGCTTTGGGAACCTTGATGGGAAAGGGATGAAATTAAGGGGGGGAACTTCTTTCAATGTATAACCATTTACACAAAGTGTGCTTAGACTTAGAACTTGCAAAAGGATTCATAAAAAAGGCTGAGGGTTGATTCAGAATAGAGCATTTCAATGTGATTAGCAATGCAGCACAAATAATAGTTTATTTAATTTTGTCATTGCTGAGCAGAGACGAGGATAGAGGCTTACATGACCAAATTGAATCCATTGTTGCTTCAAAACATGCTTTCATTCAAAGAAAAAAGGTCACTCTTTAGAAATAAAACTTCTTGTGAATCTTCATTCTCTTTAAATGTCTTGTGATCCCTCCGATTTTTAAATGTAAAAATAAATCAGGAGCAATAAGGTCTTGAGCAAATGATGCTAAATTCTCTGTCTTCTCAAATAAGACTCCATGTGTAGAATGAAATATATACGATATGCAAAATTTACACAGTGAGCCTCCTCTTTTCCCCACAGTGTTGGGAACTGGAGCAATGATCTGTTTAAAAAATTGTAAGGACACAGTAAGAAAAGAAAAAGAAAAAAAAAGACATCCACACTGTTTCAAGAGAAAGCCATTTGTGGTCTGAAAGACAGCCAGCCACTCTGTGTTCTGGTTTACCATAGATGGCCACGGGCTCTCAAACCCTCCATGTCTCTGGGGAGCCAGAACATCTGTCACTGTGGACAGACTCGTTTGAAATACACATCATTTCCCAGCAATGATTAGTTATTGTTTGAGGGATGAGGACAGAGGAGAGACATGTGATCATGACTACAAACACAACATTTTAAATGACAGGTATTTTTGTTAAAATTGTCTATAGTGGCGGTAAAGATTCTTTCCTTTAGCAGCAGTATGAATATCCATACATCCAACTACTGCTGCTGCTTATCCAAAGTCAGGTCATGTGTGGCAACAGGCTTGCCAAGTTTGTCTAAACTGCTCTCTCACCAGAAATATATTCTACCTCCTCATTCCCAGGCCCTGCATTATTTTATCTCTCTAAAATGTCCCAAGTCTACCTTGCATTCTCCTATCAATCCAAAATGAGAGAAAAAATTCTTGATTTTGATCAGACACCTGATTAAAGGAGACATATTATGCAAAAATCACTTTTATAAGTCCTTGGAATAGTCTCTTACAATGTTCTAAGTCACG
>JAOXYM010000010.1:25231618-25245125 GCA_028567055.1 Leptatherina wallacei | reverse complement strand
CCTTAGGGGATCAATAAAAAGTATCTATCTATCTATCTATCTATCTATCTATCTATCTATCTATCTATCTATCTATCGTCATCATTTACCTTGTGAATAAACAGTTGCTTCATCCAATCACATGTTATGTGTAAGTAAGTACTTTACATTCCCTTTTCCAAACAGTTTTTATGGAGGACTGACTTTATGAAATCATCCGGCATGTCATTTTATGTCCCAGGTGTGGCATGTTCTCCTGGAGACCACTTTCTCTATATCCAACACTTACACATTTTTCTTCAGACACACCACACCATGTTTATTTTTGAAGGAAGTCACAACAAGCTATACGGAGCAGATGGGTTGAGCGGGAAATTGGCACAAGATCACCATAAAAAAAACTTTTTTGGGGGTTTGAGAATGTGTCCATTCCCAATCCTTTATTTCAATCATATGTATTTTACTAGGACTGGAACACATTAATGCGTTATTATCACATTAAACTAATTATTATTTAATGCAGACAATTATTTTATTGCAGTCTTTTCAAAGTCTGTTGCTCACTAGCTCTGAATACATGTAGAGGCAAACCGCTGGACTCAGGAGGGGGGAGGTTCTCAATTGGGATGGCCATTATCATGAGTCTCAGCCATTAAGAGCATTTGGGGTGTACCGTACTGACATGAACCGCTGATGTGTGCAGTCATTTCCACCAAATCTCTGTGCCGTCCACATTAAAAACAAGAAAGACGCATGTTGTGTATTGCGTTCATTTCACAGAGTTTCTATGAGAACTGTAAAGCCAAAATATTCATTTTACAGTGTTTCTTTTTTATTTTGAGCTTTTAAGTTGTAAAAAGTCATTATAGAAACAGACTTTCCCACTTAATATATAAGTGCTGAAATTGTAATCCTGCTCTTTGTCTGTTGCAGCAGGGAAACACACCTGATGGCTTGATCTTGACTGGCTGGCCTGACTGAGTTCAGTTTCCCACAAGTTCATACTGCTACCTTGTTATCATTCAACAAATAAATCCTGAAATTTTCATCCTTTGTTGTCATAAATATTTGATTATATTACATTTATTTAAAATGAAAAAGAAAAGTCCAACTCTTTGCTTTTGGGTTTATTATCAAATTTTGCATGTAACAATGCCATTTATCCCTGTTAATCCTGGACTAGGGCAAGAGTCTGCACTTTTAATTTTTAATTTCAGTTAGATATTTTATCACATATTTTTATTACATAGTAATTTATTTGTTTTTATACTGCTGCTGAGTTGTTACAATTTCCCTTGGGATCAATAAAGTATCTATCTATCTATCTATCTATCTATCTATCTATCTAATTGTTTACCTACCTGCAAGTTATATGTTGTTTCCATATTGAAAGAATTGATCTTTAAGCTCCACCTCACTCTTCAACTGACCTTGTGGGATTGTGTCAGTCCAACTGATTGACACCAACGAGAGCCAACTGGATTCTTTCCCTGAATTGATTATTCCTCTGACTTATTGACTTGAATTTGTTTGGATCCACATCGGACACTTCCTGGATTGAACTCTTGAAGAGGACAATTTCTTTTATATGTTTTTCTTGTTCAATGAGCCCATAGGTATTGTACATTGTGTACGGTTTAAAATACCTTTCAAAACTAAAAGGTTAAAAACTGCTACTTAAGCCTGTGTTCACCTGTTATTGCATTACTCTCAGCTCCTACAAACCTAGTAGCTTTGTGTACACTCAGAAGTGGGTTACAGCAGCAAATATAAAATAAACAATAAAGACCCCAAAACAGACACCTGTGGAACACCATAAGCAAGAGAAGTAGAAAAAGACTTAAAGTTGGCAGCAGCCACAGAAAAAGTTCTTCCAAATAATTAAGAGGAGAACCATTTGAAACCTCAACCCAATGTTTCAGACTGTTGACCATGACATTATTATCGACGATGTCTAAAGCTGAGGTCAAGTCCAGAAACAATAACACAGAGCAATGACCTGCATCGTTGGAGGCCCTGAGGAGGGCCGTTTCAGTGAAGTGAGCACTGCAAAAGCCAAACTGAAATTGATCCAGGATACTGTGTGTATATAATGCAGCTGTAAGCTGCTAAGCAACTATTTTTTCTAAAATCTTTGAGATAAATGGCAAATTTGAAATGGGTCTGAAGCTTCTAAAAAGAGAAGGATCAAACTTGGGTTTTTTTAAGGGTGGATGAATGACAACATTCTTAAAATAATCAGGGACTTGACCAAGCAGCAGTGAAGAGTTTATAATTGTGAGCACACAGGGACCAATAGCCTGGAAGATATCTTAAATAGGGATGTAGGTAATACATCAAGAGAACAAGTAGATGCCTTCATTGAACTAACTTATATGATCAACAGAAAAAGAAACAGGTGAAAAATGATCCAAAATCATAGGCCGAGCTGGACTGGGAACAGACAGTAACACAAATGAGGGAGATGTAGAACTTCTCACAATTCTGACCTTTTCAATAAAAAAAATGCCAAGAATTTTCCACAATCCTCATTTGAGGCAATGGGGACAGCAGGAAGAGTAGGAGTAACTAAACAGCTAACGGTGTTAAATAGCACTTTAGGATTACCTCCACTTTTCAAGATCACGTTTGAGAAGTAGGCAGCCGTCGCTTTTCTAACAGGATTATTAACAAAAGCCAGGAGATCCTATTAAGTAAAGCCAGTGGACATGCAGACCAGTTTTCCTCCATAAACGTACAGCTTTTCTACAAAAGCGTTTTAGGCACAGAATGCTGTTGTTTAACCAGGAGGATGACTTTAAAACAGAAACAAATCGGTTATAACAGGATAGATTTTATCCAAAATGGAAAGTCAATGCTCGTTTAAAAGATTCATGGAGAGATCAACATCGTCTTAGGAGGACAAGACCAGCTGAAAGGCATCAGAAAACATAGCGGTAGAGGAGTTAAGGATACGAGAGCTGACCTCTCTGCGTGCAGAGGAGTGACACAGGAAAGGACAAACTAAAAAGAATACAGAGATGATCAGAAATAAAAAATGTCCTCAGAAAAAAGGCGATCAATATCCATACCAAAAGTAAAAAACAAGGTCCAATGTGTGGCCTCTGGAACGTGTGGGCCCAGACACAAACTGACTAAAATTGAAAGAATCCATGACAGGTTGATGAAACCTCTGGCAAAGAGGTCAGAGTCATCATCAACATGTAAGTTAAAATTACCAACTACAACCAGGCTGGACAGCTTCATAGTGGAAGATATAAAGTCACAAATTCATTTAAGAACAGGCTGTTTGGACCGGGTGTACAGTAGACAACAGCACAGTAAAAAGGGTTTTTATCTCCCACTTTTATCAGTTGCAGTTAGAATGAAGTAAAGTGTCCGACATTTACTGAGCGGCATGAGAGACAGCTCCTAAAGACTGTAGCAACATCTCCCCCCCCCCCGGTCAGGTGTCCGAGGCTGACAGAGTAACCACCTGGGCAGAGTTCGATGAGAGATGAGTGGTCCGAGGTGCGTTGCCAGGTTTCAGTCAGAAACAGGAAATCAAGGTTTATAGAAAGTATTAAATCAATCAGCAAGAAGGTTTTATAAGACAGATCGGGCATTAAAGAGCGCCATGCTAAGAGGGGCAGAAGCCCGATTATTACTGGAGACGGCCCGCATCAATGACTGCAGGAGCTGAGGATTAGATCCCTGACCCACAGATAATCCACTCACCACAGGAAATGGAGACCAAGAAGATGAAGAGTTTGGATAAACACTCTGTATGTAGCATTGCCTCAAGAATCTGGGCCTTGCGTATCCAGGCAGGGACACAGAAGAAGTGCTCCAACCCATGGGAAATGACCGAGCACAGCAACACTTGATATCGCTTACCGGACACTCCACGCTTCCAGAGTGCTGTAGTGCAACTTGATTTATACTGGCTAATAAGTGTCTTCATATATATATTGAAGAAATGTAACACCATTGCATGAAAGCTTTGTCTGGCTGGAACTTACAGTATTTTGTGTCTGAGATGAGCTTTGATTAAATTAAATTAATGAAAACTAAGTTAGATTTAATGGAAAAACAAATCTGTCAATGGAAATACGAACATAATTTTACTTTTTTTTAAATATATTAGTGCAAAATTGAATGATGTCTGAGAAATACCCGTTTTACTTCAACAAAACTAAAAGAACAAAGCAGCAAACATTGTTGGCTTGTTTTTGCAGGGTTAGCTGACCTACCATAAAAGATATTGCCTATCCAATCGAGTACCTCTGGGACATCATCTCTCGCTCCATCCCGCCACCATGTCACACTGCAGACTGTCCAGGGGACTGTACAGGCACCAGGAGGTCACACACACTACTGAACCTCATTTTGAATTGTCTTTAGGAGTTTCCACAGAAGTTGGGTCAGCCTGTGATCTGATCGTTACACTTTTCTTTTGAGTATGATTCTGGATCCAGACCTCCATGGGTTAATGAGTTTTATTCCCATTGATCATTCTTTTACTATTTTGTTCTCAACACATTCAACTATGTAAAGAATATAGATTTTTAACTGTTATATTTCATTCATCTTAATGGTGTTGGGCCTTCTTATTTATCTGATCACCTTGTAGACCATGAATGCTCACAGACCCTGGATATCTGCAGACCGACAAAATGGTAATGGCCAACCAACCAGACAATGCAATCATAGATAAACAGCAGAGGATAGCTGTTGTGATCAATGTAGCCATCCCCAACGATGGCCATCAGGAAAAACAAAACCCTGCAGAAATAACAAAGGCTCAAATCAAATTTTATTTATAAAGCACTTTTCATGCAATAAGTAGCACAACTAACTAACTAACAATTTTAAAAAGACCCACCTGATCATAATCTCTACCACATTCACTCATGCACAAACAAGATGCATTCACCACCCTTGTGTTCATTGAGCACTTTGAGTTGCATTTCCATGTATGAAAAAGTGCTCTTTAAATAAAGTTTGATTTGTTTTGATAATAAAAGCAATGTACTTGGGTAAAACAATACAATAAAGACAATAAATGAATCTATAAAGATGTTAAAAAGATAAATAATAAATAGATCAAGAAATTAAAGTAAAAAATCAGTTAAAAGCTAAGCTAAAAAGGTAAGTCTTGAGCCTCTTTTTAAAAAACATCGTCTCTGGCAGGCTGTTCCACAGTCTAGGCCCATCGTGATGGAACGAGGCCTCACCAAGGTTTTGGTTCTGCCTTTGAGAACAACTAAAAGGAAGGTACCACATGATTTCAGGGTCTGTGGGCATTCATGGTTTAAAAGGTGGTCAGATAAATAAGAAGGCCCAACACCATTAAGACATTTACAAGAGACAATGAGGCGATTTTATAACTGGTGTACTAGGTTCCCGCCCTTTGTTGGTTCAAGGAAGGAAGAGCTGGAGAAAGCCTGGAAGGTGAAGGCAACAGTAATGCCCGTGGTAAGCGGAGCACAGGGGGCCATGTCCCTCACCTCTGGAGAGGTGGCTCCAACAGATGCCTGGAGAAATATCAGACATCTCAATCCAGAAGATACAGGACCCTCAAGCTCCCAGGACCCCGAGCTCAAGATGAACAGCCACCCACCCTAGCAGGGGAGAGAGGAGGTGGAGGTGTGTGTGCACACACACACACACACACACACACACACACACACACACACACACACACACACACCATGAAATTTCTGTGATTAATTTCATTGCTATGTGCAAAATTAACTTTTCCTTTAAAAGTACTGCTATATGAAGAAAATGCAGTAACTTTCAGTTTACAAACGCTAAACAAATATATACTAAACAAATGAAAGGCATTTAACAGCAGTATTCTCTTTACACAGAAACAGTTGAAATATTTCTTGTAAATCTCATCACTAATATCAATGTAATAAAATCAAACATAAAGAAGTATGATCATTTTAAAATGTACTAATTAAGAAAAGGTAGCAAGTCAGCAGGATGAATTTCAAAGCTGTCTTTTCCTTCCTTCTAAACACAGAGGGGACAATATCTGATGAATTTCCAGCCATCAGGTGATCAGACAAAAAGCAGGAGTAGAATCTCAGAACTTCTGGATTGCGAGGTAAATTTACACACAATGCACCATAACTGCCATAACTTGTTTTTTTCTGAAAACCCATGTTTGTACACACAGATGCATCAAGAATTCTTCAGTTCTAAGAAATTTTTCACTTTATAAAGGTTTGTAAAGTTACTTCAAAAAGTTTTTAGGACTTAATGTTATTTGCATATGGATGAGAGGTGCAAATGTGAGTGGGGAAAATTGTTTAGTAAAATATCTCTAATATAGCATGCAAACCTTTTGAACACACATGAAAAATAGAACATATGCTAAGCTCTTTAAGAATTATTGAGCTCATTGCAACCTCTGAAAAACAGATAAAAACCCCTAAAAACTACAAACAGTACTTAGAGCAGCAACCCAGCTTTTATCATCTTTACAGTTCTGTACAGTTATGTTACTGCATGAGAACAAAGCATGCTGTTATGATGTGATGGTTTGAATGATTCTCTAGTGGTGATGGATTGGTGAATTAGGTCCCTCTGAGTTGTGAATCACATTCACCTGGTCAGCTGACATTTAATCAATATACATCTGAACTGTGCCATGACCCTGAGCCAAAGAGATTCAATTTGGTTTCCGCACACAGACTGCTGCAGGACCCCTGCAGATATCCGGGACAAACATCCATTGGTTTATCTCAACATACACTCAGCATTCATTCATTCATTCATTTTCTGTACCGCTTAGTCCAATTCAGGGTTGCGGGTAGGCTGGAGCCTATCCCATCAATAATCAGGCGAGAGGCAGGGTACAACCTGGACAGGTCGCCAGTCCATCGCAGGGTCAACACAGAGAGACAGACAACCATTCATGCACACACTCACTCCTAGGGAGCATATGAAAACAAAAATCTCATGCTCTATTTTTTACATGACAAACAATCAATGTTGTCAATACTTTTCACAGTACATAGCAAGTGGATGTAATCAGGCCTATATCAACACTTCAATAACACTGATAATAATCACTCAATTACTACAAAACTACACCTTAAAAAAAAACAAATGGTTTCTAGTTAGATCATTTACATTAAAGAAAATAATCACGCACACACATTGGAGCTTCACATATGGGCTTGAAATCTAAGACAGAGATAATCAAATATTCCTTATTTAAACATTTAGCTGAAATCATTCATTTCTTTCCACTTTAGGATATCTTTGTTTGACACCTTTCTCACAAGATGACCACAGCTAGCCAGAAGCTAATAGTAACCAACACCCTGGTTCAACCAGTTGTTTCTATAGTGTAGTTGCTTATCTGAGCTCAGTCCCTGTGACATAACATGAGAGATGTCTCTTGTGTCCTTTGTTTCTAAATATGTCTAAAGCAGGAATTCCTTGTTTGCTTTAATGTTGGAGGGTACATCTACTTCCAAATAACTGTGACCAAATGATATTAAATTAGTGCTCTGAGTGCTGGTCATACCACAAGAAGGGTGGAGTAATATTTCCATTTAAATACACAGCAAACCAATGAAATGGACCAAACAAAAACAAACAAGGTGAGACAATACTCTTGCATTGTCGGGGAAGCTAGGGTAAAGTATATAAACCACACTATCACCATGCATTAAAAAGCAAAAAGAAACACAACAACCTCATGATGGAAATGCAAAGCACACCAAAACACATGCAAAATTACTCTCCCATTGGATCCCTCCTATAGAGGGATTTAGAAAAATGTCTCAAATAAAACAGAAATGGCCTGTTCAATTCATCGGCAAGAAGAATCCTAAAGAAAAAAACAAAGTAGGAAAAACAGTAGTTAGCACCTCTTGTGCTGCTATGGTAAAGAACTGCAACAACAAAAACAAAAACATAAAAAAATAAAACAAATGAAGATATTAGATCAAATAAACATACCTGGTCAGACTGGAGTTTTTTTTTTTACATGTAAGCACGTGGACTTATCTTTCTCTCCCTCTACTACCTGGGTCTACTGACAAACCCTGGAGGAAAGCCTACAGCTGTGGACAATTGGTGATCAGTGGCTCAATCAATGAGACCATAAAGGACTGCTCTGCTTGGTTGTAGGGAGAGCTGACCTGGGAGCGACCAAGGCAGAGGCATTGGAGAGACTAACTGGTAGAATATAACCTGGAATTTGGAACAAGATGTGCACAGTTATGCTGCCATTCTGATGTCCTAGGCCTGTATGTTGATTAATGTATATTTGGAGAAGCTGGATTGCTTTTATCCTGGATCCTTGCCCTGGTCGCTCTTGGAGAGGTTTTCATTGTGTGCACACTTTATAAATGGTTGTACTTTTTATCACTGTTTTAAGAATAGTCTTAAACTTATTGTTTTCCTTTTGTTAGTGTTTCTCCTGCTGTACCTCCATGGCTGATTTTTTTTATTTTTTTTATTTTTTAAGTGTGTTCAGTTCAGTTTTTAGATGGGCAATCATCAGGTAACTACAGAGCCCATCTGGTGACAGCCACACAAAAAAAAAAAATTTACTCGTGGCCACGAGATACTAAGTCGTGGCCACACATTAATTGAGGGCGAGCCTCATGTTTTTAGCATTTAAGCCATGAAACATGGAGAATTTTGATTTCATTTTATTTGAACCTTGGAATGAACTATAATGATCTCTTGCAGTTAAACACCTTTTGTTAATTAGTAAGAGACACTTAGTTTGGGTGCTGAAGGTGCACGGATTGAAACTGCAAATCAAAGAATGGGAACTGCTCATTATAGGGACATCATAATTCAGCCATTGAAGATATGTGATTTTTCTTTAAGACTGTTTTTCTGCTGTCATGTTCACTTTTGAATAAACAGTTTCACAAGTATGATCTGTGTATTCATCTCAGTAGTTTAGATAAAATTCTCACATATAGTAAAAATCTTAGCAAACTTAATAAATGAATACGTTGTTGATTAAAATAAGTAATACTTTTAATTCACAAAGCAACTGAAATGCTGAACAACTAAGGCGAAATTCCCCTGGATGTACCAGGACTATAGGTACTAATGAAACGTCAGGTCATTAAATACACCTCTTTAAAAAAAAAAAAAAATTCACTACAAAAGCAGTTCAACATGCAATTACAACTTTAGAAATGGTTAACGTTTAATTTCTTTAATCAGTTTCACAATGACCCAGATGATATTCAGTTCCACTGTCTCTTTGTAATGAGAAGCAGGAAATTTAAAGACAAATTATCAAGCAGATTTGAATAAATTTCAACACAATGTTCTGTGAAATACTGACATTGTATTGAATGCAACACTCCTTTCATAAGAGCAAAATAAAATGAAACAGCAACAATTGGCAAACAAAGCAGATACATCAATATGTTGAGTAGACTTTCTTTCACGTTACAATAAATTCAGTGACTTAGACCTGAACAAAAGTAATGTATACATTTAATGACATGTATACAGATTTCTCGGGCAAGTTAGTCAAAGACAAGTGAATGCAGAACCTCTCGAATTCTGAGGTAAAATACTTGAGCTTGTGCAATGTTTGTGGGGAATGTAAGGCCTGACTCTAACATGATCAGATTACAGAGGTCAAACACATCTTCGTCACAAGGAATGTAGGAACTTGCATGCCTGTTTGAAAGCATTAATATTGTTGTGTGGAACGACACAATCTTCACAATCGCACAACTGTTATGCGATATATATCACGTCAGGGATGCCACAAGGTACATTGTGATTCTTTGTTGGTCTGATACGGTGGCTATTCCACACCTTCTTGATCTTATCCAGTTCTTCCTGAAAGGGGGTGGGTGGGGGAAGAGTAAAATTGAAGAAAAAAACAGACATGGATTAATTTCGGTTTCATTTCTTGTGTTTGTTTTTTTTGACAAGGTGAAAAAAGACCATAGGCTAACTGTAACCATAGTTACCCTGTATACATGCCTGGTTGTCTGTACACTTTAGGAGACAGGGCTAAGAGACATGTATAAGCCACAGTGTGCAGTTGGTTTGTGCATTTTGTAGGCTACAGCAACATGTTTAAAATCTTACTTTTTAAAAGAGAGACATCATTGCTAGTCTATGTTGCTAGCAACACAGACGTTTTCATTTTTAAAAAGTGGTCCTGTAATGTCCGTGGTATTGCATCAGATTAAAACAAAGACAATAGTTTGGGTTTAGGGTTCAAATTACGGAGGAGCTAAGGGGAACTTGGGTCCCCAAAGAAGCAGCTGAGATCCCCTGAAAACACTCCACAATGGGGGAATTGTAAAAACAATTTACTTTGAGGTTATATTTAGGTAATTCATTTTCCTTGAGGTTCCCGACGTTTCTTAAACCAAAAGAATAGCATTAAATTGCCAGCGTTGTGTATTCATTTATTATATAATATTTTACAAAGGACGCAGGTGAGACTGTATTGAGAGCACATATGCTACAGTTAGAACACATTGTTACAGTTAAAAGCAACTTCAGAATTCGTTTAATAACAAATGCTATTACTCATAAAGCCAGTGGCCACAGGATTGCTTCAACTTTACCTGAATTGTGTTCCGAAAACTGAGCTGCACCAGACACTTGTCCAAGAAGTCACCCACGTAAAGGCCTTCGTCTTTCAACTCTCCGAAGAACTGTATCCAGAACTCCATTCCTTCCTTGCGAAGGATCCCCCACCAGCTCTCGATGCGTTGGTTTGAAGTACTGGACGCAGCAATGAAACTCTGACTGCCAGATCTGTTGTCGGTATCATGGTGGCGGAGGGAGGTTTGGATGTCTCTGATAACGACATTTTCAGTTCCTAGATCTGTCCTGATGACATCAAGGAAATAGCCTCCAATGACGCGTGGGTCGCTGCTTGTGTATGCTGCTTTTAATCAAATGGTTTTGCGGCTAAACCCGTCAATGCAACCATTTATGCAGATTCCATATGGTTTTAATTTGTCATATGAATCTACATACCGAATATAGTTTGGTCCCTGAGCATAATACTGCCTCCACCTCCAAGCTTGACGCTGAAAGGATGAATGTGGATCCAGAGATGCAAGGATTAAACGTACATCCCCCTTTTTCGCCCTGATGCCATTCGTCTGACATTTTTTATGCATCCAGCTGTAGCCATGCAGTCTCCCGGGTCCTTCCAGCTCTTTCTGGATGAAGTCGATAACTTCGCCAATGTCCGCATACTGCCTGCGTTTCAATCCGTGCACCTTCAGCACCCGAACTAAGTGTCTCTTACTAATTAAAAAAAGGTGTTAAACTGCAAGAGATCGCAGGATATCATTATAGTTCATTCCAAGGTTCAAATAAAATGAAATCAAATCAAAATTCTCCATGTTTCATGCCTTAAATGCTAAAAACAAAGAGGCTCGCCCACAATTAATGTGTGGCCACGCATTACTAACTCGTGGCCACGACTTAATTATCTCGTTCCCACGACTTAGTAACTCGTGGCTACGAGTTAATTTTTTTTCTGTAGCTGTCACCAGACGGGCTCCGTAAGTAACAGCTCATCCTTTACTGTTCTGTTTAGCAGGAGAAAATGAACATTATTTAAAATGCACAGTTCTGACTTGCTCTGGCTCACAGAGGTGCTCTGCCCAAGGGTTGTGTTTATAGGTGGAAGTGAGGGGGTCCACAGCCCCTCCCCTTGTTACAAGCATACGGACATTAGCAGCAGCTGTCTGGCGTGGACTACGTTAAGTTTAATTCGATGCAGATTGTCCCACTCCAGCACGTCAACTTTAGATCCTCTCTCATGCACACATGACCTCACACACAAAACCTCTTTGTATATTTCTCTACATCTTTTTTGTCCATTTTGCTTAGCTTTTTCTGTTTGTTCCTCCTGTCCCACTTTCTCATCTTCCTCTCCTCAAACCTTTGCCCTCCTCCTGTCTTTGTTTGCCTGTGCCAGCATGCTGCTCATATTTGTTGTCTTAGCAGTCATCCTCAGCGTGATTTTTCCATTGGCTGTAATAAGTTGTCTGCTCCATGCCATCTGTGTCAGCTGGTACTCATCTCCTTCTGCCTCACATCACACACTGAACCCTTAATGCATTTACATGTCAACCACTGGGAGGAGAGTATGTTTGTGTAAAGTACGCTTGTGAATGCACTTGCACACGCAATCTTCATGAATTTCAATCCGATGTTATCTGTGGCAGCAGGTGACAGTTCTTGATATGATTCCAGTGCTTCATAACCTCCAGACGAGCAATGACTTACATATTTACCTGATGGGCCAGCTCAGTGACTTCAGCTTCTCTTCTACTGGGACACAAACACATTTAGTAAATTTCCATATGTATAAAATGTTTTGTTTACATCCTTGCGTTTGTTTGGGAGGAATTGAAAAATATAAACCTTGCAGGCTCTTTTTTTTTTTTTCCTTCTGTCAAATTGGAATGAGCAATCTTTCTGTATGAACTTAACAGTTTGTTTAACGATGCAATGAGCTTGAAAAAAACATATGTATCTTTCTGGGTCTGAAAAGTGGTGTGGTAGTTGGCACTGTTGCTACCAGCAAGGTTTCTGGTTCAGAGTGTCCTCCGTAGGCTGCGCAGACTCTTTGGGTGTGTCTCATTTCAGGGTTTGCGCACTTCGAAGCCGTGTGTGTGTGTGTGTGTGTGTGTGTCCCATAATGCTCCAATCCCCAAAGTGTTGCTGCTAATTCCTTCAGATAACTGCACATGGAGCCAGAAATGTCCACTAAAACTCATTTTAAAATCTACATTACTGGCTGGCTTTGTTTAAAAGAAAAATCGAACAGAGAAATTTTCCAGTACATTACAAATATTAAATACGTTATTTTAAGGCCATGGTTTAACAAACTTAAGTTACTATTTATATTTTGTCACATCTCTTCATTAAAAGAGATTCTTGCAGTTAAAAACTCCTGAGCACTTTGCAGCTGCCTGTCATGAGAGCCATGGCTCTGCCTGTCATCTTGTTTGCAATGAATTATGGGAGAAAAGAGGATACATCGCCAGCAGCCTTCGTTTGGAACAAGGGGCAACATCGGCCTTAGAAACGTGAAGCCTATGTGGAAGTGCCAAAAATTGCAGTCCCCCCCTCACCTGCCAGGTGCTGGCTGCAAAACAGAGCAGACCCATAGACTCCCATGTTAAAAAGGCCAACTTCACACGAGGCTTAAACATGTTTACAGCCTGGTTAAAAAAAAACATTTTTAGGTTTAATAGGTCAAGTTTACTTTCGTGACAACTGTGGGGGGGAGTGGAAAAACATTCTACCGCATCTGTTAAGATGTTATTTAATCTTAAAATTCTTCATAATTAGGGGCGTGTCTTTTTGACTGGCAGGCGGCAGATATCCGGCAAAACGAGGCACAGAGTAGCACAACCTGGGTTTTTAGCCGTCTAACCACACGCCTTAGCTTTAGCCCGTCAACCTCCGTTAGCTGATGTAGGAATTTTGCAGCTGTCTAAACAGGGAAAAAATATAGTTAGACACTTAACTAAAATCAGAAGGACCGACAGAG
>JAOXYM010000010.1:25220875-25231518 GCA_028567055.1 Leptatherina wallacei | reverse complement strand
GAGGACAGGCTGTCTTGGCGGTCTCGTCCTGTGGAAGTCCAGTACCATCTCCTTGGTCTTAGAAGTGTTGATGTACACCTGTTGTTTTAAGATTATTAATATAGTGGCAAATCTGTAGGAACCTGAAAAAAATCACTATTTTCTAATGTCTCAAAATGACACAGCTCCCCTTGTGGAAAAAAACAACATAGGATGAGAGACCATTAACAGCCCACTTCCTATAATTGGAATCCAATTTATTTGAAATGAAGTTGAGGTTGTGGGAACACCATCCAAGCAACTTTATTTCTTCAGACAGATTATTTTTAGCAATTAAATCTAGCCATATTTTCAAAGATACATTTAGCAATTTGTTTGCCTCTTCCATTATATTTTTTATCAGTCTGGTATCTCCCAGCCTTGCTTGGATAGGGACAGCCCCTGACAGGTTTTCCTAAATTTCCTTCCATCTTGCCTTGTAATCACAATTGCACCAGCAGAATAAGACCTTCAAAAAAGCAGATATATAATAATCCTTTAAGCAAGTGTTTGAAATTTTATTCTTGGCTTTCGTCCCTGCCAAATATACCGCAAAATGAGTTTGTCCCATTCTTTAAATAGTTATTCATTAATTTGGATTGGAGTACTTTGGAACAAATACATGAACCTCGGTAACATTTTCATTTTCACTGACTCAATTCTTGATTCAAAGTTTAGTATTGGGATCATATTCCATCTATTGATATCATCCTTTATTTTTTTATTCAAAAGGTTATAATATAAGTCATATAGATCTGCCCATTTCTTGGGGATATTACCTCCTAAATATTTTATATGGTCTATCTCCCAGTTTTGTTGAATGTGGGACCTCAATATTTGATTAGGTTTATAGTTAAAACTTACCTTGTAACCTGCGACTGAACTGAATATTCTAGGACAGACAAAAATTCAATTATAGAGATATCGGGGTTGGAAATATAAATCAAAATATCATCCGCAAATAATAATATCTTTTGCCCATACATCCATATTCCCGAGATAGTTTTATTCTGTCTAATCCCCAGACTCAAAGCTTCAATGAATAATGCAAATAATAAGGGGCTAATAGGGCAACCTTGTCTGCTTCCCAGTTCTGAGCTAAATAAATTTGATATGGCTCCATTTACTTTCACTTTTGCAGTTGCGCTGTGATATAATGATTTAATAATATCTATAAAAGGCTGGTGGAACCCATATTCCTCTAGCATTCTATACTAAAATTACCAATTCACTCGGTCGAAAGCTTTTTCAGCATCCAAACTCAAAAGAACTGCTTGAATTTGATTTGTCTCTAAATAATCAGTCACATGTAATGTGCGTCTTATATTATCCTGGGTTTGCCTATGTTTGATAAAGCCTGTCTGATCCATGCTGATTATTTGGGGAAGGATTATTTCAAGTATTTTTGATAAAATATGAAAGGCTGTTGCCTTTCATGCAATCTAAAGCCATTTATGTGCATCTAAGGCTGTCAACGCCTGCCTTTCAGAAGCGCTAAATATGGTCGCAAAAACAGCCAGCGCAATCAGTTGCACGTTTAGTAAATCACGATTTATTTGCATCTACTCCTCCCAGTATTTTGTGCGTTCTGAAACGCCCAGATTGCATATTCATTCAAAGCAAATGTGCAAAATGGATTGCGGTGCTATTCTACCCGTTAAACAGGTGCATTCCTCTGTTTGCCAGGTTAGTAAATCAGCTGCAGCATGTTTTTGCACATGCTATCAAGTTTGCACACGTTTTAAGAGGTGCAAACCTTTGATAAATCAGGGCCACTGTGGCTGAAATGGACTTTTCTGCAACCTGCAGTGAAAAATCCATCAGAGATCCATCAGAGTTCAGACTGATTTAGTGTGATCACTGGTTTTTATCGGATACTGTGTTTGTAAATAAGACCTATCTAAAAGTTTGGGCTTCATATTGCTTCAATGTTGCATATGTCCTTCCTATTCAAACAAATGTCTTGATATCAACACAAATTGTGTTAATTCCCAACAAATTGATGTGTCTATATTAGGACGACACATTCTGTGTTATATTGATACGATCATTGAGCTGATAATTAAACACAAATAATGGGTTACATTGCGCAA
The DNA here is from genome assembly GCA_028567055.1 of Leptatherina wallacei. Classification (NCBI taxonomy): domain Eukaryota; kingdom Metazoa; phylum Chordata; class Actinopteri; order Atheriniformes; family Atherinidae; genus Leptatherina; species Leptatherina wallacei. The sequence goes on along the minus strand of JAOXYM010000010.1, from coordinate 25,229,407 downwards.
CACAGTCACTGTGTTAAAGTAGCACAGTGATTGTGTTGAGCAATTTAATGTCCAAGTCATCAAAAAAGGTGGCATAGTATCTATGTGGCCTGTATTCATCTGGAGAGCCACATATTCGAATGAAGCAAAATCATTATTATTAAGACATCTGCTTTCATTGGAGGGAGTCATGAAACAAAACAGCCTCTTTCTTATGTAATCTAGCTTCACTCACGCAGCTGTACTGAATCATTTTCTCTGTCTAACCAGCTTTCTGTTGAAAACAGGAAATCAGGTTTGTGCTTTGTAATAAAATCATTGATTAGGAATGTTTCACCTGCCAAATATCTGACATTTAGTAAAGTTAGCTTCAGTGTGCTCAGAGTATCAGAGTATTATCTGTCCAGTTTTTTTCATGAGCAGGCTGATGAGGAAGAGAAGAAAATTTTATAAATTTACAGATTATTTTGGGTGAATCTTGTTTCTCTGGATATTTACCTGCCCTTTTTTTGCTACCTATTAAAATAGGGGTTGAAGAAACTACTTGCATATTGGGTCCTGGCTTATCCTGTACAGAGCCATGAGTACCCACATAGTTGTAGCCTGGACCCAGCACATTAAATTAAATGGTAACACCAGTGAACAACACATAATGTGGAGTTATTTGTGGTTAAGAACGTGTTTCGCTTGCAAATTTGAATTGTTCATGTTTTATGTGTGATTTCAAACTTACTTTATTGTTTATCTTTTCCACCAGGAACTTATTATATACACCATACCAGATTAAATTATTCTACGTAGTTTAATCTAAATTCAAAGATAATTTTTTTCCATCAAATAACTTTTTTAATTTAACATTTTGACCATTATAGATGTCTGTAAATTTGCTAAGTTCTTGCTAGAATAAAAAATATTAGTACCATCCACAATAACAAAAATTTTCATAGTTTTGAGACGATAAGAAATTTATAAAATAAATAACTTTGGACCGAATACTGACCCCTGGGGGTCTGCCTGGGGGATGCCAGAAACAATGTTAAAGCACAGCGATGTATTTTCTCCCAACTGCACAAATGGTAAGCTGTCCCTTTAATAACTTCTCACCCAGTGCAATGCATCTGTCTCAATCAATCGGTTGTTGAATAGTTTATCTAGAATGTTTGTGGTTCACAGATCCTTTCAATATCATTTTTCACAATTTTAATGTCTATTCAATTACAGTATTAGATTTGCATTTACATACAATGTCTATGATTTCCTTTTCATTAACTGCTGTGAGAAACATTGAGCTGGGATTCTATCATATCATTCCAATCCTCAGATGGTAATGGATCCGGGATTTGCTGTGCCAAGTTAGATCCCACATTTACAAAAAATTATTAAAGCTGTCGACTATATCGTGCATATCTCTTCCATCCATAAATAAATCAATGACTGTTATGTGTCTATTTTTTCTGCTGACTGCACAATGCAAACAGACAGGGAAAACAGAGAAAGACAACAGGATGCCATGGCTAGGGAAAATTGAGGATGTTGTGATAACAGATGCGCAACAAAAGTACTGAACAATTAACTTAGCAGAAAATATGAGGCTGGTTGCAAATTCTTAACTTTGCATATAAAACAATGAGATTTTTCAGAAAATCTCATGTCTGTGTTGATCCTGCAAGCAAACCACAGGGCTCTATAAATGTGACAGTCGTACAGTGGTGCATGGTCGACACTTTGTATTTGTGTCAATGCCAGGCTAATGTTTTCTCACACTAAGAGAGCAGCATGAGTGAAAGTGGCTACGCTTTGTGCCAACAGGAGTGCATCCTATTAGATAACTGCGGCTAACTTGAGCAGGCAAGTTCAATGGAGTGATGCTCTGTGTGCTATACTGTGTAATGTGAGGTCAGCATGTAAAGCTGTCAGTATGCAGGCAAGTGGGGAGGAGTGGATCAGATAAAGTGGCTCAAAGGGATTTCCAAATAGTAGTTATAGAAGGATTCCTGCTACCATCCGTTATTAACAGAGTATACCTGTGGCAAAGATGCTGGGGAGTGTCTTTTTATGGAGGATGTATAAAGATGCTTTATATCTCTATTTAACTTAACAATCATTTTGTTAAACTAACAGAAAAAATAGGAGTGAGCAAGTCAGCAAATCAGAAACTACAGGGGCTTAAAATGATTGATTATTGCCATTATACTGTGAGATCACAAGTTAATTATTTTGTTATCTAGGCTCATTTTGTTGTAGGAACCATGTTTAACATCGTTATCTCTCCATATATTTGAACAGCTGCTGGATGAAGCAGAGAGGTGGGAATTGGTCAACCTCTTATCTTTGCCCATTATTAGACAGATTGTCTGCAGAAATGACTTACAGGTAACAAGTAAATACATTTACACACTAATGCCTTTACTTGTTTTCAGTCGTGTCGTCTCCAACAGTCAGAGCCGTGTTCTTAAAGCTGAAAATAGCTGTTATCAGAGGGATATTATTTTGCATTCTCAAGTGTGCGACTGTCATGACCGATTTCTTGCAAACTCAGAGATTGATTTATGATTTCTGTCTTACTTTTGTCCCATTTGATGCACAGGGAAAAAAAAGAAAAAAAAACTCCATCTTGATATTACCAAGTTCGTTCACTCATCTATTTGCTCTCTTGCCATAATCTAAAGGCAGAGGTGGAAAGTAATTAATTACATTTTACTGTAATTAAGTAGTTTTTGTGAGTAATTTGTTATTTTCTAAGTATTTTTTAAAATAGTTAATTTTACTTTTACTCAAGTCGATTTTCAGACGGGTAATTTTACTTGAGTAGAATTTAAGCAAAGTAAAGATAATTACATGTCGTTACACACCCGTGCACACTTGCGTGGGTGGATTTCTCATTGATGATGGCTGATGCAGAGTAAGAGATGGAGATGGAGGAGGCTGCGGATCGCCAAGCCGAGATATTGAATTCCCGTGGAAGAGAGGAATCGGAAAGCTCTGTGTTCAAACGCAAACAAGGCAATAACTTCATCATGCAATGCAAAATGTGTCTGCCCCGCCGGACAGAGCTGTCAGTATTCAAAACTTCTTTATCAAATCTACGAAAGTATGTGGCAGTAAGTAAAATAGGCTTACATGTGCTTTAGCATATCCGAAAAGTTATATTTATTGTTTAGTTAATACCATCCTCCGTTAAGCAAAATGTGCCTTCATGATATCAGTTATAAAAGTAACTAAGTAACTTTTACTCAAATTACCTTTTTTAAATTAAGTACTTTTTACTTTTACTCAGGTACATTTTTAGATGGGAACTTTTACTTTTACTTGAGTGGAATTGAAGCAAAGTAAAGATACTTTTACTCAATTACAAGTTTTCAGTACTTTTTTCACTTCTGTCCAAAAGGCAGCATAAGGTAGATTTCCTCATTTCCACGGTAAATATGAGTGCTGATCTATTTAGATGGATGTCTTTGTGTATTGGATTGTATGTTCTTTGTATGTTGTCAAGGTAAAGATTTTCTGTGCTGTTATTCTACCATTAATTCTGCACGCCTACATGCTGATGGTGGATTTTGTAGCAGCTCTGAGTGATTACCGTGTAGAGCAACAGTACAGCCTCACTTACCACAGCAAATTAGGCTAGAGTGCCAGGCCTACGGGCAGAACTCTTCATCAGAGAACCAAGCAGAAGATAAAAGAATGCTACAACTCAATCACTATCTCGTCACAGAGTTTAAAAAGGAGAAACAAAACTCAGTGTGACACATGCAATGCATCTAATTACCACATCGGTAGAGGCAAAAAGAGAAGAAAACTCAGTTGGAGGCAATAGTTTTTAGAACAAACTTTAGAATATGGAGAAGACTAAACGTTATGTGTTGTACAGCACACATAGAAGTCATATAAAGATGGATACACATACCACATATTAAGTTTTTTTGTCTCTTGCTTCTATATTCTATTCCTCCCTCTCAGACACTCGGGTATACAAACACAAATCCACACAAGCGCCATAAAAACCTTGTAGCATCATTAACGCCCACAGTTGCGAGGTCAAGCCGCTGAATCAAACAGCCATCCCAATAGATGCTGCTTCCCGAGAGACAAAAAGAACCCGGACAACCGGCACGCTGCCGAGTCAATAGTGCTCCCACAGCGGCTGCATTGTTTCAGAGATGTATGCTCAGCAGCAGCGGAGGATCAAAGCCTGGTGGAGAAAATAGATCAGATTAAAGAAACCAAGCTGTTTCTTCAGGTCAGAGACACATATGTTGACCATCGTGGCGTAGTTCTGCTGCTACGGATTTTGTAATATTGCGCAGTTTTTCTTTGATGCGCTCTTTGCTGTTCTTGACGGTTCCCATTTTTAGTCTCTTAGTGAAAACATCTGGTAAACAAAGAGCATAAAGCTCCACTGATCACCAGCTTGTTGCTTAAACCTTCTCTTTTTGCAGCTCAGTGTTGGTGAGCTGGTGTTTGTCTTGTCTGGGCTGAAAAATATTTATTTTGCTATGTAAAGACAGGCAGAAATAATCAAAATACTGAAGTTGTTGGTTTAAACATTGAAACAATTAGATGAAAGATGCAATGACATTAACTGACAAGTTGAAGTTGAATAGCACATTATTCCAACGCCAATTTTGTCCTCTTATAAGTTTACAAATCCCCTTTCTGTTTTGCACAAATTGTGTCTTCTCCTTCTCTGTAAATGCAAACTTAGAATACTCTCCTTTACAGTTGGGCAAAAAAACAAAAAACTTACTCAAACCAAGGTCCATAATTAGCTCATAAATGTTCAAATACAACCAGTTCACCATCTCTCAGCTGATCTTCGATGAGCCTATCAGCCAGAATCAAAGCTGAAAACATACAGCACACACTGCTGATTCCCTGAACCACCAGGGAGCTAAATTGATCGCAGTCCAACTACATCGCTCCCTTATTAGCTCTTAAAACAAGCAGGTTGACAACAGCTGAGCTCAACAACATCAGCTGTTGTCAACTTGCCTGGTTGACACGATCCTGGTCCAATGTACCTCTATCCATCCAAATCTCCAACAGATGTCACTCATTCTCCACAGAGCTTTGACACAGAAAATTTATCATTTAATGTTCTAACCAGATTCTGTTTCAGGGGATAATCCAGCAAGAATCACACAACCCTCCACCTGTGTGTATCCTCATTGTTTGCCTCCCAACACTTTGTTTCAGCTTGTTTCAGTGCAGGGTAATGGGGGCCTGGAGCTTATCCCAGCAGCTAAGAGGCAGGATACAACCCGAACAGGTCGTCTGTTCATGACAGGGAGACAAACAACCACTCACACTTACTTCTAAGGTGGATTTAGAGTTAACAAATGACCTTTTGGATTCCCAAGACTTGAACAATCATACCATGTATGGTGCCCTTAGTTACATTTATAAGGGCACAAATCATTATCTAAAGTTGTCTCAACTAAATAATTTCTTTTGACTGCACAGCTTATTTGTAAACTTGACATTTTAATGAAATTTTTTTTAACTATCTTCTCATCTGATTTAGAAGGAAATGTTAAAATAGCAAATTTGCTGTTTGGGTTTTTACAGTGTAAAACTCTTTTGCTATTTTTACTAAAGGATATAACATTTCTGGCTCTGAGAAGCCAGATTTTTACTCTCTTCCCCATTTACATGAGATTTCCTTGCCTATTCTTTTTCACACTCCACTAGTATAATTACTAAAGAAAAGCCTGCAAAGGTATGACGACATGCATCAGCCTTCTGCTTTCATACAGATTCTACCCATTTCATGCAGTTTAATATCCTTCTTTAGTCACAGCATATACATTCATTCAGTCCTTCCGGTACGTCCCTTCGACCACTCAAGCCACATTCACCCATTCACACACTTATACAGCCCTTCTTGCAGTATTAAAAGGTAGAAAGTGCTTTTTATTTTTCTCCATTATAGAGATTTACACACCAATGAATGCTGCTGAGGCAATGTGGGGTTTGGTGTCTTGCAGAAGGGCGCTTCAACATGTGGTTTGGAGCTTTCCAAATGGCAGACAATGTTTTTCCCCCCTGAGCTATCCTGACTCTTCAGCTGTTACTTTTTCCCCTTTTAGTTTAACATATGGGATTTTGATTCAAATGAACTTTCAATGTAAATAAGAGGATGACTGACATCGCTCAAACTCTTCATATTTACATTTAGTCGAATACAACACTGGTAAATGTACAACCTCCTTGTCACCTATGTTGTCAAAGCACTTTTAGCAAAACATTTCTTCTGCTGTTACCAACGGTTATAAAGTCAACCTGATATTTTACTCACACTAAAACAAACTCAAAATGAAAACGTTGAAAATTATACAGTACATGCTTCAGCAGGGCTATAGTCCAAGGTCTGGAGAGAAATTTTCTGTAGAAACATGGGAATAAAACTCTGCCTTTGCTACAGTGGCTACATGTGAGTAAAAAAAAAAAACACTCCAGTTTATTGAAAGAAAGATGGAGTGACCGGTCTGATCACCAGGCACAGTAAATTTTGCCAGATAACCCATCAATACATGCACTTTTTTGACCGCATGTACCGAACAGTGACATCTTTTTTTTTTTTTAGAACTACACATACCATGCTACCTTATCAGTCAGATGCCCCATCTTACCAAAGGTGAGGTGCTGCAGGTGAAACATAGTGATAGCAGTTCTGCACACAGCTTGACAGGCAGAGGAAATGAAGTGGAACCATAGATCAGAGTGAGGACGGGGCTCTCTGAAGGACGGATTTGTCAAGCGTTACTCGACCCACATGCAGATAGATTGAAGGCAGGCTCATTAAGAATAATTGTCCTTGAAACGTATGGCCATCTGAACTCTGAGGAATACCTTTGGCTCTCAGGACTGGTAATTGAAGCTGGCCACAGTAAATCAGACCAGTGGTTGTTGCGTCAACAGCCAGGGAGAAGATTAAGCTGGTATCTCAGCATCAGGAGAAACCTGGATTTACAGCACAAAATAACACAGTCACTGTCCACATACAGTAAGTCAAACTAAATAGATCTATGTGTGTATATGTCTGTGTGCAGATATGCGTTGTGTGTGATGAGGACTGGTGTATTGATCAGTATGATTTCACTCTGTGGACTGGGAAAGCAAAAAGAACATCAACCTTTGCTGAAAAGGTCAAATGTTAAGATGAAATTCTATGAATACATTACAAAGAAGAAAGATGGCATTATTTTCTTGCATTTCTCCAAGCAAAGAGATGCTTACAATTAAAACTTTCTCTGTTCTCTTGATGGCCTGTCAGCATGAAAGGCATGCTAACATTGTTTGGGACATAACAGCACACTGTACTTTGGAGCATCTTACTGTGCACCATGAAGGTTTGAGAGATGATACTTTGACTGTAACTTCTGTCTCCGTTCCAGACACTGATTGCCCTCTGTGCAGTTAACTTGAAGCTCCAGCTAATTAGCATCAGTGGTAATTAGCAGAGTCGTTAAGAGCGTTATAATCCACTTTTCGCTTTTACTCATTTGACTCCCTGGGGCTGTCAGGTCTGTCTGCATCACTTTCTTTCCCTCAGCAGGCAACATACATTATACATGCTGTGTTACAAAGCTTATTTTTGTGAAATGGTGATGCTGGGCAAATCTGAAATTAATTCAACAGTTACTACTCAGCATTTTGGAGTTATATGCATTGCTTGGCATTGAAGATGGCTGGTGTTAAACAAGGTGCTAAAGAGATGGCTCCATTGACCATAACTTTCTTTGTGATTTTTTTGGGGGGATATTTTACATCTAATGTTGGTCCTTTACAAAATTTATTATTTGAAATAAGAAACAATAAGGTGCAATTGCACAATATAAATGTTATGCATCTTTCCAAATATAATTTTTCTTTTTTTGTATTTTCATTTTATTTCTATTTTTCTATTAACAATAACCAACAATAATAATAGACAATGACAAACAACCACCAACAAAATAAAAAAGACAAAAAAAAGATAATAGACACTCATATTCCAACACACACACAAAAAAATAAAAAGGGAAACTGAGAAAGGGGGAGAAAATACTATCTTTATATAGATATACAAATAACTCAGCATGGGGTGTGTGTAAGTGACTCTGTAAGAGTGGGTGACTGTTGGGACAGGGAGTTTCTATAAGAAGGCAAACTTTTAAAGATAAAAAAAGAGCATACCACTATGATCAGGGAGCAGATGACAATTAAAGAACTGGAGAAAAAAAAGAAAGAAAACAAAACATCAAACTGAATCAATTATGTAATGTCTGGTGCAAACTGGTCTCCACCCACACCAATCCATGGTGGGGACCAATGATGGACTGTCACAGGGCACTAACATCAATTATGAATGAAATGAAATGAAATGAAATGAAATGAAATGAAATGAAATGAAATGAAATGAAATGAAAATGAAGCAGTTTTTTTTTTGGTCTTTTTCAAATAATAATAATAATGATGATACAATTAACAACAGTTAAATAGAAGTCGAAGATAGGGCCTTGTTCCGGAGGGTGATGGCTGCTGGCAGGAATGATCTCCGGTATCTTTCCG
>JAOXYM010000010.1:25193232-25205861 GCA_028567055.1 Leptatherina wallacei | reverse complement strand
CACAAATTAGTTTATACGGTTTACAAACCATGTATTACGCACACACAATGATATTGAGTCTATTTTCTCTCCATAAACTTCACAGTAGAAATAAACATGTTTACAGCCTGGTACAAAAAAACATTTTAGGTTTAATAGGCCAAGTTTACCTTCATGGCAGCTCCATTTAATAACTCACCCGTTTAGATGTTGTTTAATTTTGAAATTCTTCTTGATTAGGGGCGTGTCCTTTTTCATCGAGAGGCATCAGATATCTGGTGGCAAGGAGGCAGAGGATAGCACAACTATGTATTTTAGCCGGCTAACAACGCACCTTTAGCCCGCCTACCTTCATTAGCTGGTCAGCTCCCGTTAGCTCCATGTTAGCTTGCTTGGCTCTTAGCTACAGAGTTTGATGGGTGTCAATCATCTGTCCCCACGGTCACGGCCCCCTCTAAGCGCCACCTATTCGCTCACTTTGGTATTTTCTAGGAGTGATGAGACGCTTGACGCTACCAAGAAGGTGACAGTGGGAACCACCCAACAAACCTCAATTCAGCTCTTCAGAGACCTATGGGTCACGTGACGGAGGTTCTGTCCATTAATATTATACAGTCAATGGTCCCACCCATATATATATATATATATATATATATATATATATAACCCATACACTGAATTAAGTTGAACTGGACAGTGCCAGGCCATGTATTTTACACTCAGTGCATCACATAATTAATATAGCCTTAGACTAATCTTATCATGACCTAGGGCTACATGCTAATGTCATTTAAAGTAAGCACCTCATTGTCACAGCAACCTTTTATCAAGTGAGACTGAGTGATTTGGCTGAACACTCAACACCTGCGAGAGCTACAATAGCTAATGGGAGAGACATGGATACATGGCTGATAGCATGAAGGATTATACCTCTATTACATTGCTAGACAGCATGCTGTATTACCAAAAACACACATCCAACGCCAATGTCATGACCGAAAAAAATGGGAGCAAAGTCATGATAAGCAGCAGATTTACTCATACAAGCAAGCAATAAACCCTATAAAATACAAACCACAAGCTTCCCCACAGGTTTAGGCATCCTGCTGGGCTTAAACACACAGTCCACAACATATACAGGTCACTGCATCTAAACATCATTTGCAGCTCTAGCAATGATCCAAACCAAGCAACAGTAATTATAAAAATCTATTAACATGACCTTTTACCAAGATGAAGTCTGTCTATTGTTCAACTTCACAGATTCACAGCCGCACATACAATAACAGTCTAACTGATATGTAACAGTATGCTTCCCTTCCAATCTTTTTTTCCTTCTTTGTAGTCACCATTTTTGTCTTGACATCAAAACAGTCTTGGAAAGCAGTCTATGGCATGGCATCTTCCTCACTCAGCTGGGTGGTTGAATTACTACGTAATACCAACATAAGCAGCAAGGCCAGAAAAAGCTCCATCTGGTCAAAGAAAAAAACAATTATGAAAACTCAGTTTTTGTTGGATAGATCACTTTCTGATTGGTATTTTAGAAAATACGAAAAAACTCATTAGAGTGACTTAGAAAGATGTGCCAACATTCAGTTTTGGTATAAAAATATGAATTTCCAGCACTTTTTAATGTCTTAATCCAATTTCTGAATAATACATCTTGAGATAGACAGCATGTCTTTACTGATTTCTAACTTTTTATATTGAATAAAACTTACTGGAAACTGAAAATGTAGTCATTCAATCAGATTCTTGTGTTGTCTCAAGGAAAGAAAGTTTTCAACAAAACCGTGAAGCTTTTTTCTGTGACAATCACAGCAGCATATTTCCCAGTTTTCTTTGGAAAGCTCTTTTGACAACCCATTCAATTTTCAATGGATGAACAATTATTGGGATGCTTTGATTGCAATAACAGTAAGTCATCAAAGTGATCCACATTATCTTCCTGATGTCTGTCTCTCCTCTTCTTGGTCCATGAGTATCCCACACACCCCTCCTTCCCCTGTATTATGAAGAAATCACAAGCTATTTTCACAAATGCACTACAGCCCTAAAATCTTCCAGAAATGTTCCAGAAGGGTGGCCTATGAGAATACAATGGTTTATAACATTCGAATGATCTTCCGGAGATTATGCTGCCAGCTGCTGAGAAAGAACAGCCAGTGCACTAATGTGTCAACACTGCAGAAAATACTTGTGCTTCACTGTCATCTGCTCACATCTATGTTGCTTTCCACTTGCTGCTGATTGTGTGGATACATTCAAATATGTGTGGAATCAATATTTATCACAAAAAACATTATCAAGGGCCCTCATCTGCCATTCCCAGTATGTTGTAAACAAAACAGCAATTTACACAGTGCACCTTTTACCTTATGTCCTGTCTTCTGCACTCTACTGAGGCAGCACTCAAGTGCGCTGCCAACTGTGACACTAAACCTCCAGCAGAGAATCTTGTATGTGTGATGAGAAACTGTGGAGAAAATAAGGACCAAACTGCGCACGCATTCTCCAGTAAACAGCAAAACAAGACAAGAGAGCAGAGGAGAGGAGAAAAAACAACATGACCTTGACAGAAATCTTAGCTTTCAGCTCTGAGTAGCTGGCAGAGACATTAAAGAGATTTAAGGAGTTTCAACACAGCTTTTTAACAAAAGTGATGTTGTGTTACAGGTTCTTATCTTTTACCAAATTTTTGCTGTTTTTTTGTTGTGTTAGGCAGCATGTTGGCTCAACTAATGCACCAACTCCAATAGCCACCACCTGCCCCTGTAGCTTATACAGTACATCATTGCATACTTCTGTGCAGTCTCAAAGCAGTGTCGAGCTGCAGCATCACAAGCCAGTGATCGCTGTTAGTTGAAAACCATCAACTGTGAACAATGTTTATACAGTTGCCAACGTTGTATGTGTGATAATAATCTCACATCTTAAGAATTTTTTCTTTACACAAACACTTCAGTGGAAAGAAAACCAGTTAAGTAACTTGAGTTAATTCACCACAAACCATTTATGGAGTCTTTAACTGCAAACATTATGTTGTCATGTCTAGAAGCAAGCTTGCTTGGCTGCAGTTGAAGCTTCAGTCAACACGGCATTTGGCAACAGAAGGCAACTTTAAGAAGGTTAGCAACTTTCCAAAGTGGCATGTCTGGAAATATATAGTAATAGATGGGTTTTCTTTGTACATTCTGCATAAATTGTGTGTCACTGAGCGTGTTCCTGCGACTGATCAGATGATCTGCACAGTGATCTGACACCACTGATTAATTTTCCTCTTCCTGGCAGCCAGCTGTAATCAACAGGAGCTGACTGGCAGATGAGAAAACACAGCAAGCATCTTGCACAGTGACATAATGCCTCCATCGGCCCTCACAGCTTTTGTTCTAACCACACCAGCCTGAAAACTAGTAAAATCAAGAGGAATATACCCCACTGTCATATTGCATATTTCCCTTTCTTGTTCTGTTCTGATCATAGGATGCTTCTCGTAGGTTGATTTTTATTTAGTAATAACTGTTCAGCATATTCCAGTTTAATTTGCAACTAAATGAAGCATTTGACTCACTTGAACAACACCTTTAGAAAAGTCTCGGTTTATTTTCAAGGATTACTGTCTCTCCATCGCAATTAACCTGTTCTCACTGTGTATAAATGTTCTTCTATTTTTCTTGTATCAAGACTGCATTGTGTTTTTATATAAACCTAACATTATAAACAACGGACATATTGTCCCTCCTGATTTAAAACACAGTGTCTATCAGGTTTAGCCCACTGAGATTTAATTACATCCCTGCTGACTTTGATAAACATTATAGCAGACATGTGGACTCACGCCTAAAACTCTCAATTACTGTATGTTTGTTGGTGGGGAGTAAAATATAAAGAAAGAGAAACGTTCTATTGGAAACAATACAATTTATCAGGATATGAGTATTTGGGAGGAGAGGAGGAGGAGGAGGAGAAATAGCGCTGCCTTGTCAGGGGAAATGTGCTCTTCAGTAACAATGGCAATCTCGATATACAATCTATCTCACTTGGCCCCATGGGGAATGTGTTTGTCTCTTCCTCCAACTGGCAAGGGACAAAATCAATCATGACTTATTGTTGGACTTGCCTTTACAGTGTCTCTCACGTACATGTCCTCAGCCCACCTCGGACACCAGGAAGGACAAACACACAAGGTGATGCTGGGCCAAAAAAGAGCAATGACTGATGTTTGGCAAGCCATCGATCAGTCTAGTGGAATACTTTAAAAGCTATTGTTTGTTTTTCCTTTAATGCATCACTCATTTGAATAGCTGTCCATTGCTCTGAAATGATGAAGACATTGACAAGAAAAAGCACAGGACGTCACTTCTAATTTCTGCCATCTTTACGATCTCTTTTTCTCAGCCACTAATTTATCCTTGTTCCTTCTGTTACCTCTTCTCGGCCCAATACCACTCTCTACTTAACATCCTAATGAAGGGGAAATAATGCATGAGACTGGTAGAGAGGGATCCTCTCCATGTCTCATTATACAATATTAAGCGACAAGAGGCACAAAGGGAGATTTTTCTCTACATATTGCTCCCATTTCACTGATGTCCTTGTACCTGACAGGAAGTATTAACTTGGACCAATTATTATTCTCTTGAACAAAACGACGGTCTGGGTGGGATCAGACCAGACAACAGGGGTAGCCAAGGTCCAGGACAAAGTCTGAATAACTTAAAACTCAAAGCAAAGATGCATCTCATTCTGTTAAGACTTTGTTTTCTACATGTTTTCATTATATAATATCACATTATCCATCTATTATAAGCCAGTAATTTTTCTCCAATGAAATCAGCAAATAGAAACAGATTGCCTTCACTCAACCTTGACACGTCTTTCACCCTCTCTCTCTTTCTCTCTCTCACACACACACACATGAACATACAGCGATACTCCATACGTGATGTGCAATAGATTAGTTTTGTGCAGCTGCTGAACAGGAATGAAATGTTGCTTCTGTAAATTTCTAATTCTTTTTCTTGGTGTGACTGGAGCTGGAGGGTAAACACAAAAGAATTGAGAGTGTCCGCCTCCGGAGAGAGGGTAAAGCTCAGTGTGCTGAGAGATCGAAAAAGACGATGTGATGAGAGATGATATGAGGCTGAGTGGTTAACAGGGAAAAATAAAATCAAGGGGGAGGGAAAAGGAAGGAAAGATGTGAGGAAGAGAGGCAGTGAGGGGAGGAAACAACAAGTGGCAGGTTAGGTGCAGGAAGTATGTTACGAGAAATAAGGTGGCATAAAAATGGCAAAAGAAGAGAATAAAATGAGACCAAGAAAAGACAAAAAAAAGAGGGGAAGTGGGGTGGAGATTGTGCACTTTGAAAGTAATGAGAAGTGACAGTGTGAATTACATCACGGCTAATTAATTCACGCTTGACCACATGCACTAACGAGAATACAGTTACACACTCTTGACCACGCTTTAAACCATACAGGTGACAGAAACAAGCACAGGTACAATTTAAAAAATCCCTGATGTTCACGGGCACATGGTCACATACAGATCAGACACACATATAAAGATGAAGATGTGGACGATCACTCTGAGAACTTTCTTGTCTGACGTTTGCCTTGACATTCCCAAACAGAAGAGCACTAAAGCACTTTGAGGTTAAATGAAGGAATTTGTGTTTCTGTCACATCAAAGCAGCAAAATCTTAGTTCACAACAAATAGGACCAAAGGTGAAACCTAATTTAGAGATCCTATCCTGATTTATTCATTTGAAGAAAACTAAGAGGTTTACTTGGTTCATATCACCTCACATGCATTCACATGCATTAATCAAGAAAGAATCAAGAATTAAGAATCAAGGAATAAATGCCATTTTTACTTTAAATAGACTGTGAGACTACTTCTTTACATGAAAGTGAAGGATTTTTGTTCTGCCACCTTTGAGATTGAGGATGTTTTTCGGAATCTACGGTATGGTGTTAAGAGCTCAGTTTTTATAATGGGTTTTGTGGTCAAGTGATCACCATTCCTACAGATTTCCCCTTTAGTGCCCAGCTGAGTTTGTTAAGACAAAACCTATTTTCATGTAGTGAGCTGATGCTTTTTAAGCTCAGCACTAGTTTCAAGATCTGTACAGTTTACTTTTCTAAGAGGATCCCTTAAGGGTCCCATGCAGGAAATACTGTCTTTGTTTGCTTGTTCTTCTTGCTGTTTAGCCAAAGCAAGGCAAGTTTATTTGTATAATACATGTCCTGTACAAGACCATTTAAATTGCTTTACATAAAACATTAAAAGCATTACCGATGGTGCAAAGAAAGCATTAAAAAGAGTCAAAAAGCAGCAACACATAGTAAAAATCCCAATAAAATCCTAGATTAAATGAATTAAAAGCAAGATAAATTAAAAAATTACCGTGCAGATTTCGTGCATTTTCAGCACACGCCTTTCTGTGTAAAATAGACTATTGATCTGCAGTACCATAAATTTTAGTATATGCTCTCTTGTTCAGAAAACCTATTGTTAGAACCAACTCATGACACACTGACAGCCCACTGTGTCAATTTTCAACACACAAGGCATCCTCAAAGTGTCTTGTTAGGATATGATTCTTGAACAGCTATGTACCAGTTGCAGGAAGTGTTGCTATGGCAATGAAAAGAATAAAAACTTACCTAACCAAGTACTTAAGATATAACAAAAAAGTGATGATTACTGAAGGAGAGAGAGGGAGAAAAAGATGAAAACGAGACAAAAGGGCAAGTGACAATATCAAGGTTGGACTTGTGTCTACCTTCCTCATTTCTTTCAATTTCTTTACACGACCTGTGTTTGTTTAACTTAATTCAACAGAACTAGGTTTTTCTGTCAATGCTGGAACATCTGGTGCATCACTTACCCCTGGAGAAGAATTACTGGCAATATAGAGATGTTCAGTGATTCCCTGAGTGTCAAAGAGTGACAATATTTGGTTAGCCCGAACTTTGGGAAACATGAAAACATGGGAGCTTGTTGATCAATTGGCAGTATGTGATGACATGAAAATGAGAATGTACTGCTGCAGATGGCAACTGGCTCTGCCTAGGAACCAGTATTTCAGATCAATGGCAACATATTTTCCTCTGAAATGCGAGGAACGTCGAACCAAACTGTTTTCCGTTGGCTGAAAAGTCCCTCCACGCTTCTTCCCTGATCAGGTTTTTTTTAGAGCTTTTCTCTTTCTCCACAATTATGCTATGGAAAGACATGGACTGGCTTCCAAGAATTTCTGTGTACATGTTTACACAGAAATTCTGCACCTTAACAAATGTCTGAATGGGTCTTTTGTATTGCACAGTCTTGTCAGCTAGAGGTTAATAATAAAAATGTCAGTCCCACTCATTGTGACTTGCAATCTAGGATCCAATTTGTTTTTTTAGCTTATTTTTTTAGGCCAGTGGATTCTCTAGCTCTTAATTGAATAATAGAATCTGTCTAGCCTAAAAGGGCATATCCAGAAAAAAAAACAACACACAGTGTCTGTGGCATTTATTCTGGCATTTGGCCTGTCCTGAATGCCTGCTAAGACCATGTCCCACAACACATAGCTTAAAGACTCTATAAATGCTTGCTTTCTGTCTTCTCCTCTCTTCTGTTTGCTTGCACTTGCTTCAGTGAGAGGCATCCAAAGTCTGTTTACTTTGTCTTCTGTTGTCAGAAAGCAGACGTGATTCCCACTGTACCACCCACACACATCACCACCTCCCAACACAAACTGCATTTGACTGTGAGTGACATTCAAGCCCGCTGCTCCGGAGGGAAACTCATTACAGAATGCTAAACACTGCCGTCCAAAGGGCCACACAGTGTTAATGAGTGTTGGCGGACGATAGGACACGTGTGTCTTGTCTGCTTACTATAGCACTAACATACAACTCTGACCTCCACTGCAGGCTGTAACACAAACACAACACCAGTTTTCACTTTTATGCTTTTTTTTGCAGCACCAGTGACGGAGAGGCAGTCGGGCCTACAGGGCAATTTCCCGATGGGTCGACACGGTTTCTTTATTGTTCTGACTAGTCCATAGAACTCAGTGGATCTGCGATTCAGCTAACACTGGGCTGGTGTTCTAACATTTCATCCTTCCCATCGAGACATCTTACCTATGCTGTGTTCAAATAGTCGGCACAGAACTTCTTGGCCACCGGCCCAAACGTGTTGCACACCTTTGTTTTTTGTTTTTTTCTCAACCGGCACTGGGCTGAACCAATCAGATACGTTAGACCCATTTTTGCCTTGTGGTGATGGATGAAGGTATCTGTCCGAACCGAGGAGAGGAAGCGCAGGGAAACTGCTCGATTAAAAAAAAAAGAAAAAAAGAAATGCTTTGGACATGTTTGCCGCAGCAGGACCTTCATCAGCTGCCCTGGATGATGATGATGATGATGATGATGATGGTAGCTTTTGTAAGCTTCACTGCTTCCACATCACTGAAGTTCGGTTTTGAGTAAAGAGACTCATTAAACCCAATAGTTCTGAGCCATACGAGACAATTGTTTTATTGTCATGTTAATTAGTCTTGTTACATTTATTAAACTAAGTGATGACATCAGTGTTTCCACCAGGATAGCAGGTGGTTAACTGGTAGTGTTCACTGGTCAAACAGCATACCGTGAATTTAGCTCTTTTGTCTTCCTGAACTAAATCAGCTTATTTAAAGTGAGAACACAAATTTTTTTTAACCCCCATTCATCAACAATGACAGTGAGTCAGCAACTTTCTGATTTTCTGTATTAGACAATTTGTTATTGCTTGTGTGCTGACAGTTGGATACTTTTGAGTCAGAATTGAGAGGCAGCTTCTGTGTAGGTGTTTATGGACAATATACAGGAATAAAACACCTTTTAAGATTGTTTATTTATTTACATTTTTGTCCCTATGTTTTACAGATGCAGCTATTTGCCTCTTTATCAGAGAATCCAATCATTCTGGACCTGATTGTGTCATTATGTTTAAAAAAATAAAAAAAAAACTCCATTCAATCTTTTTTTTAACCTGGTTGAGATAACATCTCCAGAAGAGGAGAAAGTTTGTGAGGAAGAGAAGAGCAGGCCGGTTTCTACACTACACTTTTCATCTGACCCATCATTCCCCATGTCTCTTCTTTCTGTTTCCTCTCTCAAACACAAAGAAGGATGAATGCTGCTCTAATATTCATCACAGTGCTGGAGCATAGATTTTTTTTTATCTTATTTAACAAATGACACTTTTGGGAAGTATTAAATGTGTTCACTCTCACCGATTCCTGCTCACTGCATGGCTGTAGTAGTTTTAAGGAGTTGCCTGTCTGATATTCACATTTAAGGGAGTGCAAAGATTTGTGGTGTGTATGATCGTATACGGGAGTCAAAATGCCATTCCAGATTTTTGTCCCAGTCTGCCCCATGGCAGCAAACACACCTGATTAATTACAAAGCACTATAAAAGGAGACAGTATTATAATGGCTAACCTTCAACTGGCACCTACACAAAGATGGTAAATGTATATCAGCTATTTTTATTACTTATCACAAAACATTACTGTGGACAGGAAAGACTGTGCATTACAACACTGAAAGCTACTTTTTAGATCAGTTTGAGAGACTTTATTAATGCTTACCATTTTGCTATTGCTGTACAAGCAGTGATTCTCAAAGATTTTTCAGCAATGTACCCCCTAACCAATGTAGAGCTTTTTGGTTGGGAACAGAAGTAAACAGGACGCTACCATCAGTGACCCATTTGTTAAAATTGTATCTAAACAAACACTTTAAAATTTCCCACATTTTAAAAGGACATACTTCAACAACATTATCAATAATTCATGACAAAATTCCTGGGAAAATGTGAGAAAAAAAACCACGATAAATGTCCTCTCCTGTTTTTCCCTTCAAGCTTTTGCAGAACAGAGACGTGTTTATAGATTGTTGCTATCAACGTATCAAACAAAAGCAACAAGTTATGGATTTTCACTCACATCTATCAGTTCATCCAGCTGGAGGGAAAATAAGTCTCCAGGTTTTTCATCAACATCACCAGCCATGTTTACACCGACACACGTGTTTGGATTTAAAACCAGATCAGAATGAAAAATATTTAATGTAAACGCAAAATTAAAACTGCATACTGAGAAAAAAAATTCTCTACAGATATATTTTATTTATATTACAGGATTAACACAGATTTTACATATAATAATTTTGTTATCTTCATTTGCTCAAGTACCCCATGGAGTACCCCATTTGAGAAACACTGCTTACAGAACCCATAGAAAAGACATATCAACTCCGTCTATGAAGTTCATACCTCTCAATGCGCTATCCTTCTCCAATAAGAAGTTTCCTTTTTCCAAGACCTGCTTCCCCCGATTTCTTTTTTTTTTTTACCCCCTCATCTTCTAACATCCTTCACCTGTATTTAAAGTGCCACCAGAGAAGATCCTTATCATGTCACTCGCACACACACGACCTGTCAGCAAAAATAGCTGCTCTGCATGTCACCCCAATCATTTACTCACCGCTGTGAATGCGATGCTATTCTGATAGGCAACATGAAACGAGGAGACATGTGAATGAACACAAACACGCGGGAGACGGAAAACTTGAAGAACAGATTTTAATATGGGTGTAACGGTAGGAGGGTTAAGAAGAAACTAAAATATCATGAAGGCTATATTCTGCAGAAGGTTTTTGAGTCAGTCTTTCATATCACTCATTCACTCAGGCCCGGAGTCATTTATCCGCAAGAGTTGAGATTCTGCACTTTTGTAAATAACGCATAATAAATTCACTCTGTCTACTGTTGGCCACTGTCACTCACTCACTTTCCCTCTTTCCCACACAAACACTCATTTGAATGCTCTCAGACTTATACCATCAAGCCTATTTTTAGAACGACTTCTTGCTTACACTGACAATCCTTCCCGTCATCCCTCTCCACTTCTGTCCCTCACCCACCATCTTTAGTGTTTTTCTCCATCTCTACTGCCACAACTTTATCTTCTTACTTCACCACCTTTATTTCTATACACCTCATTTGTCCCTTTCCTTAAAGCCCTTTGCCAATGACAAGTAATCAGCCTCTTTCATTTACAGCACTGCTACATATACGCTTCACTCCCTTTTTCTTGCCTCCCCCTTGCTCTTAATGTCTCTCATGGGGAAGTGAGTGTTGAGTTAAATGGTGGCTACTTTGAAATGTGGCTGAGTTCTGAAAAGAGGCTTCATAATGTGATGAAGCCATAGATAAAATTCAGGAAATTATTATGATTTTTTTTTTTCAGTCCAATTGCTGCTGGGTATACTTTGGTTGAATGATTGACGTGCTGGAATGAGAGCGAGGCACTGTTCAAGCTTGAGGGATTCATGATGATATATGGTGACTGCATGCACAAAAACACACATCTATGGGTATGCATGCACATACAAATACACACAACACTTTTTACTTATGCAAGCGCTGCCACCGTCTCCGTCTTTCTTTGTCTTTGGTTTGTGTGTGCATGACAGCTTTATATGAGCCTCTAAATCACTGTAATACTTACACTTTAGTCCAAGGTTACAAAAAGCTTAGAGGGAGGAAGGTAAATGGCCTGAGATGAGTACATGGTGGGATAAAAACGCAAAATGTCAAGGACCCTCTAACACACAGCCCACAGTTTTCTTAAATTCATTACAATAAGCAGGTTTTCCACTCGTCACAGTCTTAGGAAGGTCTGAGGTTTTATAGGAAATGGATGATCAAAAGGTATTTCTGTAATGACCAGGAAAGTTGCACTTACACAGAGTGACACCCACATAAGCTGAAGCCTCTTCATCCGTCTCCGAGACAGCTAAAGTGCTTTCCTCCCACCTTTGATTTCAGTATTTCAAAGTGTATATTGTGAAAAGAGTTGGACTTTACCTATCTAACTTTGATACCTAAACAAATCATGATATAAATACATTTGAACAAAGCAGATTTTCAGCTGATCGTAGTGCACTAAAACACTGACTGATAGCCTTGGATCAGCACATTTCATGTTTAAGCTTTAAACTGACCACACACCTGTTAGCTAGAGCCTCTGAAGTAGTACTTCACATTCAACACATCAACTTTTGAGTTAGACATCGGAAGAGAAATGTTAACATGGATGGTGAAAATATAAAATTAATTATAAAAAAGTTCTATTTGAGGGGATTTGTGAACATGATTGCTTGTGTAATTGCCAGTGACTCATTTTGGTCCATTGACTATTGACCTGTGTTTACAGGAGAAGAAAAGTTCAAATTATCAACATATATATGTTAGTAGGATTATGTTCACACTGGGGATGAAAATAACTAACTAAAAGGTTGATAATATGATATTATGTAGAGTAGGATCCCCCATCACTTGTATTTTCAATTCAAATTGATTTGTAGTGATTACTTGCCTTGTCAGTGTAGTGCTTATATACAACATGTTTATATATATATATATATATATATATATATATATATGTATAGTGTTTTCCAATTTTATATTCACATCCAGTTGATGCTGACACTTGCCCCACCATCAGAAGCACATATTTTTCCATCTTCAGTGGAAATGAGGGACTGAAGCACACACACACACACACACACACACACACACACACTGGATAATAGAA
>JAOXYM010000010.1:25152633-25167838 GCA_028567055.1 Leptatherina wallacei | reverse complement strand
TAAATATTATAAACTCAGTAATTGTGTATTGGTGTTTTGTCATCTGCATCTGAGCCTCTGTCCCGCTCCGTGACAGAGACATGGGATTAGGAATTGACCCAGTTCGCTGGCTGTTTGTTCCCAACTACCGAACACCTACTGTGTTCTCTGCAGTGAAATCAATAAAATCCATTGAGCTGTGGTGTTTTTGTTAAGAGCTGTTTGTCAGACAAGATGCAACTTTTTTTCATGATGGATTTATAAAAACAAAACATCAGCTGCTAGAGTGTGTGGGGTAGATTAACAAAACAAAATTAAAGGACAATGTGGGCTTTAGTTGACATATCTGCCTTGCCAAAATTCTGTTTAGTCTGATTTGTCCTCAGCAGTTTTCACACTCTCCAATGTTGATGTCAAAATATAACATATTCAGTTACAAAATATGTATAGTAGGCTTAATGAAGCAACCACGAGACACTCAAGTTATTTTTGCTGTGCTAAATATGTTCACATTTATGTAAATGTTAAAGCAAAGTCTACATACTCTATACAATAGTGTGCGATAGTCCCAGGCAGATGAAAATAAGAGAGCTACAAAAGTAAAAGTATGCATATGCAAAGTGCTACAGAGTGGTGAGCAATTTTGCACTTAGATCAGGTGTCAATAGTCAGGGGGAAACCAAATAACCTGGCTCCTCTGTAAAACCAGATATGGATGGATGGATGGAGACAGAAACTAGGTCTGTGGGAAAATTCTCCATATGTGTCATATAATTACCAGTGACTTCCATTAGATCTTGGATTTAAGAGGTTACACTATTGCAAAGTGAAATCAGATAAAATGCTGCATAAATTATGAGAATGATTTTGGGGATTTTAACCTTCATTTTCATTCAGTTTCACTTCTGTGTGTAGACACTGTGCAAAGTGCCATGTGAATGACAATGAGGTCATATCAGACACTTTTAATTCTGCTTAGCCAAAACTTTGTGTCTATATCTTGAACAGATACAAAAGACTGCACAGGATTGAGCTGGGTAGAAGTGTCAACTTAAACATCAACAAAACAGTTCACTTCTGGGGGTCTTGATTGAATCCCTCCACAAACATGTTTGGTTTCTGAACACATGGTCAAACAGCAAAGTCAGTCACCAGTCTTCACACTCAACTAATGAAATAGTCTTTGTTTTTGTACTGCAAGAACCACATATATCAGTGTAAAATACAACACACCACTGGCCTGAGGCCCATTCTCCCGCCATCTGAAAAAGTATCCAAATAGAAATAAAAAATTTGTTGATAATCCCACTTTCTCTAGCATGGCTGCCCTTTCAATGGTATCAGATCACGGAGTAAGTTCACATGGTTTCAGCCCACAGTGTGGGAATCGGTATATCCTGGTGTGAGTCAACTCTTCTCAGACTGTTGGTCGATGGTGCTGACTGAGCCAGGACAGCTAATAAATCACCTCCTGCTGTCCTAAAATGGCGGGGTTGTGATTGGGGAGGGAAGGGAGCTGTGAGTGAGGGTTAATGAATACAGGCCACATCGATCTGCTTCCACTGGCCTCCTCTCTCACACCATCCACTCCTCTGTTCTCAGGCCAAATGCTGCTCCAGCACTTTGCTGACCTGCCACACTAAGCACAGGCTGAGTTGTGAGGGATCCACAGGGCCCAGGAGGCATCAGGCAGAAGCTAAGGCTAAGTAATGGCAAGTGCTAGCAACCAATTAGATGCATCGGTTCTAACTACAGAATGGGTGGAAGCTGCATTAGTCAGTCAATTACAGTCATGAGCAGTGGATTTTGCTGCATGTCATGCTTTAGCTGAAAGAGAGCTATTAGCAGTGGCAGGAATGTGTGATGGTTATTTGACTGGTAGCGCTAGATCCAACTACTGGTGGAAACACCAATCATAATGTTGACCTTTATGACATACAGTATGTGTTCCTCTGACCACAACAAGAACTGCCACTGGCCATCCTGTTACAGAACACAGCAGTCAGCAGGATAAGTGAACAGTTCCAGACATGGTCAATTAGAAAAATGTGTTAGTTACAGAGCAGACCCTAAAACTGACAGCATCACAACAGATAACCTGAAGGAGCTCAAGACACCCAGTGTCATACCCTGAATCTTCAAATGTGCAGACTCATTTGGTCTCACACATATCAATGCACACACAATGATTCAGAGACCGACAAACATTTTTCCTCGGTAGGTTTAATCCTGTCTGAGTTTTGTAGGACAGGAAGTTACTTCTATTGCTTCAAACTGATTTTAGGACTACAAATATTTAACAACATTGACTAACCTCTCACCATCTCAGTGTCATAATGGCCCCAACTTGCCAGAAACTCTACCATATGCATTAATATAATGGAGTTCAGAGCTTTGTCTTTATGGCAAAGTATATTTAGTTTTGCTCTTTCTGATCTACAACATTGCTTATACGTTAACATCGTGACATTTAAAGTTTGACAACTGAAGCACAAGAAGAGGGAAAAGCCACTTATACTTGAGTTCATTCAGAGACTGTCACTTTCAAAATCTGCAATCCAAAATAGCAGGAGACATAGAAAATTATACATTTAATCTAATTCAGTCTAATCAACTTTTTACTGTAACAATGGAAAAGTGAACAGCTTCTTTCAAAAATGTTCCATTTATGTGGGTGCAGATTCTCAGTCATCCAGGTCATGGTAATCTTGAGAGCTTAAATAAGGACAACTGGACTTCTTTTCCCGGTTATTGAAGAAACATCTTCAAGAACTGACAAAAGAAAGTCCAGTTGCCATTATCCAAGCGCCAAAAGGTCATCTCCTATCAACATGGCTCAATTATTCTATTCATTTATTGGGTATGTTCATATTTCTTCCTTGATACTTGGAAATTCTTCAAGTTTTTATATTTTGTCATCAAGATATATGACACCCTCTGATTTAGTAAAATGTTAAGCATTTTAGGATGATTCATTAGATAGAAATGCAGATGACACATTTAATAAAAACTAAGTATATATCTTTGTAGGTCATAATAGCATTTTACAGCGAGTGCTTTGATAACTGACAAATGTTTAAGAGACAAAAAATCCTCAAGCACTGGGAAGATGATTGCAGTCATGAGTGCAAGCTTCTGTTCGTTGGTAGAATAATGAATAATTGTGTTTAGTTCATAAGTGATCAATACGGGAAAATTCTTGCTTTCCCACTTGCTGGCTGTCATTTGGAACAATGAGACCAAATATCATAATCATTCATGATTGCAGCCAGCTACAAAGGTTTACATCTGGGACATATTGGATGGTACAGGACTGCTTTGTTCTCACTGTTGTGATGTTTTAATGCAGTAAAAAGAGGAATGTGCGAGGCCCTAAGTAATGCTGACAAAGGCTGAAAAGTTATGGCCTAAGGTCTTCTTCAGAGCATCTTTGAAATAATAAACCTTGTTGGTCCCAGTCATCTGCACTGACAGCAGTTTAAGAGGAGACACTCTGTAAGCCTGTGACAGGGTGTTGGAAAGTTTGCTGGCATCTGGTAGCTGCTGCTCCAACTTCCGACTTACATGATCTACTGATCAACACTGCAGCTATGTCCCAATTTGGGATCTTCACACTTCGGAGTGCTGATTCATCTGCTGCATACGTCACAGCGGCGCGCCAAGTACTGTCCCAATTCAAAAGCCTCCGAAGGAGCCTCAGAATCCGCCCTCCAAACCCGCACTTCGTTTGGCATGAAATGAAGGCTACTGGCGATGTATCCTTTGCGGCCTCTTTTCTCCCATAATTCATTTCGAACAAGATGACAGGCAGAGCCAATTCTGATGACAGGCAGTAAAGTGCAGAGGAGTACGTTTTTAAGTGTAAGTATTTCTTTTACCGTAGAGATGTGACAGAATGTAAGAAAAAAACAACTTTAAGTTTGTTAAACTGCGTAGCCTTCGTAGGCTGCGCACTTTGAAGTGTGCAGACCCAGAATTAGCTTGCATGTCCCAGAAAAATGTTCACCTATATTAAAATGTGCACATCAGAGACAAAACAAACCAAAAGAAAAAACATGATTAATTAAATAATTATTCTGTTTTTAACAGTTTTTTATAGTGAAGTATTGTTGACTGTAATAATTATCATTCCACAATTCTTCACACCTTTTACGATAAAAACCCTGCGATTTATTTGATTCAGTGCAGGAAGTGTGAAAGTGTTTAGTGACAGCTTATAAAGTAATTTGTCTGCCTCGGTTATGCGTTTGTTTGTATAGGAGTCAACCAAAAGCCCATTCAATTATAAGGGATTTCCCATAATCTCCATCATGTGTGCGAAACTTGGCCTTCCATTCCCCCCCTCTGGAATTCACTGTGATGATTTTTTTATTATTATCATTATCTTTTATGATTTTTGAAGTGGATTCCAGTCTGAGATTGCAGTGTGCCAGGAAACTGGATGAAATGAAGAAGCCAATAAGATAATATCTCATTTTCACATATGTGTGTTGAGTGCATAATTCCATGTGATACGACTACGATGCCAAGTGTTCAACATGGCTATATTTAATTAACCTTTGCCAACTTTCCTGCATTAATGGCAATTTTCTATTCGGTGTATGGAACATTGGTGTTACGACCCGGCTACAGAAAGAGGAAATAACATACAACCCAAATTCCAGAAAAGTTTGGTTTCTTTAAATTTTAACAAAACAAAAACTAAAAGACCTCTAAATCACATGAGGGAATATTTCAGTCACACCACAACATACATAACATAACAGATGTGTAAACTGAGAAATTTGACAATTTTATGCACAAAATGAGCTCATGTCAAATGCGATGCTTGCTACAGGTTTCTGAATAATTGGCATGGGGGCAACAAATGGCAAGTAAGTTATTGAAAAAAGATTCAGCTAAGAACATCTAGCAAGTAATTATGTTAATTTGTTTGTTACATTAATAAAATGGATGTCCTAGAAGCAGCGTCGCTCAGAAGTATAGATAGGCAGAGGGTCTCCAATCTTGGAAAAAATGTGTTAAAAGACTGTGGAATACTTTATAAACAATGTTCCTCAATGTCAAATTGCAAAGGTTTTGCAACTAACTCTCATCATTTATAGAGCATAACATCATCAAAACATCCAGAGAAACTGGAGATGTCTCTGTTTTCGTAAGGGACAAGGCCCAAGATCTTTATTGGATGACCATGTCATGGTTCTGGGGTTTTGGTTTTGTTGTCCTGTCATGTTTACTTTTGTTTTCCTACTTTATTTTGTAGTTTCCTCCCTTGTGTTTTCTGTTTAGCTTCCTGTTTCATTAGCTTACCTGGTTTGATTTACTCATTGACTTTACCTGTTCCTCGTTAGTCCCTCAATTAATTTATACTCCTCTAGTTTTCAGTTTCCTTTGTCAGATAATCTCGTTGTGTTCCTCTGTCCTGTCTTCTCTATATGTTATTGAATGTTTTTTGGGGGATTAAACCATTATTCCCTGCATCCTCTGTGCCTCCTCCCTCTCCATCCTGCATTTGGGTCCATTTCCTCCATGTCCCTTGACAGCCCATGGTCTTGGAGCCCCTCAGATGACACTGCTTCATTGGAGTGCACTGCGCTCATCAGAACGATTGTGTTACTCACATTACTAAATGGGCCCAGGAATACTTCCAGAAACCACTGTTTGTTAACACAATCCTCCGTGCCATCTGCAGATACCAGCTAAAGCTCTATCGTGCAAAACGAAAGCCATATTTGAACCTAATCCAGAAGTACTGTTGTGTGCTGTGGGCAAAAAAATAATCTGAAATGGACTGTTTCAGAGTGTTCTACGGTCAGACAAATTCAAATTTGACATTCTTGTTGGTAATCACGGACACTGTGTCTTCTGGACTAAAGAGGAGGGAGACCTTCCAGCGTGTTTTCAGTGTTTAGTTCGAAAGCCTGCATCTCTGATGGTATAGGGGTGCATGTGCATATGGTATGGACAACTCACATGTTTTAGAAAAAACTATGAATGCTGAAAAGTATGAAAAGATTTTAGAGGAACATCTGCTTGTTATCCAAACAACATCTATTTCAGGGAAGGCCTTGTGTATTTCAGCAGTAAAATGCTAAACCACATGCTGCGGCTATTACAACAGCATGGCTTCACAGGAGAAGAGTCTGGGTGCTGAAGTGGCCTGCCTGCAGTCCAGATTTTTCACCTATATGATGGAAAATCATCATTAATTGGTGATTTTTCATCGAGAAATTTTCATAAAGATATGAAGCTTTTGCAATACTGAGGACAACTACAATGCTCAGATGATCATCTTTGTATTTTGATATAAAGAATTATAGTGACAATTAGAATGATGTAATAGTGTTCCAGTTTTTTTTTTGTTGCAATATTTGCATAGAATAAAATTTCTATCATAACCACTGATTAAATAAACATTAGTTTTAGTATTAGTATTAACATTAGTAAAGCTTCACATATCTGATCTGATAACATACCTGTAAGTGTTAAGTGTTATTTCATTATGGAACATGTAATGTGACTGCACTGGAATTTATAGAGAATAAAAACATCCCATGTGGTCCAAATGGAAGAAAAGGATGGATCAATTTTGACTACTAATTATCATCAAATTATTATTTTCCCATCTTACAGAAATAATGTAACCTGGTTTAACTGACCAGCTTCATTGCTGATATTGATCACACAGAACTGTCACTGAAGCTTCAGCCCCTGAAACAGAAACTCACCAAATCTTTTTCACTTCTAAATTCTTGATAAACTACTCTCCTGTTTATTAGAATCCAAACTAGCTAACTAGGGAAGTATGCTCCAACAAATAGCACACAAGTAAGTCACTATCGGTACATGATTACCGGACAAATTATACCACGTCTGTCCTTTGCTTTCAGCGAGCATTCTGTTCTAAAGTAAGGGGGCAATTGCCCCCCTTAACCCCCTGTAGATTTACATGTATTTACAGCTATAATCTACATGCAACTGCAATGACCACTGAAAAACTGAACATTTTTTAACATATTTTTCAAAACCTCATGCAGGTTGAAGACTTATATGTGACTGGAAAGATTTTGGCCATCAAAGTCAGATTGAGGTGTGCCGTAAACGGCAAACTTAACGTGGTGCAATTCTTGCTAACAGGTCTTTTTAGATGTTTACATTCATTTCTGTGTACAAGTTGACTATATCAACAAACAGAGACATCAGAACACTTTCTGAAGTACTATCATTGACTGTAAAAGAAATGGACGAACTATGAAACCACGTGACCCGTAGGTTTCTGAAGAGCTGAAAAGACGCTCATTGGAAGGTTCCCACCGTCGCTATCTTGGCAACGTTATGAGTCTCGTGACTCTCGGAAAACCCAAAAATGGGCGATGAGGAGGCGCTGAGAGGGGGGCTGTGAGTGTGGGGACAGATGATTGACACCAGTCAAACTCTGAGCTACGAGCTAACAAAGCTAACCCGGAGCTAATAGGAGCTAACCAGCTAACAGAGGAAGGCGGGCTAAAGCTAAGGCGCGCTTTTAGCTGGCTAAAAACCCAGGTTGTGCTACTCTGTGCCTCATTTTGCCGGATATCTGCCGCCTGTCAATCAAAAGGACACGCCCCCAATTATGAAGAATTTCAAGATTAAATAACAAACAAATAAGGTAGAATTCTTTTCACTCCCCCCACAGTTGTGACGAAGGTAAACTTGAACTAAAATGGTTTTTTGAACCAGGCTGTAAACCTGCTGTGAAGTTGGCCTTTTAACATGGGTGTTTATGGTGATCTGCTCTGTTTTGCATCCAACAAGACAGAACCAGATGCTTCATCAGTTTTGGACCTAACTAACCACAAATTGGTGGGATAGCTTTGAGAAGAAGGTGGTTTGTTTTTGAGGAACAGAACAGGGTAAAAAAAACCCTGTTTTTAAAAATATCTGTTTGTGTGTAGTTAACCTAATTATGTAGACTAAAACTGTTCCAGTCATCCAACTAACACCATGAGAATGAGTTGGTAATTTGGACAAACAAACAATTTTCTAATTTTTTATCTCTCTGTCCCACTCTTGTGAGCAGTTTCTGCACTTAAGCCGCTGTGGCTTAGCCCTCTGCCGGGGGGAGTCTCCCTTGCAAGCCTGTTTGCTACTTTGTTTATTCAACTTTTTGGCACACTGTGCGGTCTCTCTGAAATCCAGCACTACAGTTAAC
Source organism: Leptatherina wallacei (assembly GCA_028567055.1). Classification (NCBI taxonomy): domain Eukaryota; kingdom Metazoa; phylum Chordata; class Actinopteri; order Atheriniformes; family Atherinidae; genus Leptatherina; species Leptatherina wallacei. The sequence goes on along the minus strand of JAOXYM010000010.1, from coordinate 25,159,668 downwards.
ATTTTCAAATTATGAAGGGCGAATAAAAAACAGAGGATGAAGTTTCATGTACCCACTGACGGTATAACAAATGACAAGCGTGAAAGTCAAACTGATACCTACATTTTGAGCCCATTCATGTAAAAAACCTTGCAGTCATTTAACCTTTTGGAGTTAGGCTTCAGGGTTTTTAGTGGGCCATACATCTTTTAGAAAATGTCTTCACTGAACTGACTACCCACAAGGCAGACCAACATACTTTGATCAGTTTGAGTCAATGTAAATAATTATAACAGCTCATACTAATAATAATGAAGGCCTGGTACCCTAAGCAGGTGACGTAATCTATCTGAAGTTTGCTTCAATTTGACAAGAGATATCAACAAAGTCACATACCAAAAGCTAAATATCTGTAAAAATAATCATTAAATCTGGTTTAAAAGACCCCAAAACTAAAATGAACTAAACTGATACTCATCTATCTTGTTATATATTTTCTGAGCAACATAATACATTTATTACATTTATTTATGTTGTATGATTGACAGTATAATGGATACTAAAGACAACCAAAGAGTTATTTAGTCAAACTGCCTATGATTAACTGCACACTATATTTTTTTCTTAGATGGCAGTAAATCCTCACCATGGACCTCATTTCACATCATTATAGGAGGAACTGATCCTTAGCAGCTTAGACCGATATATTTTAATCTATTAACACAATGATGGAACCATGTAAATGGATAGAGAAATAAAAGAGTAAGACAGGCATAAAGACAGCTGGAGGAAACATTATATATTCAGTGTGTTAACTGACCTCTCTGTACCTTTGCCCCCTGTAATAGTATTAGCACAGCAGTTACAACTATGGCCATCAATTATCTGACCAACTCTGCCTAGACCACCTTAACTAATACTTATTTCCCACTCATCCTCTGCTCATCTCCCTCACCGTCCCTTTCTCACTTTCAATCTTCCCTTTAAAGCACCATATCTAAAAAGTATAAATCAGGTGCATCACCTGCTCTCGGCACATTTTTGAAATTCTTCGCCAGCCTGTCTGACACAATCCTCAGACACACAGATGTGAATAAGTTCCTTTCATTCAGCCTTTGTTTTTGTCTGTTTATCTGGTCCTTTCAAAGTCGTTCTTTGATGCATTAAACAAACTGAGATATAAGTTTGACTTATTCTCTTTGTTGCTTTCGATGTGATTTCACTTTGAAATATTGTAGGACAATGAAGGACATGCACTGGAGGTTTTATTGAAGCAATGGTCCTATCTGGGAATTTTAAAATTTATTTTCATACAGGTACAAATCTATAAGAAGTTTTGACATTACATTGTTATCGGTTCTATGCTTGGCTGTTTTAAAAAATGCAAACACTTATTTTAGTATGGATACCCCAGCAATGAATGCAGGCATAAAACACGTGGCCTATATGGAATATAATATAAATATCTGCACAGAGCTGTTATTTATAGAGCTGCTTTAACATGCGTACCATATCTTTAAAAGAAGGAAATAAAAGAAAGAAAAAAATGTTTTGGGACTTGTTTTTATCATTACTGTCTTTTGCAGATGGGGTGAAAAAAGAGAGACAGATATTTCAGGCAAAATATAAAACTATATTATGTTAAAACTCATGTAATTTACTCAGTTTTTGACTGATGACATAAATGCAGCAGAGTTAAAATGAATATGTTGACAAGAAAATGCATTGTCCAGGGGGACATTCTTTGGTTTTCATTTATAAGTAATCCGAGGATAATAACTGAGCTTAATAATTTATTCATCGTGATATTTTATTAATTCTTACAAGGGATCACTTACAGAAACACACAGACCTTCTACTGCAGCTCACATCCTTTCAAATTAGCCTCATTATCACTTCAGCCGCATTCAACCATCCAATGCGGACATGGAACATGAATTTTTCAATAACATCTTTACATGGGGAAATGTAAAATTTAACTTGTGTCCTTTTTTCTTAAATAAATTGGAATAAAATTACAAATGCCAAGGGGACATTTGTTATTGTTTACATGCTCAGTGTGTCTTTTTCTTTCTATAGATCCAAACCCCAATTGTAATATGTGTGTGGCAGGATGGAAGAGGAGGAGAGGGAGAGAATGCAGTCATTAACCAAAGGCAGAGAGGGAGACTCCTTCTCCTGCATTCAAATGATGCTTAATCCAAGTCTATCAACCCTCCTCTTCTCTCCTACTCCTCACTTCTAATCCTCATCCCTCTTCCTCTCCAGCTTTTTATGCCATTTCACTGTGGAGACTTTTATGCAGTATGTTCCCTCATCCGTCTCCCTCATTCTTCTTCTTTCTCCCTATTTATCTAATTTCTTTCTTCCTTCTATAGGCTCCTTTCCCCTATTTCACCAAGGACGTGGATATATCTCCTCCTACCCAGCCCCATCTCTCTCTCCTCCACTCCCTTGGTAAGTCTCCTTCCCTCTATCTCTCTCTTTCTCTCATCTCTCCAAGAGATAACTGTGTGGAAGCTCTTTCATCTTTCTCCTCCCTAAAGAAAAGACTGGCCAACAGACACAGAGAAGCAGAGTCAGCATTTCAGTGCTCTATGATGTCACAGACCCCCTGACCTACCCCCCCAGCCATAAACACTCACATACTTAACATTTCCGACACAACTCACAAAATAAGAACAAAAACCCCAACAAATAAGAAATAACTACGTCTGCTTGTCCTTTATGGTACTCCTGCATGAGGGAAACACCAAACTGTGCCTTGCAGGAGGTAAAGAATAGCAGCAAGATGCATCTCCACTGGAAACTCGGGTGCACTGCTGTGCTCAGGAATCAGAGGAGAGGAAAAGCCAGGCAATGCAAAACCACTTCAGAGTTGGAATTGAGGTCTGACCTTTTGTCTCCGTATGATACATCTGAATGAGAGGTTTTTAATATTAACAGTTGTGGAGAGGCGGCGTCTAGACAGCAGGAAAAAACGAGAGGAGGAACAGGTAAGGGTGTGAGTGAAGAAACAAGACGAGGGGCAAAACACGTGAGAAATTGAGACAGAAAAAGAGAAAGAGAGGTGAAGATAGTTACAGTGAAAGGAGGGAGAAGGAGGGAAATGGGAGGAGGGGGAGGTTGAATGTGTTAATACACAGGAACACTGCATCAAACCAATGCACTGCTCTGAGGCTGGCAGAGCAGCTGAGAGGAGTGCGTCAGCAGTACATTCACGTTCCCACTGAAGGACAAAGGGAGGGGGCAGAGCGAGCATCTTAGCTGCCTTCAACACTGACACATATCGGAGGGGGGGAATAGAGAAAAGAAAGATTGGAGAGTAAACAAGAAGAGGAGATGAGGATTATAATGCTGCTCCTGCTGTTTCTGTGACGGTGGGCTGTTAGAAAGCTCGCGTGGCTTTCCATCTCTCTCTCTCTCTCGCACACTCTCCTTTGCGCACTCTTTCTTTTGCTCTTGATCTGTCAGTGGTTCTTTCTCTCCTTCTCTTTTAGGCTCCCTCTTTCCCTCTCTCTCTGTTCCACTCTGACTACTGCAGTAGTCCACCATCCAGCCGCAAGTCTGACAGCCACACACATGGCTAACTGCCACAACTTACTACCTCAGCCCTGGAGAAAAAACTAACAAACAAGCAAGCAGAGGAACACTGCAGGAGATAGTCCAGGGGACAAAAAGCGAGCGGAGCGAAGAATCCTCAACACCTTTCTCTGTTTATGGATACAGATACGGAGCCCACTTCCACTCTCATCTTCCCAGCGTCATCCTCCTTCCTCTCTCTCATTGCAGAAGAGGACAAGAGTGCTCTCTCTCCTCCGTCAGCCTTTTGCGAAGCTCCGACAGTGCAGCGTATCCCCTTCTCCACCCCCCACACAGCGCCACCATCTCTCCCACCACCCCCCTCCCCCCAGGAGGAATAGACGGATTACTGCTAACTGTGCACACGGCAGCCTGCAGCTGCTCTGACCAGGGCCAGCCCAACATTAGGGGGAAGCAAGAGGAACACAGAGGAGGAGAGGAGAGGAAGATGACTGTCCTAAGAGTTTTTTAGCCTTTTTCTGTCTCTCCATCTCTGTCACAACAGGGCTAATCAGCGACCGACAAGCCCTTGGCAAAGTCACAGTGAGGGAGGTCTCTCACCCAAACAGGCAACCAAGCGACAAGCCAACACATGTACCGGGAGCTGACAGAACAGGAGATTTTTTAAAATCTTTTTTCAATGACAGTTAGTCACTTCTCTCCTCCTCTGTTTCAATGAACTGCATTGTGGAACATTGTGATTTATCCACATGGAGCTGCATTTCGGAGTCTGCAACCTGGTAGGAAGGAAGTTAGTGGAGGAAGAAGGGATCTAGGCACCTGCTAAGACTTCATGGCCTTACCTTGGGCTGTGAGTGTTTTCTATGCTACTCTCAGTCTTTAATATCAGGAGCCATTTTGTACCCTTGGCTAATAACGGGCCTCATCACTTTTTCAAAAGGAGAAGAGAAGAATCTATCTATCCCAAGTTATTCCATGGAAAGGAATTATAAATTAATGTGATGCAAGACTGTTGCTTTTAACATTCAGAAAGATGCAAAAGGAGGCACTTTCAAACTAATGAGGTACGTCACTAAAAATGTTACTCAACGTCTTTTTTGCAGTGCTGCCTTGCTTTCCCACTGCTGCTTCTTTAGTATTAATCTCTCTGTTTCTGTGTCCTTTCTCTTTCTCCCTTCATTCCCTCACACAAAAATGTCTATGCAGCATCTTCCTGCACTGTCGATGGAACTTGGGAGCCTTGAGCTGCTCCAGCCAGGCTAGGGTGGTCTTACCTTTGGTGTGTGCCGTCTCCCCCCACCATGCAGAATAATGAGCCCTCCGCACCATGAGTCCTTTGGGCCAGGTTAGTGTGCAGCCTACCTGGAACACAGCCCTGCTCGCCGTGCTCTCCCTCATGGTGCCTGCTCTCAGTATGTGCCAGTCCACAGGTTCTGAGTTGGGCTCAGCTATTCCACAGAACTGTCCAGGTGTGTGCTCCTGTACTAACCAGCTAAGCAAGGTGGTGTGTACACGCAGAGGCCTGATTAGAGTTCCTCCGAACATCCCAGCCAATACCAGGTACCTGAACCTGATGGAGAACAGCATAGAGACCATTCAGGCAGATACCTTCAGACACCTGCATCATCTTGAGGTACTTCAATTGGGAAGGAATGCTATCAGGCAGATTGAGGTGGGGGCCTTCAATGGCCTGACCAGTCTCAATACCTTGGAGCTGTTCGACAACAGACTGACAGTCATACCCAGTGGAGCTTTTGAGTATCTGTCAAAGTTGAGAGAATTGTGGCTCAGAAACAATCCTATTGAGAGCATTCCCTCTTATGCCTTTAACCGTGTCCCTTCCCTCATGAGGCTAGACCTGGGAGAATTGAGGAAGTTGGAGTATATCTCTGATGGGGCATTTGAGGGCCTTCAAAACCTAAAGTACCTAAATTTGGGGATGTGCAATCTGAGGGAATTTCCCCATTTGTCACCTTTAGTTGGACTGGAGGAATTGGAGATATCAGAGAATGTTTTCCCTGAACTGAAGCCTTGGGCTTTCCGTGGGCTTAAGAATTTACGTAAACTATGGATTATGAACTCTGCTATTACTACCATTGAAAGGAATGCATTTGACGATATCACAGCATTGGTGGAGCTCAATTTAGCCCATAATAATTTGTCATCCCTCCCCCATAACCTCTTTACTCCCCTACAGTACCTGGTGGAGCTACATCTACACCACAACCCTTGGCGCTGCGATTGTGATGTAGTTTGGCTTTCCTGGTGGCTCAGAGAATACATTCCCACAAATTCCACCTGCTGTGGACGCTGCCACACCCCAACCCACATGAGAGGAAGATACTTGGTGGAAGTTGATCAAACGACTTTTCAGTGTTCAGCACCATTTATACTTGATGCACCAAGAGATCTGAACATTTCAGCAGCAAGGGTGGCAGAACTGAAGTGCCGCACAGCTGCCATGAGCTCAGTCCGATGGCTTCTCCCTAATGGGACTGTGTTGACCCATGGCTCAGCTCACCCAAGGATATCTGTCCTTAATGATGGAACTCTCAACTTCTCCAATGTTCTCCCATCAGACACGGGGGTCTACACATGCATGGTAAGCAACATGGCAGGAAATTCCAACGCCTCGGCCTACCTAAACGTCAGTAATGCTGAGCTCAACACCTCTAATCTCTCCTACTTTACCACTGTAACAGTGGAAGTCTTGGAACCCACAGTGGAGGAGACCCCTAAACCCAAACCTACTGTCCCTGCCTCACCCTCCGTCTTTCAACCGGTCTTTATTTCCACACCTACTGTGCTGTTCCAAAGCACTCAGACTCCAAGGCAGGTGTCGGTTCCCACTGCCAGAGTCCCTAGTGGGACACCTGCCAGCCTGGATGAGGTGATGAAAACCACCAAAATAATTATTGGCTGTTTTGTAGCTGTTACCTTATTAGCGGCTGCCATGCTGATAGCTTTCTATAAACTGCGTAAGAGGCATCAACAGAGGAGTACGGTGGCAGCAGCCAGGACCATAGAAATCATTCAAATGGAGGAACAAGTTCCTCCAGTTCCACCTCCGACATCTGGATCTAGTGGCTCTGATGACACAGGGTTGGTTCTACCAACTTTAGTGGAACACAACAGCAACACCTTTAAGCCTGGGTATGTGTCCTCTTCCTCCTCATCCCGACAAGGGAGTTATGGAGCCCACTGGACCCAGAACAACTCTCTTCATCGCTCTGTCAGACAGCATCACAGCCACATCAGCACCATTGCTGATCCCTACATCATTAAGACTACTCACGGCAAGGAGAAGGTTCAGGAAACCCAAATCTGAGTAATGCTCCCTATGGATCTATATCCTTGACTGCTCAAACCTCTACTCTTCTTTCTGCTCACCAGTCCATGCAATAGAATGCACAAAGAGCAAAATGGTAATTTCTTTTGTACAGATGTGCAAAACAGACTTTTTTTTCTTGTACATGGCTATATATAAGTATATAAATATGAAGAATATATATA
>JAOXYM010000010.1:25101844-25122926 GCA_028567055.1 Leptatherina wallacei | reverse complement strand
AATAAACAGGCTTTCCAACAGTATGAAATTTATTGCCAAGAAGCATTGTTACAACAGAGAAATAATCTACCAAACACCAATTTCCGAACTTTTTGTTCGATGTTTATAATGTTCCCCAAGTATAATCAATTGAAACCTTTATGCAAATTACAACATCAGCACTTTTATTTTTGGAACATGGGTAAAGCGGTCAAACATCGCATTGTGCCGTCATGGGTAAACATCTAACTTATCGTAAAGTTTTTAACAATAGTTAAACATTTTTAATGTTGTTATTTCTTTCCTGTACGAGTCTTTCGGCGCCATGTTTGTTTACTGCGCGAAAGCGTAAAACTCCTCCTACCCCTTTGCGTTAAGTCTGCACCTGAAAAAACTCTGCTGAAAGGGGTATTCACCCCTTCCCCTGAGCCCTTCCCCTCGACCCAAAAGATAATCGAGACACCCCTTCGTTTCTCATGAACGCGCAAAACAGCGGGGAAGGGCTAAGGGGAGAATTAAGATTGGCCAAAGTTTACATGGTTCTTGACATATACCATCAGAAAAGTGTTTCAATAAATCTAATTCCCTATCTTTTATTTCCTTTTCTAAATCTTTAATCCTGCTAAGATTCTCTTTTCTATTTAGTGCCTTGTGCTATGAATTTCCTTCTTATATATGCCTTTGATTCTTCCCCCATAGAAGTTATTTCTTCAGAGCTACCAATGTTGATTTCAAAAAAGGTTTTCAAATCTTCCTCTATTGTGTTTCTAAAAGGTAAATCTGACATTAATCCACAGTTTAGTCTCCATCTACCTTTCCTTTCATCTTTTGGATTGGCCTTAATTAATAGTTTAACTGGTGCATGATCATTAATGGAAATTGCTTTTATATCACAGTAAACCACATAGTCTGCCAGAGAAGTACCAATTTGAAAAAAAAATGATAATGTAAAATGTTTTATGGCAGTGAGAGAAGAAAATAAAATCCTTCACATTTGGGTTTGTCAGCCTCCATTTATCCATTTATATATATATATATTAGTCCTACATCTTTATTCAACATATGTAAGGCCTGTTCCTTAGTCATTAGAGGGGGCCTGAATAAACCCCTGTCTAATACTTGTTCCATAACTTCATTAAAATCTCCAGCTAGAACAATTTCACCCTCAGTGTCTCCTAATATTCTATCTACCTCGTGGGGAAAAGGGGGTCTCCCTTATTGGTTGCATATATGTTGCATAATACAAGAAGAACTCTTTCTACTACTGCTTCAACACAGACAATCCTTGCCTCTGCATCTTTAGTTTGCCTTATCAAATTAAAACATACGTTTCTGTGAACCAGAATCAAAACACCATTACATTAGTTTGAGAATGAGCTATGGAATATATGTCCCACCCATCCCATTTTAAATTTCTCCAAATGTTGCATGTGGGTGTCTTGTAGGAAAACAATATCTGCCTCATTATTTTTCAAAAATGATATCTTCTACTTTTTAATAGGACTACTGCATCCATTTATGTTCCAAGAAATAAACTTAACTGGTCTACTAGACATGGAAATAAGTCTTTAAGTGTCTGTCTGCAACCATTTGTAATGAAGAATATTATAATTTTTTGCTTCCTTATAGTAATTATTTTGTTTTTGAACACATAACAAATCCGTAATATAACAATACAAACTGAACTTGTCCATAAAGGTGAAACAAAAGGTGTCTGGCTGTTCTGACGCAGCCAGTGTCAGAGTGGTAAATGCTCCTTGTTGAAAAAATAAAATAAAAAAGATAACACGCACAAGTTCCATGGGATTAACACTGCTACCATGGTAACCGTTCCGTCTGAAGAGAAGCCTCTCATTGCCCTGCACGTAGACCTATTCAGTTCAATTCAAAAGTCATTGTCTCACATTGAGTGTAAACAGAAGCTCCCCTTTCTCCATTCTCAGTCCATAGTTCCTTCCCATCATTACTCATTAATGACTTTCTCTGCAGCTTCGGCAGTGTTGCAACTTATGTTTTTTCCTCTCTATTTGATGTATGCGGGGAAAGCCAGTGTATATCTAATGTCAAGCTAAACACTGCTATCAATGTCAAACCAGTGTGAACACTTTCCTCTTCTGCGCCAGCTTTCTAGACATGTCCGGCAAGGGTGACATGTTTTCCCAAACAAATCCTCACTTTTCCTTAGCCACATTGATCACCTTTTTTCTCGCTGATTGCCTCAAGAAACGGATCAGCATGGATCTTGGAGGCTGACCTTTGTTCAGCACCAGTGCAAGTGGCCTGTGAACCCCCACAATCTCAAACTCTCCAAGAGTTTCAATACCGAGTCCCTCTACAAGAATCTTTCGAATACAATCAAGCCACATCCAATTAGTCCCCCCAGCCTCACACTATTTCCCCTGTTTTGGTTTTCAAGGTTTGCTCCAGGTTCCAAAGGGCCTCCATCTGTTAATCCTTGCTCCCCTTATCATTCAGCAGCTGCTCCGACACTTCCTCCAGGTGTGCAATACGCGTTTCGGCCTCTCCCAACCTTTCCATGGCCTTCACCGTATCAGTCAGCTCCGCCATTGCTTGTTTCATAGACAGTTGCAACCCTCTTCAGCATGTCATTCATCTTTGAAATTTCCACAAACAACTGTTCCAAACTATCCGTTATGTTTAAAGACATTAGGGGGGCATCAGCGGCTAACATGGTCAACGTCATCCACTGGGCTTTTCCAGGTAGGAATGCAAGAAGAACTTTTAAAGTATTTCGATGTTGCCATGTTTTCTAAGGGTTTTCTTGACCACAAATATTTTGCTTAAGTAATTGAAGTACTGAGATTGAATGTTAAGTTTTGTGTTTTTACACTAATAACTCGAAATAGTAGGTGCAGGGTGAAAGCTCCCTTGACTTGCGGCCACCAAAACCTGATCTTACTAAAATATGTGAAATAAGCACAAATTTATTTTGACACCCTCCACTTATTTTCGTGTTGGTGGCACGTAGATGATAAAAATTACGTGATGGGCCCACTACAATATAGGCAATGTAAAGTCAATAGGGAATTTTTTTGTGACATCTACACAACTTCTTTTTCCGTTTTCGAATGCAGAAAAAAATGTTTTGGATATCTTCATTTAATTTCTCTGAATTAACTATAGTCAGGCCATTTTCACAAATGGTTCATGTGACTTCCATCAAAATAATGCGCAGATATTCATACATATCTTATAAAATCCTGAGCACATTAGGGCTGATAAATCAATTGTGGGGCTCTGTCGTCTTGTCTGCGGGACTTTTCTTGTTCTGAAACAACAAAAAGGGCTGAATATGCTGGAAAACAGCCCCTAACCCTATTCTAGATAGCCTATATTTTTCATAATTTAACATTTCTCTCTTTCTTTTTTACACAGCCAGATGATTTTTGATCAAGCATGGAAGATTAGAAGTAGCAACTACAGGTGGAGCTCCAACAGCTAGCTTTCAACTCGGCTAATTCTCCTTTCCCAATAAGATTACTGTACACCATAATTTGTTAACCCATACACATTCAATCTCAGATGCTTTATGTTCTATTTCTTTTTAAACTTTATCATGAATAAAATGCCATAAATACAAGAAGGCATCTGTTAGTTGTTAAAACGTGCAGAGCTTCAGGATATACACAATAAAAAATGACAATATAAAGAGGTAAAGCCAATACCTTCAAAGCTAAATATTGACTGACTTTTTAGCTAAAATACATAGGGAATTGAAGAAGACGTGTTTATATTTTGTAATAGAAAATACCATGATTCTTTGACTGCATGCATACTTTCAGTAGGATGGATCAGGACAGGGACTTCTAGAGAGAGGCAACAAAAATAGCCAGAAATGATTTCAAAGTTTTTTTTTGCTATTTTTTTTAGATCAACAGCTCTTAGTCTAAGAAACAAAACAAAACATAGTAACACACAAGGTTTTTGAGAATATTTTAAAGACATTATTTGGACTCATGTAGCTTACCAGCCACAATGTGGCTGTTGGCTGTCTTTCTTGTCTTCCCTTTCAGTGGTTGCTCCGGGAAGTTCCACAATTCCCAAGTTACCCGCTGAAAGCCCTTTGAACTGTTTGGTCTGAAATTGCAAGTGGTCATCCTCATAATTTCCTCCTTTACCCCTATCACAACAAGTTTGTGAGGCTGACTTCATTCATCCGGATGTCAAGTGGAAGCCCCAGATGGAGGCAGAGCCAGTACTCCTTTGTTACTCATTGATTGCTGCATGATTTCAGCCTCCACAGGAGACAGGAGCCACCATGATGACACAAGTGCTGCAGCTTTTGGTACAATGGAAAGGATGTCACAATATAGGAATCAAACTAGAGGGTTATTAAAGCAGAATCTTACCCTGGTTTAGTAATTCTTAGTACGTCTCAGATTCATTATGAGCTAAAATGAAAATGCATGCCTGAATAGTGAGACACATTGCTCTTTTTTCCTTTCTCTCTCTCTTTCTTGTTTTCAGACAAATAGACTGAATGATGTTGACTGTTTCTTCTAAACAAGTCAATGAAATACAGTCACTGACTAAGATGATTGCCCTACAGCATCTGACTGATTACCTTTTTTGATCTATTGTAACAATAAACTAGTATGTAAGTTAAATTAGCTTGCAAGACAGAGTATTTAATTAGATTTCAAGTTATGTGTTCATTATTTTCTGGAATATAATAAAAAGAGGGTCACTGTCATTAATGGCTTCGCAAACCCTGTTTTTTTAGAGGAATTCTGACTTTTGTATTAAACGATGAAAATACATAAATAACAGTGAGCATCTGTGGAGGGTAACATTTCAAGTTGTTTTATTTAAGACCAAGACATATAAATTAAATTTCTTACAAAATATCAGATAAATTAAATCAAAACATCTATTACATAATACTGAAGCACTTATGAGGCAACTAACAAGAGCTTTCTGATAGAATAAAGCGTATTGAGCACGCTCATTATTTCAATGACTGGACCCTCAGTTTGCCCTGTAGTCACACCTCTACACACACATACACACCCCAGATCAACACTGTTACTAGGCAACTGCTGCAGTCAACCCTGTATCCATCCTAATCACACTGCCCTAAAAGCTGACGCAGATGGCATATTAGGACGTCTCTCTTTTTTCCTTCTATTTAATTTTTGTTTATGATGATTTATTCTCAGTCCTAATCATGGGAATATTCTTATTAGTAGAAATAAACTCCTGACCGCACTGCCCACTGTAAGTTTTTCCATGCATTTGAACATTTCTGCTATGTACTGCCTTTCTGGATTCAGAAGTGAGATGTAATGCTTTTAGTGCTTGAGCAATGCCTTACTGGTGTACCAACTAATTATCCCCAGGGGTGCTTTCCAAAGATATTCTCCCTTTTTAAATCAAGGGCCTGATTTTTTGGGGGGCAAGTTGCCTTAAGTGATTTTACCAAGGAGATAAGATCGAGAAAGTTGAATCTGATTAACAGATCAGAGGATTATTTGCAAATGACAGCAAATTGGATTATGAGAACACAGAATTGCTGTAAAGTCACTTTGTCTTTTAAAGATATCTTGAAGATATAAGTTGAGATGATTTAACAATCTTCTCCCTTCTTTCTTACTGTTTTGAAGGTCAGTTTGAATTCATTTATTTATTTATTCATCTTATCTATTTTTATACATTGTGCGCAACACTTATGTCTGTAAAGTTGCTTATTTTGACAAGAAGCTTGAGGCAGAAACATACTCAACTTGATTTCAGTTAAATAATCCAAGGCTACATTCACACTGCAGGACTTAATGCTCAATTTCAATTTATTTGCTGAGATTAGTTTTTGTTTAGTTTGCCATAATAAAATGGCTCAGAATGGGTCTTGTAGGGGGAAAAAGTTAGGTTTGAGGCACTTTGCCCACAGTGTGAATGCAGAAGTTCTGGCTGGTCACTGAAGGGGCCCATGTAAGTCTGTTGACAAAATCCCCCCCAAAAAGTAATGAGATTACAGCCCCTTAAGGAAACTATTATTGGGCTAAGAGCCACTGGATGTACAGCACTTGTCAAAAACAACATTATTATATATAATCACTCAGCCACTTGCACCATATAAACAGTTGTTATTGACAGTAAGACAACAGAAAACCATCACTTTTCATTAATATTACTAACTAGAATTTATAATGAGGATATTGTTAAGCTATTTAATACAATAGTTTAATGACAGCTATTATTATTACATTCTTATACAGATTCAGTTTATAGGTTGGTGTTTTAAATCTCTTCCCTGACGAAGCCTCTAATTCTGTTTTTTGTGTTTTGAAATGGCTTAACAAATCAATTTTTTCTAATCAAAATATAACAGTGCTTTTATTTTCTTCATGGCAGAAACATGCAGCTTTGCATGATCAGACAGCATGCAAAATTTGTGAAATCAATTCATCTTCTACTCCATAATGCTTGTGACCTTGTGGTGCATTTCTAATGTAAAGGTTGTATTCGTTATGAAGAAACTGAAGAATACATGGCACTTTGTATTTGTATTTTTTTTTTTAAAGTTGTAACTTTAATTGTATTGTAATGCATAAGATATACATAATGTTTTACTCAATTTACAATATTTTCATGTATGCACATCTAAAGATAAATATATATGTATGTGTTCTTTTACACGCACACACAATATACACATAGAGGGAGTCAGAAATATTGGGCAATGAGAAGGATAATCTGACATTTTCTAAAATGAATCTCCAGGCTTGTTGTCATGGTGATCGCCCTGGTGGTCTGGGAGACCTGCACTGCAGCCCGATGGTCGCAGTGTGAGCCCCGGCAGGCCCTGATCTGGGCGGTTCCTGTGGTGTCGGCGTCCTCTGTGGTCATGGGTGGGGCGGCTTCCAGTGGATGGATCTCCAAAAAACTGCTTCTTCACAGCAGTGTCAAGCCACATATTAGGAATTGAAATTTCGGGATTGGGTGGGATACATGTGCTTTGTGTGTGACAGTATGAATGTGCGTAATAGGTAACCCTGAGGATCCGGAAATTCAGCCACAACAGAGGAGTAAGCATTTAAAGGGAATACGTTTATTGAACAGAAATCAGGGTTATTGCTCCGGTCAAGAAACACCACTCATAGCTCTGCAGTGGTGCGAGACAGGGCAGGGATGCTGCAGCCATGGCGATGTCAGAGAGAATGGTGGTTGGCAGAGGACTGTTGGGTATAAAGCCTGATCACATGGGAAGGAGATGTTAAAACTGAGCATTCTTTTCAGCACTCCTCATCTGTCTGTATCATATGACCCTGGTAACATGACAGATGCTGAAAATGACAGCTGAAAGCAGGAGAAGTAATCCAGAATCACAGCTTGAATTTGGGACACTGAAAAACTCCAGTTTAAGAATCAATCCAAAATCCAGATATGTGCTCAATATACAGGTAACGGTCAAACGCAGGAAGGCAGATGTCAGGATACCGCCAAACATCTACTGGCACAAGGCTGTCAATAATCCCTCAAAGAGGCAGAGACTGGAAAAAGTTTATGTAGTGCTGTGCACAGGTAGACAGGGGAAAAGGCAAAGCCCAGGTGGGCTGAATAAAAGCCAGTTTCCCAGGGTTTCGGCTCTGCCTCCAAACATTGTTGTTTTTATTATGTAAAGTACTTTGTGTTGCTTTTTTGGTATAAAAAGTGCTATATAAATACATTTGATTAGTTTTATTGTAAAACCTGTCTCTAAATATCCACATATAAACCATAACCTGCCTGGTATGTCAAACTGACCTATTTAAAAAATAAATGAATAAAAATGTTAAACATATTTTGTGGAAACTTCCTTTGCTTGGCTTAATTGGTGTAATCAATGTGTAAAATCAACATGGTTCATTTTTCCATATTCAAATAATAGATGAAGATCTGCCTGAAGATGAAGACCATCTTGAGGTTAATTCTAAATCTGATTATTCTGATTGCGAAGCAAATCAGGAAACTGCTACTTGCATCCCTTCAAGCAAGACATTTGCACCAAAATATTGGAAAATACAACGGTCTTTATCCCCAATATACATCAGGAAAAACTGTCTTCATAAAAACATAATCAAGGCAGAGCTAGGGCCATGTTCACGTTGGTAAATCTCATATTTTTTTTACCTTTTTTTGTGTTAATTTCTGGTTCAAAAACAGTTCTTAGATAAAGTTTACTAATCAAAACAAATCCATGTGACTCAGCTGTTCAATTTGTCCCTGAACATAAGAGGTGTCTCATGTTCATTTTTTTAAAAATCTAATTGGAAATCAGAATTGGAAAAAAATCTATGCCATGTAAAACTATTGTGTTTTATACGTAGGGATTTCCATTGTACATTAAACAAGTTTTAAACACATTTTTTTTAAATAAAACAAATAAACAATCATTCATTCATGTGAGACATAAAGAACACCATTCCACTAGATATTGATTGAAATGGTTATTAATGAATTTAATAATGTGATATAAACTATGTTTATTCAAATTTTTTGGTTTCTGACACATTTGAATAACTATTTAAATGCACCAAATTGACCAGGGACACTGTTGCTGTTCCTGAGAAATAAAAATAACAGGAGGGCTAAAATGACGGTTGAGCAATATAAAACATGGTATGTTGGATTTCCAGCTGCTCAGAGGAGGTGACCACCTGTTTACTTGTTCTGGTGTCAAGTATGTATTGTATTTAGGTTTGATAGACATGGCAATGCAAATTTATATATAGAGCACATTTCATACATAAGGCACACCCAATGCACTGCCTCATGGCATTTCAGGTAACTGCCGCAGAGGGAGCATCAACCAGTTGTTTGGTCAGATTTAGGAAATAGGCTGCCTCATTGATTTAGGCATTAAACACTATGTGGCCCTCTCTTTGGCCTTTAACAGAATGGACCTTGTTACCAGGTTTTCTGGACCTAAAGAGACAGGCTGGTCTTAGCTTAAGTTACTTGCTAACGAGCTGGCCAGTTTGTTTTAATGCGTTAAATAATACATGATACAACCTGATATGAGGATGTTATCACACTAAATTGCACTGATACTCAAAATTCGCTATCCTGAAAGATGCTGAATAAATAGAGATGCAGCTAGTAATTACCTCCCTGTTATCTGCATCTACACAGATCCAATCTGTATGAACACGATTACGTAAAGCAGTGTTTGTTTATCTCTCTTCTATTCATCCAATTTGCGAGGAGAGATAAGTTAGCATGGCCTTTTTTTTTGGTTTCTTTTGTTTTTCAAAGGATCAGTATGAATGAAAGAGAGGGTTGCGCTTTAGGCAAAAAAGATCATCCCACAAACAAACGCACCTTGACAGGAGTGGAACCTGAAAGAACATTATAGGAGGAAGTGGATACTGCATGGGATGGTGGTAGGAAGTGACACAGAGGTGGCTCATTTGGAATGCAGTCAAGCACTTAAGGCCCTGTAACTTTCTGCAACTTGGCAAGGTAATCGCAACTCAAAGGCCAACAAAAACGATTTCAAGAAGTGCAGTGAACTTGATGTGAACCACACTGAAACCAGGGAATGTACCAAGGGAAAAAATGCAAGAACATGTAGCTGTGGAGCCGCTCGGCTAATACATCAATTTTAGTCACACATTAGTCACAGATGTCACTTATTTTAAGTCAATGCTGACTCAAAGACAGTAAATAATTAAGGTAAGAAAGAATATGGACCCACTGTTAAGCTTGTGGGTATTTTTTTAGAATATATAGTTACTTTCCTGTTGTAACCAACTCATACAGGTTTCCGTAAATCTGACAGACATTTCAGCCTGTTTTCACTCCGACAGTGTCATCCTCAGTCAGGACCCATGAAGTCTCACATCAGTACAGCAGGTAGCCTTTAGCATTTAATTTGAAAGTACTCGTTAAACATAGTGGAACACTATATCTGTGTTATCTAATGAGATGGATATACGTCATCAAGCAGTCTACTTTAAAGATGACAAACTATAATTTATTTATTTATTTATTTTTTAACAAAATGACTTGAGGTCTTAATGATAGTATGTCATGCTTTTGTCAAAACACCCCAGAGATACAGTACAACAGTTCCATTTTCAACCAGGTGTTTACACCTCTGTGCTTAGCAGACAATCTTTTGGGGCAATGTGAGTCAGTCGATGCCACTTCACCCCTCTCTCCCTTGAGGTGTGATTCTTTTGAGATCTATTCTGAGCTACCGAGTGTAAATTTGGTCACAAATTACACTTACTTAACCTTTGAAGCTCATTATTAACATAAGAGAGAGCATATACCTAGCCTTAGAGCTGACACTAGCACACACAGGAAGCTGAGCTCAAATCTCTACACATCAAACTAAAAAAAAATTCTTGACAGTTTTTATTTAAGTACTTAGGCCTACATTTGACCCATCCATAGACAGCTGGCACCGATTCTTTTTTTGCACACAATCTCATCTAGAGTCATGTGTTAAACTGGCCCAGGTTTTTAAATCAACACTAGATGTACTGAAATAATTTAACATAACGCCATGTTTACATTGTGTAACAATATTACTTGCAGGATATGCTTGGTAAACCCTGGGCTTAATTGTCAGTCCATTTCTCTGTGTTTTATCTAAAGTTTAAGAGGCTAACATTAAGACTTGTTGCTTACATGGGTAACATTTCACCAAGTTTATTTTTTTAACTGTCTGATTCCTGTGCAACTCCATGGATTCTGCATTAAATGAAAAAAAATAGAAAATTTGAATTTACAACTTTGGTTTAGGATAAAAGAAATTACAATAAAAAGTCAGGATGTAAATCATTAGAAGTCCTGGCTATATTTGTTCTTAAATGAAATTTATAAGTGGTAATGAAACCTGAACATCAGAAACCCAAATATATGATAAATCAATACAGAAGGAAAGTATTGTTTTTCACAAGGAAAATGTGTTGCCTATACCTCACCAAAAAGTGAATTTAAAAAGCCAGTGGTATGAGAAGTAAACTGCAAGTGAATGACAACAAGGAGGCAGAGAAATACCCACCTCAAAAGTCTTGAACTCAAGTCTTATGTTTTATGGATCCTGCAGCTGCTTCAACTAGAGGTAGGTCGCCACCCTTCCTGAGCCTGGTTCTACTGGAGGTTTGTCTTTCCTGTTAAAAAGTTTGCTTTTCCCTGCTCCACACTCAGGATAAGGGATGGAGTCAAAAGAAAGATTAAATGCAATCTGTTGGTTTTGTTAGCTTGGCAAGGACCATGCAATAAGTTTTATACTTTAGCATTTTGTCCTTTGGGAATGCCTTTTTTATGCTTTGATTTAATCAATCAATCAATCAATCAATTAATCAAGTATTTTTAAGACTTATATGAACTCAGTTATTATAAAGTTGACTAATGCGGATCATATAACAGATTTGTTTTAATCGGAATAAAACTGTACTAGAATAAGATGTATTGAATTGGACTTTCTGTAAAAATGCTTTGAGATGACTTAATTATGAATTGGTGCTGTACAAATTGAATTGAATTGAATTTTTTCCACCTGGGGTCAGTCACCTTATAAATACCTCGGGAAAGTAGTTCAATGAGCAAGACACCATACAAGCCATTTTACTAAAGAATGATCATGTGTTGAACTGGTAAAAAAAACAATATCTAATATCATGCAGAAAGACTTGAAACAAACCATGTGAAGAAGTCCACTAACATGCCACAGCTTAACCAGTTCTGTACAGTGCGATTGGCAAAAGTTCCTACATGTGCAGGGGGACAAACTCAAGCAAGCATGAGAACGACAGAGGGAAAGGCTTACATGTTTACTGTACAATTATATTTAATGTGTGTCCAGAAGTACATGGCCACTGAAAAGACTCTTTATAAATCATAAACGCATCAGCAGAGCACAATGACAAGGCAGCACACATGCTAACCATCATCAGAGTTGCCATAAATGTCAACCCTGTCCGTGGATGCCTGGTATTATAGTACAGGACAAGGAGATGTATTGGTGATTGACCTGATTTTTTTCCATGTCGAGAGCACTCTGGCTCTACATGTCCACTATACATGAACATACATAAAAAATACATTAAATCTTGTTTACATGTAAAGAGAGTACAGTGAATGCCGTAATAAAAGACTGAATCATAATGCAATGGAAATGGAGGCTGATAAAAAGGAAGAGTATAAGGGGAAAGGCAGGGGTCAACTTACATAAAGGGAGCCATTGTTGAGGTGCATGTCCTGTAGTGGAGGATTGCTGCAACTGCCATTCAGTGCAAGAAATTGATGTATGAATGTGGCTGTATTTTAATGTATAGTATGTAAGCTTACTTATATTACAACATGAAGAAGTGGCAAGACAGTCAGATTAATAAATGTGGGGAAAAACGACAGACAGGAAGAAAAAGACTCAATTTGATAATATGTGGGATGACAGATGTGAACCACATTCGGAGAAAATTGCACAGTCTGAATGCACAACAAACAAAATATCTCTGAAAAATACTGCTCAACACAGTGGAATATATGCAGAGTTCGCAATGACAAAATAGACCTACTTATCCAGTTCTTATTTGCAGTGCTCTGGCACAAATGCCAAAGTTGTTTTCTGCAGAGTTGTGCAAATTTAAGGAGGTCTTCTCACCCTGTTTTCTTCTCAAACACACACCCCAACTTCCAACTGCTTCTGTCAGCACACACAACACATACATATGCCACACACTCACAAGTATGCAAACTCATCTGTTCAGTTATGTCATACACACATGCAATATCCACACACACACTTACACACAGGCAAGTACCCCTTGGCACCAGAATTCAGGTTGCTATTGCTGTATGGGCCAATTTTAGCTTTTTAATAATACTAGAATAGTCTCTACCTGAGGTGACCCCAAGGAGAGAAAAAACAATTCAAGTCTCCCACAAGTCCTGGACTTAAATCCTCTCAATTATCCTAAAGGGAAAATAACACTTCCTCTAATAATTCCTTTGGTCTTTCAGTCCAACATTGATGTCCTTTTGTGTTGGATAAGGCCATTGGCTCTGACACGTGTATAATTGATTATGATATTAACAGCTAAAATCATTCAGTTCATTTTTGCTGAGTGAGTGGGGATAGACAAGACGTATAATGGCTTTGAGCAGTCCAATCCATTGCTTATCCCTTTTGCTTTAGTTGAGAAAGTATTTAAACGGACTAGAAAACACTTTCTTTTGGTCTGTTTCCAGCCCAGTTAGTTTTTCCAAAGTATTAGAGTAATATGCTGTATATATGCTAGAGAATGAGCTTATACTATGTGCAGTGATAGGGAGGACAAACATAGTTGTCATGGAGCTTTATAGTCTGCTCAAGTTCATTTGGACAGAGGGGTTGCGTCAGAATCTCATGGAGAGAGAGGAGGGAAGACAGTGCAAGAGGACATGGTTTCTGGGCTACCGCTCAATAAAGGAGCAGAACACAAATTACTTTAAGTGTGTTGAAGTGAGCCATTTCAAAGGGCAGTCCTGGGCCAGCACTCTTTGACCTTATCTTAAGGGAACGATTAGTGATTAGAGTTTAAATGTATCCAATGACAGCCCTTAAACATAAATCTTCAAGTGCTCCATATAACTGCACAGATATCCATCCAAGTTGATAAGTTTCAAATTAGATTTAAGTAAAAAAGAAAAAGAGAAAAAATGCTTTATTTTCCATATTATGTTTAATTTGTGCCTTATCCTAACATATCAAATGATGTTTGCCACTTTATTGTGGTGGATGGGTCTGAATACTTCCATGAACCAGACGTCTGTGTTGTCTGGGGTATTATTAGGCCCAGGTGGGGTCAGACTAAGTATGATTTGAAGACCTTGATGGATCAGCATCAGAGCTACTTCACCTGAAATTGGGAAACCAGGACCCCCGTCCTGGAGCCTGGCCTGGGAGGGAACTCACCAGTGAGCACCTGATGGGAGAGTTTTGGTACCTGGGGCTTGGCTGGGCCCAGCCCTAAAAAGGCCACAAGTTGCCACCTCAACATGGGCTCACCACCTGTGGGGAGGAGAATTGGGGCTGGGCACCCTGTGAACTGGGTGAACTGGTAGCCAAAGGCAGGGACCTAAGCGATCCTTGGCTTTGAATGTCACCTCTCTGGTGGGGAAGGAGCCTGAGCTGTTGCATGTGGTTGAGGGGTATACTGGCGGCACAGTTTATGCTCTGGAACCATGTCTCTTTGACAAAAGTTGGACCCTCTTCCACTGTAGAGTTGCTCCCAGTTATAGGGGGCTTAGCGGGTGTGGACATACTAATTTATCAAGGTCTCTTTTACAAACTAGGAAAAAAAGGCTACCACAGGGGTGGGTAGCCTTTCTTCACCTTCATGTGGGCCAATTTATTATTATTTAACAAATTATAATCCTCTCAAATGCATTTAAATGTGTGTTTATGTCATAGAGTCATAGAGCATAATTTCAATGAGCCACTATTTTGATTATAATGTTGAAACTCATTAGAAATTTTTTTTTTAAGCTTGACAGATATGTTTAGCATTTGGTCATGAAGTGTTGAAATGGACTGATATGATTTTGGTTGACCCTTAAGTCTGAACATCACAACATATCCTTAAGTTAAATTTCAGGGTTGATGCATGCAATAGATAGCTTCAGAACAAACTAGAATATAATATGGTGTCTAAAGATATAAACTTTGAATTCTCTATACAGTTTTTATGCAACAATAATATGCTGGAAAAACTGCCCATGGCCATCAACCGCATGCCAGAGCCATGCAGCTTCAGAGCTAGAGATATGTGGAAAAAATAACAGAATGAGAACTCTGGAAGAGAGAAGCATAAACGGTGTAGTATTTCAGCCATACAGGAGGAAAATATAGGAGATGAGAGACATTCAGCCTCACGGGAGGTCCAAGTGCTTTAATGCACCATCATGCTATCACAGATGCTGGCTTTTAAACTATGAGCTGATAACAAGCCGGATTATCTTTCTTCTATTGAGCTGAGGGAATGCAGCGCCCATGATTTCATTTAAGAATTTCTAATCGTAATTCTTCAGAATACAGAGCCGTTCTCCACGCTGCTGAGAGTTTTTGCCTCGACTGGACAATTTCACCTCTGGACATATCAGAATCAGAAAGTCTTTTATTGTTGCTGTGCCTGAAGATCAACATATATGATCCCGAGACCATGCTGTGTTTGTCAGTAAACAGTCATCTGATATGATCAACTATTTGCCCTCACAGGCTTTTATATTAAAAGTGAACACTTCTTATCTATCTCTTTGAGGTAGTTTTGATCAAAATTTTACACAAACCTATTTTTTGGGGAAAAATCATACACATTTAGCCCTTGAAATAAATATTTTTCATTTTCAAATTAATACCATGCAAATGAATAGTGGAGAAGAGAAAAGACAGGAGGCCTGTAACGTCAAAGGGGAGCTGGTGGAACACATAGCCTTATCTGTGGTTTGTATCCCATGGTTACCATATGCCTAACACCACTGGGAACCTGGGCCGGAGAAAGCAGGGTGACGCACTGGACACACTTGCACTGCAGGATAACTGGCACCCAATACAAATGCATACAAATGCAAACACACTTGCGCCATAATTTCACTGAGCATGAGCGCACCACTGATGTCTTTCTCACACAGGGGGTGGTGTTTCTAATTCCATCTTGGGTTCGAGAGAACACAGAAGGCTAATATCTGCAGGATCTCCAACTGGGAGAGGTAATACACCTCTAACCCCATGAGACCATCCTGACAGAAAGAGATAGATGGAAAGAGAGAGACAGGCAGAGAGAGGGATACATTCAGAAACAGAGAAGCAGACAAAGATGCAGAGAGAACAAGGAGTTTAAGGGACAATATTTGACGAAGTCAAAGACAGAGACAGCAGGAAGAAGAAAAGGGAGGAAGAGAGTGCAGCCTATTATCTCTGTGTAGAGTCCTGGGAGGAACAGCCTGTTTGCAGAATGATATCTATCAGCTCCCTGGCTGTCTTGGGAGATGTTGCTTAACTGTGGTGTACTTTACGCAGATAAAGCATGCCCATGTCTCTGATAGAAAGAGACAGACAGATAGTGGCAAGGTGAAAGGGGAAGATGCAGAAGTAATGTCCAACAGATTGGCAGACAAATGACTGCTGGAACAGCTGATCACCTCCTCAAAAAAAAAATCTCATTACTGATTAGATGATGAAGAATCAAAGTCATATTACATGACAGACTGGTAGCGTCATGTCGCAGCACAAATTAAACATGATTATTGCTTTATGCAACTTAAAAAACATGAAGGCTGAAAACAATTAAAAAGCATGCCAGGAAAATGAGAAAATTCCTCCCAAATTGATTGGATTTGCAATTGAATCATTTTGGAATGATTATGCTAAACAAGGTTTGTTAATTCATTTTATCAGCATATCCTGGTTGACTTGCTAAACCTTTACAGACTGACCCAAGAAATAATGGGCAGATCATTCTTTTTTTTAATTTGGCCCTTTAACAAAATCTAAAAAAAAAAAAAAAAAAAAAAAAAAAAAAAAAACAAAACAGAACAAAAAAAAATGTAAATGAGGCAGATTCTCACCTACTGGTCAAACAACTCTGAGCGATCGCAGGTTCCAAGTGCAAAGTGGCCTCGGGAGGGAGATGAAGGTTCTAAGTGGGAGAACCCGCGCAGAATGGCTGGCTGAGATTGCACAGGATCTTCAGCATATTGTGCTTTTAGCTGAAAATCACAGTCACTGATGACTGCTTACTGTTTGGTGCGGATGCAGTAACTGAGGGGCTATTCCGGCTGCAGACTGGCACAATTAACAAAGGAACAAGGTTATGATAGAGTTGGCTGTGATGCTTAGAGAACGATTGCCTGGATCAATGAGATGAACACTTTTTTAAAAGTTCCACCAACATTCACTAAAGGCTGAACAAACCTTTGGAGAACCCTTCCCAATGACCATTGCCCTTCCTCTTTTTTCCTGGTCCACCACAGCCGCTGTTGCATGCTTTTATCAGATTGTAGTGCATATCTGAGCCTTCCTTAATTGTGTCAAAATACCAGTTTTCCTCAATTATAAGGACAAAAATACAGGAAAAATAAACACTTTATTTTGTTTTTTTGTTTGACTATTTTATACAGCTCTCATTGTCAGGTACCAGCTGTCACAACAGGGCTGATTGACCAAATGTATCTAATTTCTTGCATGATATCTATAATCCACAGTGAATATGTAGGAGATGAAAACTTTCCATTTGAAAACTGTCAGCCTTCTGGCTAACTAAGTTTGGGAACATTTATGATTGTTCAAGAGCTTCTCGTGTGGCACAATGCCTAATAAAGCAGTAAAGTGAGCTATCTACCATTTACTTTAGCATTTTAGAGAAAGTGTTACAGCCTTTGAGAACAGCTACAAACTGAGCAATAACATGTCTTTCAGATGGATGATAAATAAATTCTATGAATAATTTTCAGCCAGTCTACTTCTGTGATGTGTACCGTACATGCAAGTCTTCCTCCCGTTTATTCTTAAGTTCTTGTAGAGTGACTGAAAAGAGATTGTAAAGAGATTGTAGACCTTGCCAATATGTTGTCTCAGGCAGTGATCCCAAGCATTGGTCCTCAAGGCCCACTGTCCTGCAGGTATCAGATGCTTCCTGCTGCAACACACCTGATTCAAATGAAATGGATCTCTGACAATCTCTGCACAAGTCTGTTACTGAGCCATTAATTTGAGTGTGTTGAAGCAGGAAAAAAATTGAAATCAAGACCTGAGGAGGCTTTGGGGACTGGAGTTGGGGATCCCTGGTCTTGGGTCTTTTCTCCCCTTAAAAATAGAGACCAAAAGAGAACAGAGAGGGAAAAACAGAAACCAGTCATGCTACGCTTTAAAATTTTGTATTTGTAAATATCTGAAAAAATGGGGCAGCCATGTTGGAACAAAACATTTTTAATTTCTCTAAACTTCTATTTGTACTTTATCATTTATTGTTTTTGGCCACAAAGTAGATTCCAATTTATTTTATGTTTGTGGAATTTCAAACGTACACACACCTAATTGCAGAGATTATCTCGTTCCCTCTGTTATGGAATCAAAAACAGTGCTATTTAGCAAACTCTTTGTCATGTTGGCCTGTTGGCAAATGCAGATGGTAAAAAAAGCTGAAAAGGATCTAATATTCAGTCCTTGTGCAAACTAAGGAAAATATTTCTACTTGCATTATGTACACCCTGTCAAAATAAATCATGACAATTATTTTAAACAAAAGAAGTAAGATATGTGCATCCTACTAAAAACAAACTTGGAATACGTTTCCCAGCGCCTGTTATGTTATCAGTAAATTATATTGCTGGAATTGCCAATATCCAATATAAAATTTTCAAACTGATACCAGCCGCTACGATACCATGCCGATAATTTTGTGCATCTCTAGTTATAACCATGACCTTTCAAACTGTATCTTAAACAATGCAGCATTCAGCCTTGAAACCCTAAGCCTATTTTGATTGAAATTGCATTCTTTTAGGAAAATGACTATAACTCGGAAACCACAAGGTGCATTTGAATACTTTGTATGTCATATTAAAGGAAACACTTGTGGGATTTACAAAATGTGTTAAATACAGTATATATGTTACTGGTGAAGAATAAATTAGGATGGAAAACTGCAAAAATGTAAACTTCGCCTAAAAAAAACACTTTAAGGATGAGAAACACTTAGAAATTGTCCATGTCGAAGATCTGAGTATATCTGAAATCATAGTACAATAAGTTTACATTAGCCCTGCAAAGTCCTACTCTGCTAAAGTGAAGCAAAACAATATTAGAGTGGTTTTAGTTAAATAAAATCCATGCGAAGTTTCCAAAATTGCCATTTTGGCACAGTTTGGCACAATTGCCACCATTTGTGCCATCTGCATTTTCTTATGTGCAAAACTATGTTTTTCACTTTTATGTTCAGTAGAGTTGAATACAACAGTTTTCCAACTGCTAGCTGTGGGCTCTGCACAGTGTGCGTTAAAAAGCAGCCAAGCTACTCTGTTGTGTGTGTTTGCACCTGCGTACAGCTCTGCAGCAGATAAGTTGATTTTGAGGAATAAGACATCAGTCAATTCATTAGAGCCAGTAGAATGTATCTAGACCCACGTGGGTAAGATTGACAGTACTTTCAGCCAATCAGAGGCAGCAGAAGGCGCTTGTTTGGGACAAACAGGTTTCTGTATTGGTGGATTGTAAAGGCTCCTGTTAGCTTGTAAAGGCTCCTGTTAGCTTGCAAAGCCCTCTGGTGAAATGTGAATGTTTTGGGGCTTAGCAATAGAGAATGATCTCAAACAATTGAGTGTGGATTTACCAGAAAAGTAATATCTTTCGAGGAGAAACGACAAAGGTAAGAGCAATTTTTACAACTAACTTCTGGCTGGGTGGTTTCTGCTGTTGCTCTTTATTGGCCTCTATCTTTGTAATACTTTGGTGTGGAGTGTTGTGAAGCTTATGGTTGGAATCTGCAGAGTCTCTGCTTTCATTTGATATGCATATCACAGCAGTTGGATACTGTTCTTTTCCGTGGAGCCAAACATGTTGTGCATGGGCTGTCTTAGCGCCACGTATATCACATGTATGTGTTGTATTTCATTCAGGTATGATTTGAGTTGTGTTTAGTGAATTTTAAAACGGTTTGAGCTGGCTTGTAGCTTAGACTCTGCAGTTTAATTTGATGTGCTACATTGCTATAATCTGTGTCATTAATGCACTGTTTGCCACTGTATTTTAATAGTACTGACCAAAATCCCCAAATTTGGGGCCTTTTGAGCTTAACTGTCCAACAAAAGATACTTTCTAAGATAGGAAGTTACATTTTAATTGAAATCCTTAAACATAGACTAAGAAGCTGGTTGTCATGTTCATACCTTGTGTTCTCCCCCACTATGCTGTTTAATGTCCCTCAGCCTTTCTTTTCCCATCAGATGATTCACCATGCTGTGTGTCTGCTTGCTGCCTTTCTGCTTCTCTGCTTCTCAGTCTGTCACGGTGCATCCTGTGGTCCTGGTTGAATAACTAATGATTAATATCAGTGGAGCCACCGCCACGGCAACTGATTCACAACATCCATTGATCGAGTTCTTAAAATGAGGAAAAAAACAAAAAAACAGAGCGAACCACAGGAAAGGGTTTGTGAGACTAAATTATCTGTGCTTGCGTACTTACACAGAACTTTAACCTAATATGGTGTTCATGTATTATGAGAGAGTCTGGGATTCTGCAAAGTTTTGTTTTTTTCTAGCTGTTTTTTATATAAGATGCTCACAACTAAATACTCCACTAAATACTTCTTTCTCTATTGTAAAATGTGAAACAAAATGTCTTTTTTAATCATCAATATAAGGCTGCATTGATCTTGTCCAGCATTGTTGCCAAATAATCATTAAGACCCAAGACTGAGAGGTAAATTGTGATAAAACAAAATTAAAATCAAACAAGAATTTAAAAAATAGAAACCTTGTCGCCCTTGTTATAAAGCAAAGGGTTCCAGCATGGAAAGTTGCTTTCTCCCACATGATGAAAGCTTAATTTTTGTTACTTATTCTTATTATTTTACATAAATTGCTGCTCACCTTTCATCTTTGCTGATGCAATTGAGTGTCTGGTCTTTTCCCTTTATTCTATCTGTTTCATCACCTCTATTTTTAATGGCACTTCAGCAGTAATGGTGCACATGTTGGAAAAAAGAATAGCATATTTACATATTTAGCAACCTTGGCATTCAGTGACTATGTCTATTCTACCCGGGAAAAACTCTTGTTGTTTTGATTTAGTTTCCACTCGTTCACCATTTTAGCAGCTGAAGTTTTTCCTACAAACAAATAAAAATAACTAGAATCCCTTCGTTTCTTTGGATTTTCTGGGACAAATGAGATCTTTTTGCAGAAAACATCAGAAAAAGGAATAATAATAAAACACTCCCATTTTATCCTTCTGGAAACCATGAATACAGAGAACCTCATCATTTTTCACATAATATTTCCTGAAATGCGTCCTTAGTCTGTACAAGTGTGTGCCTTTTTTATCCACACACATTTGACAGTTACAGGGGAGTCAAGAACATCAGACCTGTCCACCAAACTCAAATCCTGT
>JAOXYM010000010.1:25072010-25095855 GCA_028567055.1 Leptatherina wallacei | reverse complement strand
ATGTATGTATGTATGTATGTATGCATGTATGCATGTATGTATGTATGTATGTTTGTATTGTAACAACTTAATAAAGCCTGAATGCTTCACTAAGAAATAATGGCAAACGGCAAAATTTTTGCTTTTATTAAAAAACATTACTCTACTTTAATTTTACCTGTAAATCAAACCACACCAACCAGCAGTACTGACCCAGGGTTAGCATATTAAGTCATACAGTGTATGGTTATTAAAGACTGGTATAATGTCCCTTTTCACTTCCACCGTATATCATTAAAATAAAGTGTGCAAAATCATGCAAGTGTGGTACATGAGAAATGCAATAAAAATGTAATATATTGCAATCCCATAAGACCCAGAGAGCAGACATGTATGCAACAGTTGAAGTGAAAGTGCAATGCAGAATATCAGTACCTTTGGTCTCTCCCCATCCATACATTTTACATATTGTTCCCTCTGGAATGGAGCATCCAGCTACAGGCAGCTGAATAGTATGGACATTGTCTGCAGGAAGGGCAGGCCTGGACATATTTAATGAACACACAAAATACAAAACATCATCCTCATCACACAGCCAGAAATATATATATCAATTTATCATAGAAAGTTTTTTCCAGACACTTACTTTGAGAGCCTTAGGAGGGCTAAATTGGAGCCATCAGGGCCACATATCACATGAGCTATACTGACTTCTTGTCTCTTGGACCAGTCAGGAGCACCCTCTCGAATGTCAGAGACTCCCAGCCACACCCGATACTCACTGAGGTCTGGAACGCTGAAGAGACACAGAAGTTGCAATTATTCCACACAGAGCAAAAAAAATTACATATGGACTCAAACATATGAACATAAGATAGTTAAAGGTTCAAGCAAAAAATTATTGACTATAACAGCATGTAGTGAAATTACCAGGAAGAGAAACACTGCCTGTCGGTCAGGACCCACTCCTCTCGAATCAGTGTACCGCCACACCAGTGAACTGACCTGGTAAGGGCATAAAACACACATTACCCATGATGGACTAAACTAAGAGATCAGACTCTGTGGAAGGCAGTAAAAAGAGTCCTTTTTACAAATGTTATACTGGAAATTTAAAGAAATCCAAATCCAATCCAGTCTAGATATGGAAAATTTAAGGGGAGGGGGACATGGAGGATGGCTACCGTTAGAGTCTAATCTGTTGGAGTATAGGGGGAAAATGAATAGCGTGTTAAATGCTTTACCCTTTCTGTATGCTAACCATCCAGCTGCCGTCTGTTATGCCAACCGGACCCCCTCCTACGATTCTGGTCCTTTTATGGATAAAACATCCCACAGTAGATGGCTCAACTAGAAAAGCAGAAACACACACACAAATACACACTCAATATTGTAATTTATCTAATTTCAGTATACACCTAAATTTAATTTAAGCCATAAATATGCATTCAGAGGTAGAAATGTGATATTGTTAATGCTGTAATGTTGTTTACACAGTCACAAAACAAGTGGCTTAATGATCCGTCATAATCATTATTTATAATAAATAACCAGTTATGCTGATGAGACCATTAATTGAGGTGATTATATCCAGTTTACAGAACACATGGATGTAATTTGAACTGTGTGTCAAAAGTAGGAGATTAATCCTTTGTTGTGCCTAAACCTTACCCTACATCTAAATCTAACCTTAGGTTGATACCCCAAAGCCAAGATTTGACCTTAAAAAAATCACTTTAATTTCAAATTAAATGATAGCTGGACATAAAAAGGACTCCATGATATTCTTGAAACAAAACAAAAGAAAATTCAACCAGACTTTAAGGGTATCACATGCAGATCAGCAGCTTAGTCACTAACAAAGAGGTGCTTACTCACCCAGAGTAATGGTGTTCTGCAAAGAATCACCTGCAGAGAGGAGAAGAAACGAATAAGTCATAAAGGAAGATCGACTGATACAAGATAGGAGGTGATGTCACATTTCAGTTTAAATTTGAAGTCACTCGTCAGCTTGGGCCTCTTGCTGTCTTTGCATTTATTCCTGTATATCGTCCTCTGGGAGAAGATACAGTTCTATCTGTTCCAGAACCACCAGATTGGCCCACATCCTCTATCCCCAGGCAATGAGGCGACTGAATGAACAGTCCCCTGCCACCCTCTCTGCCCCCCACCCATCATCACACACCGTACACCACAACTGCAATAACTGGGAAATAAATGTTGCATTGCTGCAGCTTTCAAACAGCATCCCACACATCTGAGTTTACAGCCCCAATACTTATTCTTTTTCACACAGAAGGTGGGACTTGAATATTCCACCACTGAACTTACATTTTTACATTTTTACAATTTTCAAGAGGGACTTTATACATATAATGCTCTACTTGACAAAGTAAATTTGCTTGGCACAAAACAGCAGCCAGACAATTATTCTGCTTGCTACATTGGTGGACAAGATAGGTAAAATAAATAAATAAATAACTTACATTTTTAGCATATTGAGTGAGTTTTCTGCTATTCATCTGTTACTGTTTTAACAACTGTGACTGGAATGGGTATTTTTTATATTTGGGTTGGCACTTTTTGCTCTTTTAATAACTTTTATGCCAATGTTAAGATTTTAAACAATATATTGTTGTTACAACTGAGTTATTATGACAATTATGATTAAGAATTGAATTGAAAATAAATGAATTTTTTTTTTTTAAATGAATTGAACTGAACAACTTTTTTAGGGTCAACCGTGCCTCATAGAGTCAAAAGGGATAAACTAAATCCCCCTTTGATCCCCCATTAGAATAAAGTGAGATATGGATTTTTTTCACATTACAAACTTTAAATGACAACCACTAGTCATGAATTATCAACTCTAAAATGGGTCTCTCCTGATTATAGACCTATGTTTGAGGATGTCATCAGGTTTTAATTGAGTCAAAGTTTCATTATAACAGTTACATATCTGAACTGCATACTTCACTCTATCACTAAGTATTACTACACATTTTACACAGCTCAAGGCTGGTACATAAAAAAAAAAACATTATTAGGAAACCACCTTCTTATTTTTTAATAAAACTGGGGTCATCTGGCTAAAACATACAAATACAGAAAACAAATACTGTTTCAGCATTTTAACAGCTAATTGGAAATATGGACTGTATTTAACCAGATTTTTGTTTAGCCAGGGGCACACAGCCGCATCAGTTGTGGATCTTCTTTGACCTGCACTGATCTGCAAGTATTGATCAGCCTGAACACTGCAAATACCTTTTATATGTATGTATCCAACCACTCGGAAAGAAACCAAAGGGATAATGTGTACAGTTCTTCATTTAGAAGAATGATAATCCCACATACAGATACATACAGTCACAGGCAGAGCCACACATCCCATTCATGTACTTACAAGGTTTTACGTTGCAGTAGTCCCATCGAATTGCAGAATTGTTGGTGTAACACCAAGGACCGTGTTTGTCTTTATCAGGATTTCTGCAGAGGTTTCCCTCTAGGCTAACCGTCAGCATGCCCCTCTCACCACTGGATGAACACAGAAAAAGACAGAAAAAGCCCTTAACTAATCTTTCATCAACATTTAGAAAGCCACAAAAACAATGTTAAAAACAAATTATTATTATTTATTTTTTTCTCCTTTAAGCATATAATTTGGCACTTGGTGAGAGTAAAAAGGATTTCCCAGTGATTAATAAGTATTATTACAAGCTGAATGAATGTAGCCAGATAAGATCTGGACAGTCAAACTACACAGCTGTGTAGACTCTCTCCCTCCAGACAAGATAAGAAAGTGATTTGCAAAGGAATTACTCACTGAAGCAGCATAAATCCACCTACATTCACATATTACGTGTATTGTGTAGCGTATTCTCATACAGCATTTAAAAGTCATTTCCCAGGCAGGATTCTTCAGCTAGTAAGGTGGAAAATGTAATGAAAAAATTAGGCACAAGAGAGGGGTTTCAAATCACAGTGATCCAGAGGTTCAAATCTGTGTTTATATCTATTATATTTCCGGCACAGCCAACTCTCAATGCGGCTGAATAACCCTGACTTTTGACCTATGGAAAGGAGCCAAGCAGTGGAGCTGAGTGGCTTTGAAGTGTTCCTACAAAGGAAGGGTTTGGGGTCAGAGGTCAGGAGTGAAGTGTATATCCCCCAACGAAATTATGACTGAGAGTCATTCCAGCCGAGTTAGGTCATCTTCAGGGAAACACTTTGCCGGCCATTAGGAGATGCTGGAGACACTAGTCATGGTACCCACAGGAGCTGTTTTCTCCTCTTGAAACCAAGAGGCTTAACATGATCCACTAACAACAATAAGACTTAACTAAAGGTCAGAATAAGGTGCCTCTGTGCATTACTTCTGTGTTTCAGGTTTGCATACATGCTCAGTGTAAACACAGATACACTTTCCTGCACACTGGGACTGTCATGAACAACCATGTATCGCTGGGACTCCAAGCATTCTCATTTAAGTTAAAACTCATCAAATTTGCGTGTTTTCTGCTCATTATGATTTGATTCTGTTTTTGAGCTGTTAACAATCCTCTACACTTCATCAGGCTCCAATGGCTAGCATGTTGTTGAACTGCATGACATCTTGATCTCTATTTTAGGCAGAGACCCACGTCTGCGATTTATTAAGGGTGCAGGTCTGTTTTTAACATCATAGAGTTTGGAAAAGTTATTAAGCTAGGAAGTAGCAGAGTTCCAGCAGGCTGACCTGTTGCTGTGGTCTCTCCAGGGAGCACAGGGCAGGTTTGATCTAGTCCTTGACTGCTGCCCTTGGTAATTCTCTCCAAAGCCTTCATAGCAGTCTAGATTTGGAGAGAAAAAGGTGAAAAAATAAGGATAAGTATCCTGGATGCACATTCAAGAAACATTAAAAAATTCTGTACAGACTTTCTTTAAAGTTTAAAGAATTTAAATGTGTATTTATTGTCAGTTAATATAGCATTTTTCTTATGATTGTTGTTGATGTTATGCATTTGCAGCAAGAATTCTAATCTTATTACCAAAATTTAGAAATCCAACACAAAACATGATTGCAGTGGCCACATCGCATCTTTATTGAATCCTCAATACAGTGTTGAATTGCAAATGTTATAACCGGTTGACCCCATCTGTGCAAACAGAATAATGTATAAATAAAGGAATAAAAACAACCTTTAGTCAGACTATCATGATGTGACTGGATCTAGACCAGGCAAAGCTGGGAACACTAAATAAGTCATCCACAATGACGCCTTAGAAAAACATGGGTCATAAATAAGTTATTGAAGCTGTCTGTCATCCTGCATTTTATTTCTATATGGGAATGTATTCAACCCTCAAGGGTAGCACAACCTCAGAGTGGGTTGATAATCCCAATGCAAGGCCACAGAATCTCCACCAAATATCCCCCAAATCCCTTGGGAAATTTGAATTTGTGTAATCAGCCATAGATCTACATCTTTCCATTCCCAATCTTTCGCCAGCTCAGAAGAATCTGAACCAGCACTACTCCTTCAACCCCATCTTTCAGTGTCCAGTGAGACCAGGCTGTCCTTTAACTGCTGTCAGATTTTATTTATGTGAGATGTGGTCGTCAGTTCTTCCCACAGGCCAGTAGGGCTGCACTTTTCCATAGGGAAGGAGAAAATGTGGTTTTAAACCAATATGTGTGGTTATAAAGTCTCATATGAACTCTGCTACGACATAGAAAAATACAAAATGCTTGTCTGTGTTGGATGTAGATAAAATACTCTTTTTACTTGTGGCGTTCAGTGTCAAATGAAGTTGTTGAATCTCTCACCACTGACAGGACTCATCTGGGTGCCACACTGAGGGATATTTGTGCAAAACATAGTGCGAAATCTTGGGTCTGTAGTGAAGCACCAAGGGAATTCTTGACCATCTGGATTCCGACAATAGTTCTCTCTCAGGTCCCTGAAAAACACAGAGAAACTCATCCTGTGATCTGCTCAGATGTAAGTGTACACTGGTGGGTGAGTGAGCGGATGGCTTTCTCATCTGAGTTTCTGACTCACTTGCATGGGTAGGCTTGAGGTATGAAAGTGTGGTTGTGGGGATACTGAGAATACCAGCGCTGGCAGGTGAGTCCACTGTGCGTCATGTCCATGGTCCCTCGGTAGCCCTCTCCTCTGGCCTGGTAACACTGAGTGGTTTCTACCACATTACTTTTAGAAGGAGTTTCTGTGGAAAGCAATAATATATTGGACGTGGTAAAAACAGGTCTCACCCACATTTTTCTTTCTTTTTTCGTGAACACCAATGTTGAGGATTCACAGGATCTGAGAGCCAAAAAAATGCATCTGTATTATTCTATTATAAAAAAAAAATCAACCAGTAAATTATGTCCTGGTCTAAGTCACTCATTTCAAGTGATCCTGTTGTATTCATTTTATAAAAGATTTGCTGATTCAAAGCAAAAAGAAAAGATCTAGATATAGACAAGTCACTACTACTTTCTGTGATCTCAGTCAGATCCCCTTGTAGTCTTTATGTCCACTTATAGGGAGCAAAATGGTGACAACAAGCAAACTCACAGCTTCCAAACAGCTGTGCACAAACAAAGGTGTGACATGAACGTGCTAATATGTGTTAGACACTAAAAAAAGCTTATGCTTTGAATATCATCCCCAAAATTAAGCTTTGCTTTACATTTGCTGCCAACATTCACCTTTTTAATTCAAACTAACATGCAATTCTTGGTATTCGTATCGATATACATTCACTGCCCTCAATACATGCAGAGTGAAGAATTGTGGGTATTCATCTAATGTACATGGGCATGCGCGCAGACCTCAAAAGACTAACAGAGTGTTGCTTTGCATTGGTCAAATGATGATTGGCAGACAGTTGGAGCCAAAAGGAGAGCAATGACAACAGATTTCATCACTAAAAGGTGCAAAGCTAATTTACCTTCTGCTACATAAGCACAGTGTTTGCACATGTAACTATACCAAAACAAAAAAGGAACATCCATTTGTAATTGTTTAACTTGCTCATTTTAAGCTGCGGTTTGCATGGAAAATGCAATTAACTTATAAAAGCCCATTTAACTGAAATGGTGGATGAAGAGATTTTGAAAGTCGTGATTGTGAAATTCCAACAGGCTTGAACTTTTTCCAGAACAGGCTAAACTTCATCTTACCTCTGTCTCTGCCCTGAAACCTTGGTAAAATGGATCATAGCTTCTAAACGGGAACTATGAAAGTCTCAAAAGACCACACATAATTCTGTCGGCCATTTTTAGATACAATGCAGGTGAGTTTTCCACCAGCAGTTCAAGACCATTTCACAGGGGTCAAAGCTCCTCCAGCACATTGTGATTAGCTTTTCCACAACAGAGCCATAAAGATTAAGTAAATCAGACATACTAAAGTGTGACAGGCTCACATTTCTTCTGAATGTAATTCTCTGCAAATTGACAATTGAGCCTGGATCTCCTGATTATTGCTGGTCGCAAACTTCAAACAAAACGAAAGTGTGCAGTCGTTGTTTTTTTTTAGAAAGTTGAGTGTAAAAAAAACATGGTGTGGAAAAATCTATGCCACTTGACTAAACAGAACTGTTTACTGCTGTAAGCTCCATCCTAAAAAATTTTGAGCCTTCAGAAAGCACTTCCCTTCAAGCAAGAAATGGTTTCTCTTGCATTTAATTTAGACCCCAGGTCCTCAGTCACACATAGCAGGATGTTAATTCCCAGCTGTCAACACCAAATGGTTCAGCCTGTAGCACACACTTTACTCTGGCTGCAGCCAAATCTGCAGGCCTCAAAGTTCCACTGTGTCCTCACCCTAAGGTCTTGTATTAACTTGAGAGCTGCAAACATTTCTGTTTATCTGGATATTTTCATTTTGTACAAAAAAGGAATTAATATTCAGTGATTACGCTCTGAGGAAATATTCAGTGTGATATCACCACTGACATGATCAATGGCTACAGTAATGATGTCTTTGCTGTTTAGTTTTAGCAGAATAAGCCTCCTCTGGGAGTTTAGAATACCCACAGTATAACTAGGCTGGCAGTTCAACTGGAAAAACAAGTCAGAAAATATCTTCTGTTCCACTTTTTATCATAGAAGCTGTGCTTCTGTGATAAACCGTAAATTCATTAGCCTGCAGCATAACACTGCACGTCACTGCATCCAAAAATTGTCTAAAAGCTGCTGTTCTTCAAGTCTATAAAACAACGTTTTCTGCCTCCACAATTAGTCTAAAAATAGATTTGTACTAGTTTGACCGTAAACAAAAGAAGGGACTTTGTCAATGGAACACTCCTCTGTTTCACTGTCTGTTGCGCTGTCCTCGCTGCCTTGTTTTGATTAAAACTAACTGGGTCGTAAACTTGGTCTGTTACCAAAAAACTCCATTTCAAAGAGAAACTGAGAGAAGGATACAGTGCACAGGGTGGAGGACCATTTTTAGAAGAGAGAAAACAGAGGGGAACAGTGAATCACTGCGTCCTCATGGATGAATGCCATCTAGTAAACATTTTGCCAGGATCGCTGATGATTGCTGCAGGCAAGCAGGCCAGTCACACACTGGAGAGAACAGATCTGAGCCTAACAATAACACCAGTTCTCTGTTTTGTGTTCCTGAAGACTGCAGTGGCTGTTTTAGTGACTTGTCACTGATTGCAGGGTCAAATACAAATAGTGCATCTGCTGGTTTATTACAAGCTCAAAGATGCTCAAAGCACAACAACAGCTCTGGCTCTTACACATCAATCACACTGCTTACATTAAGTGTAAGAGGTGGAACGAAAGCGATATGCTTGTAGTGTGTATGACCCTGGTGTTGCATCTGTATGTGTCACAGGAGGTTAACATGGAGCAGTAACTGAGCTCTGTGTAGTTTGTCTACCACACAGAAGAACTTGCATAGAACAATAAACAGCAGGTGAGTGACATGGGGAAAAAATAAACATTCTGGCTATTAGAGAAGACATAACAGAGAACCCAACTAAGTGGGGGGACTCTTCATATGTGTGTGTGTTCCATAGCATCAACCAATACAAGAAAGAGGAGTGGCAAACTGAAGGGTACATGTAGTTGTAAATTCTGTTGCAGTCATACTTCATGGGTCTGCACTGCACACTAACACACCCACTCCCCATCATCATATATTTCAACTTGGGATGCTTGACTTATATCAATGCATTCAACCACACACAAACAAACATGCATGCATGCTTACCGCAGACTTTGATGCTGCAGTACTCCCACGGTGTGTTTGGGTCCGTGGTAAAGCACCAGGGTCTGTGGCGGCCATCTGGGTTTCTACAGTAGTTGTCTTCTAGGCCTTTGTCTGGGTAGCTAATGCAAAACATGAAGAGCAGCCACTTTAACATGTAGACAAAAGCTGCATTAAACTTTATAAGCATAGTGCAAAACAACATTGCTCCCCTTCTGAACTGCTAGCAGAGGAGGAGTGGAAAGACAATTCACCGTCACATGTAGCTGAAACATTAATAACTATAATGATGCATCGACTCCATCTGTGAATTCTCTCATGGGGATGAGGAGGATAATAAGTTGCACCACTACAGGTGTTCAACAGTAAGTCATCCCAAAGTCCCACATCCCTTCAGGCCTGCAGCCTGTAGACATGCAGGATCAGGCTGTAGGATCCTCTCATTACATTAGTGCTGCGAGCAGTCTGGGACCTGGTTTACACAAACAGTGGGATGATTAAGGATGTGTTAACAAGTCCACACTAATCCAGACCACCTGCCACCCAACTGGCTAGAACAGTTTTGACACAGACACACAAAGCTGATCAGCACACAAACCAAGATCATGTAAGGAATATTGATACACATACAGCCTCCCTAAATCCCCAACATACCACGATTAAAGCATGCAATTATACTGGAGTCTCAAAGTATTCCTTTGGGGAAAGTTTTCACCGGCTCACTCCAAATCACTTCATCTCC
The DNA here is from genome assembly GCA_028567055.1 of Leptatherina wallacei. NCBI lineage: Eukaryota > Metazoa > Chordata > Actinopteri > Atheriniformes > Atherinidae > Leptatherina > Leptatherina wallacei. The sequence goes on along the minus strand of JAOXYM010000010.1, from coordinate 25,085,919 downwards.
AGAGTTAAGTGAACCAATTATTGCAACAAGTATTCATAAGAGTTTTGCCATTATATGCTTTAATGTTTGTAAGTTTACATTTGATGGAGCATGCACAGTATGTGTGTGGAAGGGTCACCTTCTGGGGTGGTACTGGTGTTTGTGTGGTTCATTCAGGTCCCATCGCTGGCACTCTTTTCCACTTTCTGTGTGGTCCATGGGTCCTCTGTAATCTTCTCCATTACAGTTCACACACTCAACTGCACAGCAACGAAATACAACACAAATCCTAACACTTAAACTTTACACTTAGAATAGCGCTTACATGCATGCATTGTATTTCAACCTGAATTTTAAAAAAAAGATAGAATATAGTTCAGGTGTGTTCATAAGCTTCCAGTCAGTTTCCTGATGGATTTTAAGATTTCCTTGCTACTTTTTAAAATTTAAACAGACATGCACCATCTTAGGTAAGAGATCTAAGAGCGCTGCATTCAGCCAGTTTCTTTTAGATGCTCCAAGATCTAGATTTATACACAAAGGTGATCAAGCTTTTGGTGGTAGTTGGAATACTTCACTTCTTCATATATGCACTGTTCTTGTTGCAGATATATTAAAATTGTTCCTTAAAACTTACCTCTCCTTCTTGGCAATCATATATATGACAACTTGCTCTTATTCATTGAAGATTTATATCTGATTGTTTTTATAACGTGACTTGGAAGCACTTTTTTTCAATTTTTTTTTGTTTTTTAATGTAATAAATTTGTTTAGTACTTTAGCTGTGGCTTGTCAAAGCAAAAACAGGGCTTTGGACTGTGGGAGGAACCTGGAAAAAGTCACTTAGGCACAGAAAAAACATATAAACTCCATGAAGAACAGCTTCACCTCAGCAACACGTTGTAATGCTCTTGCTGTAAGGTGACAGTTTTAATCACAGTCGCACACGTTACGCAGTATTTCTAAAATAAACACCTTGATAGTAAAATACTAAACGCAGCATAAGGTCGTTACGCTCACATACATTTAATGTGTCTAAGCGCAAACTATGTGCCAGACTAATGAAGGCAACAATCTTTGATGAAGCGAGGGCACCATTCGTTGCATGGTGAGTACTACACGCTCTCTAGTGTAAACAGCAGAGGATGCTGATTGCAAACAGATGTTTTTAAGTCCACTCCTGTCATTACACAACACATTTAATACAACTGGCTGCATGTGCATATTCACTTTTACACGCCATGTTTGTGTCTGCATGCATGTTTCCTATTAGTGCAAGTTAATTTTTTGGAGAAACCCCTCCAGTCATTTTCTTCCTGCAGAGCGCAGGCTTTCTATCAAAATGAAATGTCATTATCTCTGTTCTTCAAGGCTTGATAACCCAGTGGGACACCATATGTGAGTGAGAGAAAAAGGAGTATTGGTTCTTCATTAAAGTGATCCTGTGTCATGCATGCTGGGGAAACAACCCCTCTGACAGCATGAATCCCAGGGAGTTAGATACCAGAGGTCATTTTCATCCCCTTCTTCAGGGAGACTTCAGTGCCTGACAGTAACATTGAGTGATATAATATAAAGGCTGAAACACACTGACAGAATTTCCTTTCATCACAACCATATGTATGCCACAGGGATGGACATAATGGCATAAGGAATTAACATTCTCTAACATTCAGAAAGCAGCTCCTTTAGGTTCAAGACATTTACAGAATCTGAGCCTGATGGAATCAGAGAGGACAGCAAAAACTGAACTACACACCTGGAAACAGCTACAGCTGGCCTCTGCAAATAAAGAAAACCTCTCCCCCCACACACACACGTGCACAGATGCTCAGTGGACCACAGTTAAAGCGAAAGCCGCTTAGTCCAAGTATGTGATTGCCTAATTTGCTGCAGCTCATTTCAGACTGTCAGGCTTAAATTGGTGAGACAATTTGCAATAGGGAATGGGTGTTATTTCAAGTGAACGTTCGCATGCAGGCATATTTTATGTGTGGTTATAGCGTACCCTCCGAACACTGCGGTATGCCACACTCCTGGTGTCGAAGATGTGGCCTGGGGTCAGTGGTAAAGCACCATGGACCAACAGTGGAGTTATCTGGGTTCCGGCAGTAGTTTTCCCTCAGATCCTTCTTCCTGAACTTCTTAGACATGAATCTGTTGGATGAAGAGGAGTAGTTAAACAAACACATGTAACAAAACAAGCCACTAAATATTTCAGCTTGCAAGCAGAGCTACTGCAATCGTTTCTGTTGTCTTCTCTTAATCTCTAACAGAAAGAAGACCTCTTTTCCCATTTACAACATCTGTAAAACTAAACAGTGTTGTTTAAGGACTGAGTCATCAATGACACAATATTGCTCATCAGAAAAAAACAACAACAACACAATGATACACAAAAAAGCAATTTTCCTAAGAGGCCTGGTCTGAATGCAGTATAAACACACAGACAAGTGACTCATATCTTTTACATCAGGCAAGCACATGGCTGTGGCCACCAGTTAAGATGATGGACACAGTGAGTAAAGGTTTTTCAAGTCAAGCTGTATTTTTCCATGATGATGAAATGATAACATTACGAAAGGTTCATCTTTTGGTTGTGGGTAATGACAGGTACAAAAATGTGAGGGGCTTTGCAAGGTAATTTTAAAAAAAGAGAAGGGAAACCTTCCACTAATGAAAATATAATTTGTTCTTGTGTGTCTATGTCAGAGTTTCCCGTGTAACCCATGCCCATGAGCTTGACTGATAAAAACATACAACCTGCCTGGGTTTAATTACCTGATTTGTAGAGGCATTCATGTAGTCTGAAAGGGCAGGTTCACTGGAGGTACAAACGTACACTGCTGGCTTTGATTCGTCAATTCACTACAAAGCCTTTTAAAGTCAGTAAATACCTTTGAGGAGAGGAGGGAAGACTTATCTGTTCTTTTTTCTCTTGGGAATATTACACTATTCATTGTAAGTTTTTTAGTATGATCATTTTACCTTATTCACCTATGATAATATAATACAGTAATTAAAAGAAAGCCAAACCAGGCACAAAGCTGGTTTAGTAAGCAACATGGCCCCCAAGGATACGCCTTGTCTTGTACACCATATACTGATCTCTGGTGATCAATAACTGACCTGTGGTATAGTAATCTTATTTAGCTGGTAGTTTCCCCTCAGTTCTAACCAATCTATTAATCCTCTATCGAGTAAGATAATATGAGATGTTTAAATAAAGCTTTTGTGTAGTTAAATTGCATGCTATCAATATGTTTGTTTGTTTTTTCTTGCAGTTATCTTGTTGCTTACCAAGCCATTACAGGGAATCTGTTTTAATTTCACTTTCAATGTCCCGCACCTTCATCTTTTGTTTTAAAAATCTCTCTCTCTCTCTCTCTCTCTGAGGGACAAATACATTAAATCAAGAAGGCATGCCAAGATAATGAAAATGAGCTTTATCTGAGACATTAGCTGAGTTATGCATCCAGAGCTTAACCAAAGGCTGCATATTAGATATGATCCTCATTCCTGTAAAACACACATATAGTCACACACACACACACACACCAAGATAAATAGAATAGCCATTGCAGGAAATGATGTGTGACTCTGTAAAGCTTTACAATGAGGTCAGTTCTGATGAATGACTGCTCCCAGGAGCCTAATCAACCTTTAATATATCATACTCGTACACACACATACAGACTAGCCTCTAGCTACTAGCTAATTGCATCTCTCACAGGCCAACACTAATATTAACAGCAGCTTCTAACACTATATTGTTTGAAAAGGTACATCAAATTCTTACTTGTGCTCATGAGGAATAGGAGAGGCCCAGGCCTGGCACTTGATCCCACTCACTGTCACCGACCTACGTCCTCTGTAGCTCTGACCTGTCCCCACAATGCATTCTCTTACATAATCTATATTTAGAAGAAAAAAAAGATAGCAAGAGAGAAAGGAGACAATGAGGCAAAGCAACGGCAACAGAGAGTTGGGAAGTGTGTTGAGTTAACAACCTGATGGCCGTGTTCTTACACAGAGCTAGTGCAGATGATGAAGAAAACAGAGAGGGGGAGTAAGAATGCTGAGCTTAACAAGGACGTGACATTGCCAAAAGTCAAATCTGTTTTCCTAATCACAAGTATCTGGATTCAGCAAAATAGGTTACACAGCTCGCATGTTCACTCTCGTGTGGTGGGAATTTCCAGTGTTTACACAAACGCTGCTTAATGACAGAAAATTAGCCACTACGCGCTGTGCCACGACAATAAACACGACAATGGTCCTTGCCCTTCCTCGTCTTTCCCCCGAGGATCGTCATCGTGAGTAGTTACTAAGATAAAGTCACTCTAAAAATGAATCAATAACATAAACAAGTTTTAACTTGAAAGCAAGACAATGTAGAAACATTTTCTATCCTGATGGACAGACGTGAGGACAGGAGGAGACTGGTTATATAAGGAAAGAAGGAACAGCAGAGGGCACCTTTCTTCTGATAGAGTTGGTAGCTGTCGGTCTGATGGCTTTGAGTTCCTGGTGAGTTCCTGTCGAATGAAAGCCACTGGCATTTCCTGTTTTTATGATCATAGAGGAACGCTCTAGGAAAGGAAAGGAGGCAGAGAGAAGGTAAAAGTGACAATTATAATGATCTGCTGTCTTTGTTTTCTTGAAGCAAAATGCAACCAAGGGCAATTTGCACAGGTTTTACGGCAGTCTAAATAAAGATCAAGCCTGCTTAACTAAACAGATTATAATTATGGTATAGCCATTAGGGATGATTTAAGAAGTCGCGGAGCCATCACATCCTTCACACTTGACAGGTCTTAGAAATTGACAGCCATTCAAGGAGAGTTACTTCACTATGTTGAGAAAAAAGATGAATACAAAGAAAAATCTTGGAGCTACAAGAGTTATGATGGAAACATAGTAGACATACCTGCATGTGAAGGGGACTTTTTTGTTGCGGCTGCAGGCATTAGCACACCTGGATAAGCTCATCTTCTTAGTCTTGGTCAGATAGGAAGCATCCGGAGACTGTGCAACCAGTTGGATGCCATCAGATTTCTGATAGTCCTGGAGTGCATTTCTTTTGCTCTCTGAAATAAAATGTCATCACATCATGATGGCAGCCCAGTAACATTAACTGGATTACTATAACTGGAAAACCACAATGGAGAGATAATTAGCTGCTATTGACCTGTTTGGTCATATTTCAATGAGTTGAAGGACTCTGATGACAATACTGTCTGGTTTTGTTTGACTTAATTCTTTCACTTTTAATAAACAGGATTTTGCTGTTATTTCGTTATCATCATCATCATGATCATTGATCTGCAAGCAAATGCATCAGCAGGTGCTCCTTAAACTGTCAGAAAAAGGGGTACAGTAATAGTATATTTCTGTGTCCTGAGGTATAATCTGGACCTATGTACCCAGCGGTGATGATGCTAAACTTAAGGTAATTGTATACTTTTGGAGGGCCTAAAAGGCACACTTATGTTCCCAAGTATATATAGTTTTTTAATGTTAGGGTACACAATTAGGAGATAAAACAACAGAAGATAAAGTTAAACAAATTTTACTGAAGGAACAGGTCTTCTTGACAGTTCCTTCATACTTTTAAAGCAGATTTCAATAAATGACTATAGTTGTATGTTGGAGGGGGGAAAAATGTTTATATGTGGAATTGTCCATATAGATTTTTTACTTTTCTGTAACACACTTAACTCATTTCTGAATTTGTTTCACATAATCCTCAAGTCAGGAGGAAGGTTAGTGATTTGAACCCAGATTTCCCCAGACCACAAGTTGAAGTATCCTTGGGCAAGACATGGAACATTGCCTCTGATGTGTTTATTGGTTTGTAAATGTGTGATAGACGAAAAATATAATCTTTCTTTTGGCCTGTGGTAAGACACAGTCATTTTAAATCAAGGTTGAAGATGGCCAAAAGAGGCACAATTTTTGTAGTTTGTATTTATTCAGTACAAACTACAAAGGTACAAATAAGTACCCACTGTTGAGGGTACACCAGTACCTTTAAGGGTATCACCCCAGTGTCAAGCCTTTGTACCCTTAAAGGAATAATTAGGTACTTTTTCTTGAGGGTGCACGGTCTGGGAGGTAATATGGCCAATCTGCCAACAAAAACATTGTACACCAGCATTACGAAGTGAGTCGGTCTGCTTTGACTGTGACAACATCATGAGTTTGTGTGTGTGTGTGTGTTTGTAGCTTATCTTTGCAAAATCAGAAAGCCAATCAGAGTTTTTCCTTCATTTTTCAGTCATGTGTCTACATGCACTTCAGTCAATTTAAGTATTTCGTTTCTAATAATCATCATGGACAGCATCATTAAATGGCTTTGTGATGCTGGAGAAGTGGTAAAAGCTGTCTTGCTGTTCTGAAATGACCACACAAACTATGTCATCATCAGAGCTGCTTTCAGATTGGATGTATGGAGGCCCTCTGGGGAAATGTACAGGAGGGGATAGCAGAGGACCAGAGGTCTTCTTGTTTGTCACTAACTAAAGTTCATCAGCTCGACCATTTCTGAGCCTGAGTGCCAAATGGAGCATTGAACCAAGAAAGTCCCACTCTGTTTATCACGGGATGACTCAACAATTCATTTCTTTTTTCTTTCTTTCTTTCTTTCTTTCTTTCTTTCTTTCTTTCTTTCTTTCTTTCTTTCTTTTTTTTTCTTTTTTACAAATAAGCTATTGAGTGGGCAAGTATTTAAGTTTTTAGCCCCCTTTATTATAGCATCTTTAAAATGCTGTAATCCGGTAAAGTAAGATTTACATGCTGTAAGTCTTGATGCGCTTTGGAAATGTCACAACAGCAAGAATTGGGATCGATGTATCTTTTCATCCATACACATCCATACACATTAAGTTGTATCTTTTACATTTCAGTCAGATACGACTGTTTTTCTTCCCATGATTGTGTATAGAATACTTAAACATATTTATTCTGAGTTATTTAATTGCAGAACTGTTTCAAAACACACACCTCCAAGACGAAACGCTCCAATGACTACAGGTAACAGAAGCCAAGGCTATCGTGTGTAAAACGACTGGACTGTTATCCGAACAGTCGTTCTTATCTGTTATGATCGTGATAAAGTAACAGGAATAAAAACCACTTAACACATGTTTGACAGCCTGTTCATGGAGCGCAAAAACAATAAGCTTCTGCAGCTCCAGTGACAGACATTAGGGAGCAATCCAAGCATCACTAAATAGTTTTCGACAAACTTACCAGAGCAAGAAATGACGAAGAGTCCAAAAATGAGTTTGTAAATCCACATCGCCTCGTCACACAACAACAGTTTGAGGAACGAATGGAAACGCTGCCTGCTGCGCTGCCTGACTGCGACCAGGAGATGTAGCTTCCACCACTGCACAAATGATGCGTCTCCTCTCTAAGTACTTCGTCGCCTCCCTCCCCTCCCCTCTCCCTCCCTCCATCCCTCCCCTCCGTCTCTCCACGCGGGCATGTGTTGTCTCCTTTTCTCCATCGCCTTTTCCTTTTCTTTGCGTTGCCCTGTTTCTTGTCTTTAACTCTCGTTCTGTCCCAATTTAAGTGATGACGAAATATTACACGAAAAGTTTGGATAGCAGAACCGAGAAACAAATAGATATCCATCTCTGTCCCTCTTGACGCCCAGTGCTCTGATGGTATGTCTGTTATCTGTCTGTTGACTATTTAACTAAACTTATGACCAAATAAACAGGCCATAAACAGGCCCTGTGTGTGATGGGATGCTTTGGTTTTACAGTTGGGGATAAAATGAAATTACTATATTAATCCCAGAGGGAAATTTCAAGGTTTTTCTTTTCTTTTTATTTATTTATTTATTTTAAATAAAATAAAATAAAAGTATATGTGAGCAATCCAAAACTTAAATTTCGGCCATACTGATTCATTTAAGTACATTTTCATCTTGAGCTTTTACGGGAAACTTTCTCTAATCAATGAAATATTTACAATAGGGTGTAAGTACAGTGCATTATTTGCCTAAACCTTTCAACTTTCACACAGAGGGGAAAAATAGCAAAGGAAAAGAGTTTATTTGCATTTTTTTCAGTTCCATGGGGCAATAATAAGACTTTTATGGTTTCCAACTAATTGTTTATGTGCCCACCCCCAACCTATCAGGCTAATTATGTCTATAGTTTTCCTCATTATTATCATTATTGTTAAAACTTGCTAATCAACATATTGTGCTTAATGAAACTAATATTGGAAGCCATTTGTCAGCACCAAGCTTCCTGTCACTGACAAGGTTTGGGGTTACGGGAGCAAGGGTTGTTTACGCTACTTCGCATCTTCCCTCTGTCTCAGATAAGAAGTGAACTTACTGGTGGTGGTGGTGGTTGGAGGGGGGGGGGCAAGACATCTCGATCCATTTCCTGAGTGCCATCTCTATTTCCAGTGATGACAGCATGAGATAGCATGAAACCTAGCTGGCCTTGTAGCATGTTTTTTTTAGCATCTCTGATTGCAGCAGCCGGTGACAACCTCATGGGCCATACAGTGAAGAAATATCCAGCTAGTTACCAAACTGCAGACTGAGATTTACAGCGTTGTGGGAATTCCTGGTAGTTTCTTTACAACCCCCCCCCCCCCCACATGAGTGCAAAACAAAACAGAGGAATAAATGGATAAACATGTAGGAGGGAACTGACTCCATCTATTTCCTTTCTCTGGTTTACTGAATATTGCTGCTGTGGCTTTCTGAGAAGAATACAGAGTCCGTTGCAATAACACACACCAATGTGACAGATACTTTCACTGAAGCAAAGCACGTCTCTTGTTTCTTTAATCTTCCCCTCACTACCTTAAATTATTGGCTCTGCATACTATAAAACCACAAATGTTGCCTCTTGTAGACAAACAGGCTCTTTTTTTCTTCGTATACTTCTTCTCAACACATAAACATGTCTTTAAAATAACAAGCATGCCTCACTCATAATAAGCAGCAGATGACTGGACAACCTTCACCAGTTTTGAGTTTGCGACAAAAACCCCTCATCACCACAATCTCCTTACTGACTCTCCTAGTAAGAATTCAGTGGGTGTTTTCGCTGCATCTGCAAGGCTTCTGCTAAGAGAAGGGAATTGGAGAGACCCAGTAGCCTACTGCCTCACTCATACGAGTGCTGTCACCATAGGAGACTCCTCACATCTGTGGCTGGTTATTGCCAGAAACTTCATATCTGGTAATGGAGGGAGGAAATTCAATGGGAGATGGAGATGATATGTAGAATGAAGAAGGTGATACGCAGGGAATGTTGATGAAGAGAGGTCAGACAATGGATTTTCTGTGTGAGGAGGTACAATGCAGAGCAGTGCACTGACGGCCGGTCTGTTTGTGTGCATATTTGTAGAGTGTGTGGAGTATTAATAGACTTCCTGTAGATATGTTTGGAACCTTTGTGTGCATTGTGTTTTGTACTATTACTTTTTCTGCACAAATGTGAGGACGCAAACGCCCATATGTGCACATTTTCATCTGCAGCAAATTAGTTGGACCTCTTTATGACCTTGAATCATTCCAGCTTCTCTTCCACACATCAGTCATATAATATGACCTTATGTACAGGAGAATGGAAAATTTAGAGGAGTGATGGCAGGAATAGGGCTCTAACTGTGTAATAGTTTGAGCTTGAGATAGTGAGAATTATGGGAGAGACAATCAGACTGAAGAAATGTGCTGGTGTCGAGCAGAGGTAGTGCAGGTATTTTACTCTAATTAGACAAGAAAGATATTTAGGGGTCATGTTGGTGCGTATGTGTGTGGTGATGAAATGGTGGGGCAAGACACTGTAAACACAGATAGTGTGTCAAGAGATCCTCCTTTAAACAAACACACACTTCCTGTTGTCAGAGCATGTGACTGTAGCCACTGGCCGTAATGGAGATCTGCTGACATTTACGAGCAAGAAAAATAAACTGCACTCCCAGACAGTCTGCCTGCCAGTAGAAACTGTTAAAAGACACAACTTCTCGGATTATACATACAATATCAGACTTTTTTTTTCTCCTTTCATTCCAGGCCTGTGGTCTCCCTTCAAGTTGCATCTCCACTGATGATTTCTGTTCTTCAGAGAGAAGTTGGCGAGTAGGCGAAGGGTAGAAAAGCGAAACTGGGTTTTAACTCAGTGATTCAATATAATGCACATTATCTTACTGAGTGGCTAACACATACGCTAAAATAGCTAAAATTGGAGAAAATCACACAGTCATTACAGATATGTCATTAAATATGCTAGACAGCAGACACATGACTTTGTCAATGACACTTCACTTATTGATGACTCCATTTAACCATGCCGAGTCATCATCCAAGTTGTCATGTCTGCAGAAGTCACTTTGAAACTTGATGTTTTCTATTTTTGGCAAGTGTTCTTTCATCAAAAGAAGCTTATGCAAGTAAAATGCACAATGAACCTCCTCAGGCCTCCTTATCAGAAACTCCTTAAACACACAAAATTGATTACGATAACACCCAGAGTCAAACGTATGAAGTTTTAATACACTAAACATTTTTAATCTCACATAACACATCCAGTTCACAGAGAACAGCCCTTTTTCTGCCTTTTGTCTGTCCCTCCTCCTGTGTTTATGGGTGTTGATGTGAATATTTGAGACCAAACCCTGGAACAATTCATGAACAAAATGCCCTTGTGAGTTTGTATATCCATACAAAGCATAACTGTTTAAATGACACATCCTTCAGCATGGTACACATAAAGCATGTCACGGAAATATATCAACATCCCGCATGTACTCTATTGTGCCGGGCTCTTTGACACAAGATGCAAATCTAGCAAATGTGCAAAACACCAATACAAGCTGTAAAACACAAATAAATAGCTGATATTCACAGACTAAATCTTTCTTTTAATGGAATAAGAGTTTTTGTTATTTTTTTCAATTACAGATGTTTATTTATGATGCAACTTTCCTGTAAAAAGTGACACATAGATCCATACTTCCCATTAGAACTTCTTAGATAGAGATTGAAATGAAGAATTAAACATAATTTAAAGTAAAAAAGCCATGCACAGTAAATTGAGCTCCACTTTTAACAAAATAACTGAACCTGTTGAAGTGTCCAAAAACAAAGATTTGAGGTGCAATACATTAAAAGTCAAGCATCTAATTATAAAAGAGAATAACCACTGCGTGACCACAACATACAAAATGGGTAAACAAACAATGCCTCAGGACAAGGAGAAATGTGAGAGCAGGTCTTAAAATAGAGCCTAAACCTGTGTTTCCTCATTTCTCACACATCTGCAAACAATCAGTTTGTCTTGTCTGCTGCTCACTACTAATTTTCCACAGCATGATTCTGGCAGAACAGGAGACGCACAGGGGAGAAAAGGTGGTCTGCAAAATCAAAGAACCAAGGAGAAAAAAAAGCTGCTGTGTGGCAGAAGGTATATTTCCTCCCACATGTGTCCGTGTCAGACCTCATGCATGTAATTACCATGTTGATGGTGAACATGGCATAGAGCAGGCGGGACTGCAAACAGCCTTCAGAGCCCACCTGAGCGATTTGCCAGACACTCATGCTGGGAACTAGATGTATAAACACACACAGGCAAGAACTTGCACACAAACATGGCGTGTAAAGTTTTTTTGGCTGCAGCTGCTTCAGAGGGCTTGTTCAGTAAAGCTGATTTAAGTTTCTGTAACCACAACCGGGTGAACCGTTTTTACTTCCTCTATCTTTTTATTGTATTTCTTTACTTATTCATCTATGTATCTAAAGTATGTCAACGGTATATTTATTTATTCATTTATCTTTAAAGATAGTGCATTCAGACCTCTGAAAAGAATGAAATCGAAATCATATTGATATACGGTTTGATCCTTATCAGCCCATAAAATGCCACAGATTCTCCAAGATATAATTACACACCATTTGTTCAAAGCATCTTAGAGTACACACTTTGGTTCTTAGGATTTTCAGAGTCAATATAATAGCTTCTATCTCCTCATGTAATCCCAGACTGTCTTAGCGATGTTGAGATTGTTTCTCTGCTCCAGAGATTCTTGTTCCTTGTGTAACTGAAAATGATGCTTTATGTCTCTGGCTGTACGGTACGATAAAACCTGTTGCTGCAACGTGGACACTTCAGATTGGTACATGAAAATACAAACTTCAAAGAAAGAGATCACTCACTTTTATTTCCGATTAATTTACTGAGCAGACATCTGTTAGTTGTCAAAATCTTTATCAATGTTGGGAGATCATGTCAAAGTCAGAATCCAATTTATTCTTCAAACAGCAAGTGCAAGTGGGATGTCAAATGCAAACACAGTCGATATAATGAATGAATGAACAATTAAGCTGTCATATTGTAAAAAAAAAAATCCTGGAATCAACTTATTGTTTTGATTAATTAATACTAATAAATAAATGCATATTAGAGAAAATATTACACTCATAACAGGCTGGTACACTATGAGCAATAACACTGATGATGTTGTTAGAAACTGGACTGGATGTTAGACGGTAGAGAAATCTTTGCTGCTCTAAGGACTGCAATGAAAATAGCTTTCTTATTCAAATTTTTGCAATATCTGTTTACCTATGGATGAGGAGCTAATAGATAATTCATTCTATGCTAATACATATTTTACCATTCACTACTGATTAATAAAACATAACCTCACACACCTTAGCACCTCCTGTGTCCTGTCCTGTGTTTCTACCATGATACAAAGGTTGTGTTTACATTCAGTGCTACCATTATGTCATATCATGGTCTTTTTGCATAGGACTAGTAAAATTGTAGGATATATTTATGGAGAATGCAAAATTGAAGATGAAAAGGATGATTAACAGCAGGACCACAGGCAGAGTTTTGAACATGGTTCAATTCACCCACTCAACCAATTAAGCTACCCACGAAAAAGGACCATCCAGAGTTGTATCAGCAACAAGTCCAAAAGCAAGGCTCTGTGGTCTGGGATTGTATCAGTACTCTTCGCAAAGGTAAAGTAAACTTCTGTGATGGCAGCATTAATTCATAAAAAAGTTATGAAAAGAATTGCAACATGACAAAGTGGTAAAAACTAATGTACAATGGATTATTAGGGCCACATTAAGAATTTTTTTTTCACAGACTGAGAACAAAGTCATAATATTACGAGAGAAAAGTTGTAATTTTGCGAGAAAAAAAGTAAAAATTTTACAAGAAAATATTCTAACATAAGAAAAATTTTGTAATTTTACGAGAACAAAGTTGGAATATTACAAGAATAAAGTTGTAATTTTATGAGAAAAAAGTAAAGAGAACTGAGTTGTAATTCTTTGTTCTCATAATATAATATTACAACTTTTTTCTTGTAAAATTATGACTATTCTTGTAATATTATGACTTCATTCTCGAAGTCTGTGAAAAAATATTTTTCCTAATGTGGCCCAAATATTCTGTTAATGTGTTGAAGGCCTGATGTGCAAATTTTGGCATAGAAGCATTTTAACAAATGAAGTAGATAAAGAAAAAAAGCACAAAATATCTTTGGTGTATGTGATGTAATAGTTCAAAGGGGGTGTAAAAATTCATTGAGTATTTTTTTTGTAACTTTTCTCTGATTTAGGGTTGTGAATCTCACAATTTCCATGTCATTCAAAACCGAGTGCTTTATCGGACCTTTGGCAAAAAGTTACATAATACTCTGTAACCTCAATGAATGCACGTGCCTCCCCCAAACCTAACACCTCACTTTAAATGTGGAGAAAATCTACAAAGCAAGCTCCAATCCAGGCTGGTATGGAATGTGTCATGTTAAGGCTTTTCACCTGGACAGATTTTTCTTGTGTTATGCCTGTCAATCACGTGCGCACACACACACACACACACACACACACACACACACACACACACACACACACACACACACACACACACAC
>JAOXYM010000010.1:25043641-25061203 GCA_028567055.1 Leptatherina wallacei | reverse complement strand
CTGCTCCTGCCCCTCTGCCAGAAACATGAAACCAGAGGAGGATGCAGGACAGAGGAAGGTGAGGACAGATGGAAGACAGAACGAAAAAACAAGATCAAAAGAATAATCACAAAAGAAAACAAGGAAATGAAAAAAGATAACAGCGTGATAATAACACCAAAGGGAATGAATAAACCAGCATGGAAGAGCAGGCAGGCGACAGCCGTCTGACTCTATGCAGAAAGCAACATGCTGGTGAAAATCAGGCAGATATTGACAGAACCCAACAGCTTAATCTCACTAATAGAGCTGTTCCCAGCAATATCCTCTGCACAAAGCCACATGTGTTTGTGACTTACATCTTCATTGTTGTCGAAACACACGTCCGGTCCTTTGCGGTATCTGGGGTTCTGAGCCAGCTCACAAGGATTTGGACCTTCAGCTGAACAGACACTCAGAAAAATGGGAATTTTAATAATCAGTGCACACTTAATTATTATTTTTTTTTGGAACAATGATGATTAAAGCAGTGGTGTGTCTTGATTCTTCTTGAGAAATCAGGATGTAGTTTGAATTTTATTTTTACCACATGTCTTTTGTATAATATTGTATAAATTCTTATCTATCAATATATCTGTGTTAACTGGTATTTACATTAACAAATGGAGCCCCTTGCTGCAGCCATATTGTGACCTCTGACAGTGACACGTTCATCGTGACATCAGCAGGAAGCTATATTCACAGCACATCTGTCAAACACATATCCTGAACATATATGCAGTTATGTAGCTAAAACACACCGCTGCTCTTAACCTTAATTGAGCCTGATGGCAGACTGAAGCCTAGGTGAATTTATACAAAGAGATCCAATTCAAGAGTAATGTGAGAACACTTTTCATATGCGGTGCATCTGGTTTACTGTTCACAGGTGAACATCCACAAGGGACCTACTCCAAACTCCTTAAGTGGGCGTGTGTCCTTGTATTGACAGTTTAAAGCCCTGCTGTCCTGTGAGTGATGGATGGAGGCTTGGAGAGCACATAGGAAGTGTAACTCTGGTCCATTTTATGAGTTGAGTGAAAGGATACAGGGTTGTTCAGCCTGTCGAAGTGGCCTGGGGTCACACGACAAACACGTTGCCTTGGCATCAGTGATCAGAAACACTAGGTTGGTGTTTGGAAGCTTCTCGGCACGGTACATTCTAGAAAGCAAACAAAGACATACAGTCTGTGTTCATACAGATCATTCAGTATGACTTTATTGTCCTCTAATTTACATGATGCATTAAATCCCCCTAATAAGCATTTGTATGTAGACATACAAGTTTGTGTGCTGTTGCACAGATTCCTGCAGTTCCCTCCTCTTGGGATTTGCATTTTATGGTAGTCAGTAAAGTTTCTGTTTCTACAGTTGTTAAATTTTGGGAGTAAAGCATCAGACACATGAGACTCATAACAGGCAGTAATTATAGCCATATTTAACCCCCTCATACAGCACAATATGACACTAAAAGATATTAGAGCAAAGCAAATGTGCAATGCTCTGGGAAGTAGTGAGTTTGAAGTGCAGCCAAGCAAACAAAGGGGGAATAAAA
Source organism: Leptatherina wallacei (assembly GCA_028567055.1). Classification (NCBI taxonomy): domain Eukaryota; kingdom Metazoa; phylum Chordata; class Actinopteri; order Atheriniformes; family Atherinidae; genus Leptatherina; species Leptatherina wallacei. Next base: position 25,059,630 of record JAOXYM010000010.1, on the reverse strand, counting down.
AAGAAAAGGAAAGGAAAGCTTTTGCTCTTCCCTCTGCATTTCCGGTCACTGACAGATCAAGGTAATCTGTATCTGAACTGAGCTCATCAGAAAACAGCTGCCTGAAATCAGTCTGTAAGAGAGAGAGCAGCCAGGAAATCAACAGTTTTCTAGAACAATCCTCGGGGACGGCAAGACAGGAGGACGTTCAGCAAGATATAACAGGTTGGAAAGCTTAAACACCCATTTACCGGATGAGTCAAAAGGTTGAATGAGATGGGAGCAGATCTGATAAAACAAATATGAACATACCTGGAACAGTTTCCACAGTCCAGGACACCCAAGTAAGATGTTTCATCATTGTCAAAGAAGTACTGAGTCTGCTCTGTGATGCAGCTTTCCTTGAACATGGCATCTGGTATGTCTTCATCTGCTGGCTCCACTGCAAATCAGAAACACATTAAGTAATTAGAGAAGTTACATAACAAAAAGAAAAGATCAGTGAGGAAGTGGTGAGACTAAAAGCAAGCAGGCATTGTGGAAATGCAAAAAAAAAAAAATCAGTTTCTTCACTGGCTCAAAGTGATCCCCATTTAAAATGCCCAATTTTACAGCAGTAATAAGCAAATTAAAGGTCTGGTATGAAAAACAGCTGGTCTCAAATAGTAATTTCCTCCTTAATGCAAACTGTGTGTGGTGGGGTTAAGGTTTAAACTTGTGCTTTATAACAGGTGAAGCTGTTGGAACAGGTAAGTGTTATGGAAACAACCCAGTGTGGACGTTTATCTTTGATACAGTCTGCAATTATAACCGAAAGTGTGGAAAGTCAAGTATTGTCAATGTAAGATAAGGGTGAGTATCATATATAGTTATAGATTGTGTTTTCTCACCTGCTTCTAAAAGGTTAGGAAACATGAGGCCAAAGAACAGCTGCTGAAGAATTGACCTAAGCCACAAAAAAAAGAAAGAAAAAGTGAGTTACTTGTATAAGATGACTAATCTTCTGAGCATCTTTAATGTATCTACAATAAACAACCAATAGCTGCTTTTGAAAGCAGAACATCTGTCTAAGGTTAGAGTCCCTGATGATGTAAATGTCATGGGAAGTATTAGCTTGCCTATTTTAAAGCTGGTTATATTACAGTTGGACAGCCATGCAGAAAATGATGCAGTGTAACGTTGCGTAACTGCCTCTGTCCTACACTGACCCAACAAGCTTCATCTCTTTACAACATGCAAGTCCACTCCCATAGAAACTCCTACCCTGAAGCCAAGTGTACTCCCAATCTCAAATAAGACAAAATAAATAAAATAAAAATTAGACAAAAAAAACAAACAAAAAAAAAAACCTGGAAAAAAAAAAGTACCCCATGTATACTCACCAGGCAGCGCTGGAGGCCCACCAGCCAATACTGAGCAGGTCTGCAACGGTAGGCTAGAGAAGGATAAGGAAATATATTTGTGTAAAATAATAAACTGCTGCATGAATGTGTGAGTAAGCAAACAATAATAATGTCAGAAAGAGTGACTGCGTTCTGACAGCATGTGTAAGTGAGTTATCTAACCACATAGATGGAGCGAGGTCCTGCGGCTGCTTTGCTGTCCTTCTCAGGGTCACAGACAGACTGATAATCATATGTCTTATTGAAGGAATACAGGGAGGTGTTGACCAGGTTGATCATCAGCACCGGATCCACCTCGCCAAAGAACTGACCTATCTTGAAGAGTTTATATGTATACACACACATGCACGCACACACAAAACAGTCAGTTAAAGCATTGCAAATCTCTGCTTGTAAAAACATAAAAAAGTCTGCAGCTGTATCCTGTTTTCTCTTACAGAACTCCTTTTTATTTTTCTCTTTTCACAATTTGGATTTGTGTGCTCAGTCCAAAACCAAAAGACAAAATAAATAAATGAAGAAAAATCTGAGTGACAAAAGTCAAACAGGGAAAGCAATACAAGCAGTCTAAGAAACTGTTATACTGATGTCAAACAGGACCATATGAAGCTGTGTATGACTCATTTTAATAGAGAATATCAATTATAAACTAAATGTTCCCATGTTCACTGAGTTTATTGTATTTGTGTTGGACTTTAAATAACAGAAATTTGAATACACCCAGCATGAAATAGCCTGCTTTGAAATAAAAAGATTGTTGTGGGCCAATTTTCTGACAAGATGTGGGGTGAGATTTTTTATTTTCAAGTTCTGCAAGGAACCTTCAAACAGTTATTCAATGCAAGCAGAGTTAAGTTTTTTTTTTTTGCAAACTTGCAGTTTTGTTGTGGATTTGGCTGTTTCAGTACATTTCCACTTTTCATGCATTCCTGGACTGACGCTATGTTGGGCTCAGGCCTCGGTGGGGGGGCAGGCACTCTGTTGCAGGATCTATTGTTTTTTTTCCTATGGCTAAAAATAGTTCTTTATGATCTTAACTGTATGTCTCGGTGTGTTATACCACAGAATATATTAAGAACCACTAAAATAATTGTTTCAAGTATTTACAATTTTTGCTGGCATTTTAGACATGATGACTTTTCATTTTCCATTAAGCATAAAACAATGTCTAAAAAGGCCTAAAGCCTACATATGTTTCTGTGCAAGTAATTTACATAATCCATACAGATAAGTAAAAAAAAAAAACAGAAGTCCATAGGTCTCAAGAAAGTTTTAAGACTACTTCAGTTTTCCACATTTTGTTGTGTTTTACACTAATTTTCTAATCTATGTATTTATTTTTTAATAATTCTATACATCTGCAACGAGAAAACAAATGTAATTTAAACAGAGAGTTTAGTAAATGTATCAAAAGAAAAAAAAACAGGAAGCAATGACAGTATCAATTTTGTTGGACTGGAAAAAACTGGAACATCTGAATTTATAAAAAATCTCAAATGAATAGGCCAAAGATATGGGGATGGATACACATGCATTAAAATGGATACAAATGCATTAAAAGTGTTAAATAGTACAACATCTTCCAACAGTTCAACATAAGAAGTGAAAGACCACCAACAGACCTCCCGCATCTGCCTGACAAGCCAAACTTGTTAATTGGGAGCTAAGGTCTTATTCAGTAATCTACATGCCATTAGTGGCTATAATTAGTTAGGTAGTGACCGTGTTAATAGCTGTTTTGTGGAAAGAGAAAAATCTTTTAGAAGCATGACCATCAGTGCAACACTTTATGGGCCAGGCCTCTATGGAAGTGTCCAGACAGAAGGATTTTTTTAATTGAAAGCAAGATTTCAGACTGCTGGGAACTTGAATAGATTCACTTGAAAGTCATTGAGAATAGATGATGAAAAATCCTCCAGTGCGATAAAATAAAGATTGAATTATCTGGCAACAGTTTCTAATGGTATTTATGGTGAAGGATATGAACCTAAGCATCAGCTATTTAATATCACACCTACAACAGCATGGTGTTATGGAGATGTTTTCCTATGACAGGGACTGTACGTGAATTCTGGAAAAAAGAAAAGAAAAAGAAAATCCATCCTCAATGCAAACTCTCCTAAGTGGACAGGACTTCTCTCTGAGTTGAAGGTTTCCATTTTTCCATTCCATTTCACAAGATTAGGAAAAGCTTCCAAAGGCCAGATGTGCCAAGCTTGCAGGATAAATCCCAAGAAGACTTGAGACTCTCAGGACTACCAAATGTGTTTTGAATAAGTAGTGAAGGGTCAGAACCCAATTTAATTCCTTTAACAACTGTGGCTGTTTTGTAATTATGTGACGTGTGTTGCTAAATGAGGAAAGAAATGAACTGAATAGATCTAAAGATGAGTCTGAAGAATAACAAATAGTGAACAACTTGGAAGAATTTGAAGATTTTCCATATGCACCGTAACAATTCTTCTTCGACAGCACAGAGTAGGATAAAAATGTTCTGAAAGGTCCTTGTGGACAACAAATGTTTCACAATGTAAAAAAAAAAAGAGAAAGAAAGGTACTTATTCAAATGCTTGAAGGAGATAAAGTATATGTCAGATTTTGTGATGGTAAAATGGATCAAAGGAAGCAGATGTCCTTTCTTGACTGACATGAAATGTTTCCAAATTCACTGTAGAGTATATCCTACCACTGACAGGCAGGGGCTGAGGGCAGCCAAAAAGAGAGCCAAGTAAATGCAGCAGAGCAGACTTTTTACATACACAGGGGATACACTTCAGTACGGCGTCCATGACGGACTAAAACCTATCAGCCTTTCCTTTGATCCTCCTCCAGTGGTTAGTGCTTTCCTCTACCAGAGACATGGTTGTACTGCTGTAATACAGGAGTACATTTCAGAGAAAGCAGACTATTCTCATAGCTTAGCTGAGTCACAAAGACTTTATTTGACCTTTATATGAGATTGAAGAATTACTCTGACAAAGACAAGGGACTTAGTTTGTATAATGGTGGAGAAAAGAGAATACAGGGAAGAAGAAATGTGTGTGCAGTCTTTGATTTCACCTATTTTTGCAATGTGACTGTTGTCTTATTGAATCATATTCCCCTTATAAGGAGATCAATAAGATAAGATAAGATAAGATGCAAAAAATAAGCTCACTAGGGAAATATACTCCTCTTGATTGGACATGAGAAGAAATCCTCCATCATCCAGTAGTACACAGTCTACATGCTGTAACAAAACAACAACATAGCTGGGATGATGTCATACAGCCACTGATAAACAATACTATTTAAAACTTCAATACAGAATAGTGATTTTCTTCTACATTACTTTACCTTGTCATTCCTCAGACAGCCACAGATCTCATCCTTGCACTGGAAGATAAGAAACAGTAAAAGAAACAAAACTAAACAATTTTTTTTCTTTGTACACCAATGAAATAAATAGATAAATAATAGATACAGTCGATAGATACTGTATATTGAAAACTAGGGATACACCGATAACAAACCAAGTATAAGTACCCTTACTTAAATTTATGTATTTTCCAATACAGAGTACAGATAGAGTACTCATAAATCCCATTAGAGTTCTCTGGGAAGGAGTGTGGACCAGAATGTCAGATGCAACGACTGAGTGGTGAACTGTGGGATATCCCACAGCCATCCTCTAAATGTAAGGCTAGAAAACTGTCAGAATCTTCATAGATAAGGAGGATAAAGTGGTTTCTGGTGGATTATGTTCACAGCTGTGACAAAATGAGATTCTCCTGCTGAGATGATGCCAATTTTGGACTTTGAATATTCCATGAACAATAACTTAGTTGTTTATGTGTTGAACGAATGAATGCGTTAATTCTACATTTTATTCTTGTTGCATTGATGTGTTCATTTTTACAGCCTTAGTTTTTTCACATTGGTATCGGATTCTGTTGTATCAGAACACTTATAAATACCAAGAACAAGTACACGCACATAGTTATACCGATACCCGATACTGGTATTGGTGCATCCACATTGAAAATAATAGAAATTAGTTTTATTAACACAACTTACATTCTGTTTCAGTGTAGCATTAATGAAACTGTTCATCCAGTATGAGACATTGAGTTTCACTCCAACCACTAAAGAATGAACCAGAAAAAAGGGGCGGTCAACACACTTGTATTGCATCACACAAAGCCAGCAGTCTGGTATTAGTAACACTGACCTGCTGGTTTGAGCGTGACGTTATTGATGATGAGGTCCACTGCTTTGCTTACTAGAATACCTGACTCAGACACAGGCTCCCTGGTCTCTGCTGCAATTTAGACAAGGATACATAAGGAAAAGCCAACAGTTTTCCTGATTATTTAACTGAAAATATGTTTAGGTTTAAAGCCGAGATAACTCTTCAATGGCTATAATGTTAAAATGGTGAAATAATGATAGTTTTTCATAGACAATTCCATGCATTTTAGCTGCTGTAATTTATGGATGTGCAGTCTGTGAAGCCAGAACATGTGTTAATCCCGTCAAGTGTACTGTAGCTGTAACACTGACATTTGCCTGTCCTGGCGTCTGTTAGAGAGATCAGTGGAGATGACAGGATGTATACAGAGAAGGAGGGAGGGTGGGGATGAGCACAGCAGGAAAAGGAGAAGGATAAGGAGAGTGATATCAGAGGGCTAAGAGTCTGATCATTGCCAGTAAGGTTGGGATGACGTCCAAAGGCAGTGAACAGAACAGGCTCAGTTCCAGACCACACTGAAGAGCTATCATGCACAGAAACATGCACACTTACTGTTGAAAGATGGAGCCGTGAATATATATATTTCATTATCCAAGGCCCTCTTGTAGAAGCTGGACTCATATGTTTCAGGATTCTCGGTCCACTCTTCTGCAGCACTGAAAACATCAATATGCTAAAGTGATATAACGCATGTACCAGTTTAGGAAATACACCTAAGGAAATTGTTAGAATTTAGCATTTTGGTCTATAGCCAAGATAAATGATAAAAATAGGAGTCATACCCAGTGCAGCAAAAGTAATATTTGAACACATTTAATCAAATATGCATTAAATTCCAGTTAGGCTCTTTTTTTTTTTTTTGTTGACAAAATGGCACCTCTAAATCAAACTCAGGCAACTGTTCCAGGTTGAAAACTGAGGAAAATCAGTAGCTTTTGGCTAAAAGATTTGTGGATTTGACCCATGTCCTGTAGGGGTCTGGCAAGCTCTGGGAGTTAATCTGAAAGAGTCAAATTCCCCAAGTTCGGAATAAAAACCCCGAGGAGCAGGTGAACAGAGCAGCCAAAGGCGCTCAAGCTAAGAATATTACAGTCTGTATCAATTTTCATATCTCACTTTTATGGTACCAGATATTTGGGAAAGGCTTGCCATGATGTACGCTGAAACTGAAAAGAAAGAGGGAAGAGTACCTTCTGGGATAGATCCTTGTGATTCCTCCATCTGTGGCAACAAATCTGGCTACTGTCCCATCCCTGAGAAAATGAAATATAACAGTCAATCACATGTCAATGTTAATGAGACTCAGGATAACTGGGAAAAATGTGTTTGTAACCTGTGAAAACCCGGCTGTATGTCTTTTTATGTCCTAATCTTAAACAGACACCCTTCATGATATGCACAGGCATGTTTAGATTATTTCAGACGTGGGCAAAATATAAAATAAAACACACGGGTCCAATTATTTTGCATTCCTCTCAAAACAGCATGTGTTGGCTGAATATAATATGCTGGGTGTGATGTGTATTTTGCGATTGCTTTCATCGCATTTCAACAGTAAGAATGGATAAAACCATCAAAAGTAACGAACTAAAACTTTGGCTCTGTTAGGTAATAAATGCTGCATGAAATAAGCATTAACCAACATAATTCATGGGAATAATGTACAAATGTAAGACAGAATCATATATAAGAGATTCTGATCATTTTCTAAGTCATTTTAAGAGGACAGTTTAGGCGAATTGGAAGAATATTGCATCTTTGATTTGCATAAAACATGAAAATACTGGAATATTTGGCACTCACAATGTCTGGTCTTTCCAAAGTTTAACCAGTTCAGCTGTCAGACCTGCATCCAGGATCAGTCTATTCACAAGGGATACATTACCTACAGATTAAAGAAAAGATTTTCACTAATTGCTGCTATTAAAACACCACATTATCACACAGAGAATGTTTGAACTATTTGAAACAAGAGCAGTTTATTCAACACATCTGGGGTGGGGAAAATGAACATGCAATGCTTTTGTGTTGCAAACAATTCCAGTGAAGTAAAGTACCAGTGAATCAGGATTCACATCTGTTCATTACCTAACTGTGAGACAGGAGGACAAGTGTTTCGATACATGGAGGTAATTAAATAGCCAGGGTCTGAAATATAGCAGGCAAACTTTTTTCTTTCGATAACTGAAGACAGACATTTATCTCATGGTATCTTACAGCAAATCATCCTGAAAGGAGACCTGAGTAGTCTTTATCACTAACACAATAGATAGTACTGTGTGAAGTACTGGCTGTTAGTAGGGAGATGATGACAAGGTATTGAATTTCATCCTCACTGTCAAGAGAAGTACCTAAAACTAAATTATTTGAGCACATTTACCTTTCAAGTAACAACACGGTTCCAACACAGCAACTCTTGTTTGAAATCATACCCATACAATTTTTTAAGAAGATTCACACAGCAGCAGCAAGAAAAGCGTTAATGCCAGCATATATATATGACTCAACCTTGGGTTAAAATGGATCCAGGATATTTAGATCCATTTGCTGGATGATGGTGGTAGACCATATTAGGGATGAGATCCATTAGAGGATAACAAATCAAACACCATGAGTCATTGTTTAGCATGACAGCATCGGGCTTCTGTGAAACTGAGTCTATCAGTCTGATGTCACCCTGCTCCCACCATAATGACCCTGGGATGCTGACCATTATGATATCATTCCAGGAATAGAAATACCGATATTTTACCAGAGCTAACGATAAAACACGTCACGCATTTATACTAAAAAACGTGGAGGCTATTCGTTACTTGGATGGGTAGGTCATTGAAACTAAAATAGTCAATGGGAATACAAACAGGGCATGAAACTAATGCAACCAATACAAAACCAAAGTGAAATAGCAGTGAAAGAGATGGATGACTCACATGCATCTGGAGTGTTTCTATCAATGTACTGATTGAAGTCAAGGAGAAACTGGCTGTTGTTCAGAGACAGCTTCAGCTCTTTGCAGTACTCCCTGAAGAAAGAATATTGATTCATTTCAGTCTCTGTCACTTGTCCATTTGTCTAATGTGAGGATCACTCACCTTGGAGCAATGTAGGTGTAACCAAACTCATCAAAACTCTCTGGCTGTATCGTCTCCATGGCTTTAGAAAACACAAAATGCCTCGTTTAGGGTCATGAATGTCAAATTATGGAATAAAGTATCAAAACATGCATTTTCCTACTCAAGAAATAAATCTGGATCACTTTTCTTGAAATAATAGACCATGAATAGGAATATTGCCTTTTTGGTTGATATGTGGCCACCAGTCCACATTCCATAACAGTCTCTCACATCCACACGCACACAGATACAAAACATACTGGACAGATATGAGGTGATGGATTAAGGTAGAGAGTGTGAATAGAGTAAAAGTGGGGAGGCATGAAAGAGTAACTGACTGAGAAATACTTGCCTTCTTGCCCTGTTGTGACCCCAGGGAGAAGGAGTTGGGGAGAAGCAAAAGTAAGAAAGACAGAAGGTGATAAAAATGCATTCATCATCTGACAAATGATGTCATACCTGGGGAAAGATGCTGGAATTTGTGGATTTTTCCCACAGTAGGTAATAAAAGAACTATGCTGTGAATATTAGCTCCAACAGAAAATCTTGTAATGTAAAAAAAGGTGCACTTTGTAAAATGAAGAAGATAAAAATGGGGAACATGAGACTACTGGATGATTATGGAAAACAACAAAATAACAAACACCGTTTGGTATCAGAGCAAACTCCCTGCGAGGCTTTGACTGACTCTGGATTTAATTTAAAATACCATCTTGTAATTCTTATCTCATAAATGACATGACAGGCATCATCGACCATCATTCACTACTCTCTTAAAATGAAGACTTTTGGACAATGCCTTTAAAATATATTGACTCATGTGGCGCAGTCTGTGAAAGCAATTACTGAGCACTGACTTTCCTTGGGGTCCTGGAAATCTGGTGCAGGATGAAACAATGTCTTTCACATAAAACATAACAAGCACATTCATTGTCACTCTGTCTCTATGGACTGGGCAGGGTGTCTCTAAGTCCAGTGCCTTTCCACACCATTTGATTTTTTTCTCCGCTTTATAGCTCTTTACTTATCTGTCACCATCTCCTCAACCCCAGTATTAGTTCATTTATTCAACAAATACAGCACTGCTGCTATATGGATGAAAGAAAACAAAAATCTCTGTTCATCCATCACACCCTTGGCTAGAGATCCTTCCTCAAGTCTTAGGAGGGCAAGTGGCTGCAGAAACCACCCACTGCATGAAAGTGGTAAGATAGATTGAGGTTTTGGTGGTCTGGCTCCAGTGTGAAACTCTATATGGCTGTACAGAGAACTTTAGAGTCCCAAACTCCCAACTGGAGAGGTCTGCGGCAGTAAGGCATGGTGTTTTGCCTTCTTTAACAGGCCTGTAAATGTGCTGACAGTGTTTATGGCACAGTGACAGGCTCGTTATGGCAGAAGAGTAGTGATAGAAAAGCTGAAACACTCAGTCAAAATCTCATTTGTTAGAATAACTGCACCATAAGTTGTTTATGCTCTGGACCGTCATGTCAAAGTTACGAAAAACTCAATAAAAAACAGACAATTATGAGCTCAATCTTAAGTCTTTCTTATTTGATCAAAGCATCAATCCATTAAAATGAATTCATCCATTGAAATATGCCTAAAACCAAACAGATGAGCACATCAAATTCCTGTTAATGTGAATAGTTAAGCAAGATGAACTAATCTCCAAAAGGGAGGCAAGGATGAAATCTTATCTTCAACAATCCTTGTGTCAGATCATCATAGGATCAGGATTATTCAGCTAAATTAGCTTGTTGAGGTAGAAGGCAGCAGACTACGACAGAGGTATAGAAGATGGTAAAGCATTAGAGAAGGAAATACTTGTAGGTAAAATGACTGAAAATGCAAATAAAAGTCTGCATTTGTGTGAAAAACACCTTCAAGAGAATTCTGAATCTGGAGTGGTGAGACACTGTTCAAGTATTTCATCAAAGGAAAACCTTCCCTGCAGCCTCACATTAGAATTCAATATAAATCTTCTAAATCAGGCTTCTTAACTCTTATGCATTTTGGATGAAGTTAAGAGAACGTTTTAGTGGCAATGAGCAAAAGTATGAAAATACATGCTTAATCAACTATTCTTTGGACTTGCAGCCAGTGCCATGGGGGTTAGATTTCAATGGTAAAGGAAAGAATGAATTCAATCAAATACTAGTGAAATCTGTAAGCAGACTCTAAAAAACACAGAGGCAAAAAGAGGATTATTTTTTCAGCAGGAGGATGATCCTAAACACACCTCAGTGTGAATAACCACTGCAAGAAACTCCATTTCTCCATGACCCTCATAGACCTTTAACCCAAAGATCATACAAAATACAGAACTAAAAAAAGAGAAGTGCATGCTGCACAGCACACACATTTCACAGATAAATAATTCCTTTGGCAGGAGGAATTCATAAAAACCCTGCAAGTAAAACCTAAAAAATACAGGAGGCTCAGTTCTTTGCTTTGGCTTCTTTTATTCTTTGTTATTTTATAACTATAATGTACCTTTTAAACCATTTTGCCATTTGAAAGTCCGGTTTCTTTCTCTCACTTAGCTACTAACGGTGCCCAAAGCCGTTCTTTCAACTCACTGGGGAGAGATATAACCACGCAAAGATAATAAAAAACAAACATGCTTTTGGAGTGGGGAGTATAACATGGGATGAGGAAGATAGAGGACATATAACAGTGGATACTTGCCCCAAGAGGAAGCTGTAAAGTTTCAACACAGAAGAGAGATAAGGAGAAGAAATTTCATCAGAATAATACAGCAATGAACTGTACAAAGAGTTGCAAATACAGCATGTCTGTGTATGACTAAGTTCTGTCCTCGTGACTTATAATCATCTCTTCTATTTGCTATGTTGTGAGCCGGTAAATGAAGCAGACTTGAGAGTGCAACCACAGCAAAAATAAATATATAAGTAGGATGAAGAAAATAAATACAGATGGAAGGGAGAGGGATCTGTATAAAGAGCACGCCTAGAAAGATAGAGAAAAAATAGGTTGATAGGTCTGCTAAAGGTAGCCCATTAGCACGTTGAATATCAGTAAAGAAAAGTCTGTTCTGAAGACAGCAATATAAGAACTGGTATCAGATAAATATTTACTATGGTAAGGTCTTGAAAAAGAAAACTGCTGGGTAATAGAGATGAGAATAATAAGAAGATGGAGCTTTTGTTTTCTTCTAAACCAGAAGAAGAGCCAGATGAAGGGAGTGAAGTGGAAAAGAAGTACAAAATACAGACAAGATCAAAAGACTGTGTGCTTGCGCTGGGTATATGAGAGGAAACGCATGTGGGATAGCTTGTGTGGGAGTGAAGGGCGACTGACCAGTGGGTTACACTACAAAAGACAAAGCACAGTGGGAATTCACTGATCTGAGCTGCAAATACAAAGGAGTGGCTGAGGTTCCAGCTAGCAGTAAGTATTACAAAACAAGGAATACTTAAGAGTATAACCCAAAGAAAGTATGCATGGGAGTTGGCTATGACACACTTACAAAATGAAATCTCATTGATCTATTTGCATGGATGTCATACTCACATATGGCTTGTTTTATATCATCCCCCAGCTTAGCTTGAATGAAGTGTTCACTGTATTTAGGCAAAACAAGGGCCAGGCTGCAGAAAAGATGAAAGTCAAACTCAAAATAGAACTTTGTAAAGTGTTCTTTACATGCTTAGTGAAATATGAAAAAAAAACCTCTCTTAAGTAAGTTTCCAATTAACCAAGCAAAGCCAGGAAGCAGGACACTGACCCCTGTTGGCTTAAACAGCTTTCTCCATGGTAGCTGTCATACAGACAACTTGATGAGTCTGAAACAAACCACATAAAATATCTCTTACCTGTAATCTGTTCCATTGACTGGTGCCCATGTATAGGTCCTGATTCCTCTATCTATGTATCTCTGCCAGAAATAATGTACACAAATGATATTTGCATTTATAAATGTAAGGAGCTGCAGGGAAAAATACCAGAGAACATAATATTTCAAATTTAGGTGCTCAAAATTAGAGTTAAAATGTAAACATTTTTTTAAATCTACAAGTAAATAGGAGTTTCCCTTCTCATATCTTGTCTGCTGAACTACAAAATACTAGCAAGCGTTTCATTTAGGGCAAATTAGTATGCTCCCAAGGGCAGAATGAATCCTCAAAATTGTAATTAAGGAACAGGCAAAGTCTAAAATACCATTGAAAATGTATTTCTACTGATACTGATGTGTTGTGCAAGATAACAAGATAAGTAAATAAATAAGTAGATATTGAAAAGACATCCTCTTTAATGTACCAGCACCATTTAACCATATTTTATAGTAACAATAGTAAACAACTTCATTTGACAATGTGTTGAAAATCCAAACCCAAATCTTTCTGTTTTATTTGAACAAAATCTGAACAAATTCGCAGTAACATGGTCAGTGTCACTTACCTCATCCTGAGTTTTGACCAGTGTGTGAATGGTGCGTTCTCCTGTCTCACCATCAATCATCATTCTCCTAATCTGCATCAAAAGACACACAGAGACAGACAGACAGACAGTGTAACTTCACTGTGTCTGACTCACTTACTATCAGTTAACTTGAAACTGTGTGTCTCAAAATTTCATAATAACATCTCAGGAACACAGAGTAAACCGCAAAAAGACTCAACATGCTTCATGTGGAGACGTTAAACATCTGGCTCTAGAAAAAGGGTGCATGTGTGGGACTGATCTATGTATCTTGAATTACCTCCACTTTTATATCATTCTCCAGCTCGGCATCAAGAAAGTCCAGGGTTACAGGCTCCTGGAATTTAGGATTCTGTGGAAGGGATAATATTTCAGTCTGAAGTCTTACAAAAACAGAAAACTACCCTTAAACCTAGCAAACAACACATACACAAACACAAATAATGGTTTGATCAAAGCAAAACAGAGAATTCTTGACTTTAGGCTCATCCAGATTAAAGCTGGAAGCAGTTTTTCTTGTGTTCCATCACTTCATCTAAAGCCTACTAAGTTGATACAGAGTAATGTAATAAAGTGCAGTGGGCCATTTAACAATATTCTTTTAGAGGTGTGTTCTTACGATTAGTCAAGCCACAGTGAGGAATCTAGTCCTTCTCCATAAATCTGGATCATACTCCTGCCAATGCTTTTGACTCTTAAATGCATGGGTCATTGTTTTGAGACTTTTTCATGCATTGCACCAGTGGCAACTTGGAACAAATATAGGGCAACATAAATCACATTACAGGTACTTTTAACTTGTAACTTTACCAGAACAAAGTTTGAATGATAACATACACAAAAAGTATTTTCAGTAAATAGTAAAATTTGAAAATTGATTTATATTAATTAACAAAAATAATTTAATTCTGTTCCAGATTCTAAGGCAAGGTGTGCTCGAGCCGAACTAAAGACTTTTTCAAACCAAGGTCACAATAATTAATTTTTGTTTGTCTTTTTGTTATATTTGTGCAAACTTCTAGCTTCAGTTGCAAACCTGGACTGAAAAACTACTTTGGGTTTATAGGAGCAGAGGTTAGGCAGTTACAGTTATGAGATTCCCTCATAAAACTAGGATCACATATTTTTAACTCTTTACTTTTCAAAGCAAATACATAGTAATACAAATACTACGTAAAACAAGTTTTTTTTGCATCAGTAAATGGTTCATCCTGATTTTTAGGACTGCTGTTGTCAAAATACTTCAAGGATAAAGAAAATTCAGCCTCAAACTAAACCAACCAGTTACACTGCCATCATCTTAGTTAAATATGCAAACTTCTGTGCCGCCTTGCCTTTCAGTTTAGTAATCAAAACAAAGAAAAAACATTATATAAAACAGGTCAATCTTACATTTCACCTTAAATATAATTGCCATGTTTATCCATCATACTGCTCAAAAGCTTTCACTGTTACATAATCAGTCATTTTACCTATTTTTGTACAAAAAAAAACAACTATTTATAATTTAACAAGTTGATATTTTTGCAGAATTTTGTCAAAACATGGGGTTTTTATCAGGTTGTCAACAAGCCCAGATATTAATTGAAATGTTTTTTTTGGCCCCTATGCTTGAATCTAATCAGATGCAGGGCATAAAAAAGGGTCCCATATGGCAGTGTTCTGACAATACAGCTGACACTAGACACAGCTAAATCAGAGTTGATACAAAGTGACACTCAACTCTATTAATGTCCTCTCGTAAAAACCCTATACGCCTGAGTGGCTTTATGGCGGTATAAAATAGTAGCAGTAATCTAGTCCTTCTCTTTAAAACAGTTGTATTTGGAATTTGATACCAGTCTGTCCTCCACAAAATTTTCAGACTCAAACAACATGTAAGGTAAGTTATGTTTTTAGCAATGTGTTTTTAACAATTTCATTTTGGCATATAATAAGGCAATACTAACTCAAGACATATGCAAGCTTAAATTATAAAATAAACTAATGAGTTAAGAGGTTATTGGAACACAGGCAAGAAAAGCAACAAATAAATGATCATGTTCAAGTAAAGGGCATGAACTGAACATCTTACATGAGATGGTAAGTGAAAAAAACAGAAGCAGCAAAGGAGGACGATGGAGACGAAGCATCACGAAATGAAAATGAGAAAAGAAAGAATAAGAGATCAAGAGACACAACACTGGGTGATACAAAATGAAACATCAAACATGCAGTATGATATGGTGGGTTTGGGGGGGGTGCAAGGTGATGAATGACTTGAAAAGCAAGATGAAAATGATAAAATGAAGAGGGAGAAAATAAACAAAATAGAGAGAATGAAAAGGAGATGGTACTGTATAACCATGAGATTTGTTGAAGGGAGATAGGATATGAGATCAAAATCAAACTCTGCTGCAACATGGGGCCTTGGATGATGTAATTCCCATTCAGATGTTGAAAGGGCCCAAGGTCACAATCAGTATTCCACAATCTCCCATTTACTTGATTCAGTGAGACAATGTGCCTTAGGGCTGATGGGAAAAGAGCTCACTAAAATAGTACATTAAAGTGAGATCATTATTTATAGTTATAACATAAAGTTACTGAAAGGTCACTTTGGTCTGTTTACCAAGTTGATATGAAATCAGAATTCATATTAATACATATGTTAAGGCTCAATAGTGACATAAACCAATCTTAAAGTCTTAATGCTAGCTGCACTTCTAAAGCAAGCAACAACTATGAAATTATAGAGAACAGCTTTTTTAAAGGAGACATATTATGCAAAAATCACTTTTATAAGTCCTTGGAATAGTCTCTTACAATGTTCTAAGTCAC
>JAOXYM010000010.1:24963125-24981141 GCA_028567055.1 Leptatherina wallacei | reverse complement strand
TATCTATCTATCTATCTATCTATCTATCTATCTATCTATCTATCTATCTATCTATCTATCTATCTATCTATCTGATAAAGTAATAGATGCATGTTAATCGATCTCCTTGTAAATTCTCGGTCCTGTTTGTCTGCAATTATTCTTTAACTGTATGACTGAGTGTGAGGGCTGATGTGAACACAATGTGTCATTTATTTTATATGTCAGTAAACATTTTTAACTACTTATATAGAAATATAAGAATGAATTAATTGAACAAAAACTCAATTTCTCAGAGATTCGCAGACTTGGGTCTACATAAAAATGGTTAAATAAGACTTATCTGAGATAACTGACCTCATTAACAACACATTTAGTTATTTGGTGGACTTATTTTGTTCCCGTGTGTTTTGGTTTTTAGTTTGATGGAGTTATGATTTGAAAAGTTGATGATGTTTAATTATATATTCATACTGCACATTTTTCCTATGTTGCCTCACCTTCCCTTGACACTTGTGCTCCTCTCATGGTTAGCCGAAAGCTTTACTCTCATCGGCCGGTAAGTGCAGAGGGAGCCTCCTGTTGACTTTTGAAACCTCTTGGTGTTTCTGTGTTTCCTGGTTTGACTTGGCCAGTCTCACATTTGTGTCCCCCTTTGTTTAAGGCGGCAGGAATAGGAAAAGACTGGATGGGGTGGGAAGACTGTGTGCCATACCTGTGTGTGCCTGTGTGTGCCTTTTGTGAGTTTTCTAAGGGCTCATTCATATGACACACATGCACATACACAGCGATACTGTTGTACCACAAAGTACTCAATGGCCAGAAAACAGTAGCGAGGGAGTCTGCAATTGCATGCCTAAATAGCTCCATCACTGTGCTAACTTGTCTGAGAAAGGCATTACAGTTTGTTTTCATTTTGAGGACATCACACTGAGGGTTATGCATGAACATTAATGGATCTTGTTTTAATCATACTTAGACATACGACATGTGAGGGACTGCCATCCCAGCTTGGTTTCTATACAGGGGTTGGAGATATCCACACTGGGGTTCTGTAGAAACCATATGCTTGGGATAGGCACATGCACACTTCTTGCAGAAACAGAGGGGTTTGGGCCACTAATATGGAGCTAATTATATGATTTTATAGTATGTCTTAGTATATATCTATATACTATATTTTACTATTATCAAAATAATGTTTTTAAACTCATCTGCTGTTTAATTACTCTGCAGTCATATATCGAAGTAGGCTTTTTTGATAGTTTATAGGATTTTAATCTTTTTTTTCTTTTTTTTACAATTAAGTTCTCTGGTTGTGTCACATTTGTAAATATTTAATGCAATTTACAGAGTTTAGGCTATAATATAACTTTTTGAAAAAAAATGGCCTTGCATTTTGTTTATTGACTATATCAATTTAATTGCTCTAATTTGGAGGAAGTTGAAATTAGATTGAGATTATTGGTCAAAACACATCACTTTGTGATCATACAAAAGTAAAATTAGACGAGCAGAATGCAAAGGTAAAATGTTAAGGAGGTGAATGCACTGCATTTCAGGTCTTTAATCAAACAATCTAAATAAAACTTGCATGCACGGGGACAAGGAGGCATGTCATAGGACGCGTGTCATGGGCAGGGGAAGGATTTACTTGGTTGCAGGCGGGACTGTTGCACGGCAGCCTCTGCGGCAGCAATGGCAATCCCAGCATCTTCAAGGTGGGCTTGGGTGACACTGCTCTTGCTTTGGCTTCGAGAGGGGCCATGGGAGCGCAGCTGCCCATCGGAGGAAGATTTTGAGCTGCCTGGACTGCTGTGTGACTTTTCCAAAGGCATCATTTGCATGTCTGGAGAAAGATGAAATGGAGAGATTGCGGAAAAAGCTGCACATGAAGAAAATCCACTGTATATTTTCATTTTCATTGCAGTCCTGATTAGATGCAGCAGGAAGTGTAATTACAGATGCTGTGATGTGATAATGGAGTCCTACCAAAACATTGATTTCAGTGTCATGGTTCAAATATTTAGTTATATAGAACAAACTGATATATTAAAATTGTGAATATCAAGGATGTGTTAATGTGTTTTACCTTTAGATGGATCAGGGAAGATCCCATGGCTTCTGCTCTTGATAACGGAATTTTTTGGTAAATCCTGAATTCCATCTCTTTGTCCTGGTACTTGACCCTGTCCCAGTGCATGCCCCTGTCCAGATCCAGACATTTGGCCTAGGCATTGGCCTTCTCCCTGACCATGACCATGACCCTGACCAGATCCAGACCCTGGTGGAGCTTGGGCAGCATGGTGGGCTCTGTTATGTTCAATGCTCTCACTCTGCTCCTTCAGAGGCAGCCAGCGGGGAGTGTTGTCCAACTGGGCTGTGTTCGACAAGTCTATCAGAACCTGATAAATAACAAAAAAAAAATTACAACGTGGTAATAGTGGATGAAAAGCAATTGTTTTGCAAAATTGCATTTTTCGTAGATGGTTATACTGATTAAAATAATTCAGAAACATGAAAACATAATTGAGTTCTGAGATGGAAGAGAAAGCATTAATTGGTTACTGGTTCATCAAAAAAAGCAAAAAGAAAGCAGAAGAAACCTGCTGTTTGATGTTTACACTAATAGCATTTGATATACTGAAACCTGGGTTTTCGATTCTACAGACACTTACTTCTCCAAGAAAGTCATTAGAGGATGATCTGTCATAGTCCCACACTGTTACCTCCAGCGTCTTTTTCTTCAACTGGATAGAGAGAGGAAGAAAGAAATAAAAAATAAAAAATTATGAAGACACATCCAGTGCAAGTAAGTATAAAAAAGGGAAAATACATGTTTTTATATGTGTGCATATGCCCCACCCGCATGTGAAGGCGACTCATCAAGAACAGCGTGTAATGCAAACTACTTTGGAACATAATTTATCTGAAAAACACAAGATGTATTTAACATGTTCTGGTGTGGATGCATGAGCAACTTTACTCATTTTTTAGCGTATGCAAAACACGCACACGCTCACCTAGCTTTCTCTATCACTCATCTTATGACATGCAGTAAGGCTACTGAGACTGTGGGAGAGCATAAATATTGGTTGTTTGCTTGAGTCTTGAGAAGGCTGATAAGAGGTTTCATAGGGATACTGAAAACAGCCCTGAGGCCAAGACATGAGAACAGAAATCCTAGTTGGATATATAACAGGCTCAGACATCCACATTGCCCAAAATGGCCAATAGCACAAATTTCAACTGCACTATGAAAGTTTGTGTGAGTGTAAGTGTGTGTGCTTCATGTGAGTATCTGCACAGTACCTGCTCCAAATGAATATTCTTGTAGATTACAGTCTGGTTCCATTCTGGGTTCATGGTTTTCTGGGCATACTTGGTCCTCCTCTTGTTATCAGCACTGATAATTCATGACAATCATCATGGAAATTTGTCAGTAATGCATAAAGAAAAATACATGTTTTCCCTGCTCCATCCCACGGCAAACATTCACCAACTGTGATATACTAAATAGATGTTTATAAAATGACCAACACTCCAATGAAGAGAAGGAAGAAAATTGAAATATTCTATTTTCAATTATTGCCTGTTTTGAATAAAATGCTTTTACAAAATCAAAATTTGACTAAAAGAATAGAAGCTGAGGAGAGTTCAAAGTTAGAGACATGGAGAGAAAAATGCAATGATAGGAGTGTTCTCAGAAACTTTGAAATAAATTGTATAATTGGACGAACAACAAAGGCCACAACGAAAGGATGGAAAAGCACTTTTGAGACATTGTTTACAAAAACAAGAAAAAAAATACAACACAAACTGAAAGCAAAGATCAGCACCACACTACCTTGCATTCTGGACAACCATGACTTGGCTGAGGGAGTCCAGAAGAGGAAGAGGAGGGCAGATATCACAAACAAGAAAAGCAAAAAAACACAAAAAACAGTCAGAGAAGCCCAGAGAGCTCAAAGAAAAGGCAGTAAAGGATAGAGAGCTGAGGCAATCAATATTTTCTGAGGGTTGTGCCATGTGTTTTTTTCTTTTTTTTCCCCCAAACCACAAATGTGACACAAACGTAAGAAGGACCTAACAATAAATCTAGACTGATGAAAAGATACTGCAGATTTTTTGCACTTTTCTGCTGATGAAAGACAAAAGCAGTTAAAAATACTAATAAAGAAAATAGTGCTTTCAAAGAGGTTTCATTTCTAGCCTATACAGCGTGTAGGTAGATAGGGTGTATAATCTCATAAACAGACCTGATGGAGTCATTATCTAAGAGCAGATATTGTTACAGAGCAGATAAAGCCTATATTGATCCGCTTTCTTGTTATTCACGGCCTCTAGATGAAAAAAAATGGAGCAGACAGGGATAAGAGGAGGAAGTCTGAAACATCAGGGACAGGGAAATAAAAAAATGCATACCTAAGTTAAAACTGGACAAGGTAAAAAAGAAAAAGAAAATAGAAAGCTGTTTGATAGATGTAGGGTAAAGGAATTCCTCTTGAAGTTTTGTTTGATATCTAAAATCTCAACAAATTAAGCATAGCCCCCAAATTGAATGGAATTTAGTTACAATGCAAATGACTGCCTCATATCATCATGTCCTGTGTTATACAAACTGATACAAAGTGGTTAGTTGGTGCTTTACAGCACAGTCAATACAAAGTCAGAAAAAAATGGGGGTAAAGAAAACAAGACAGACACAAAAACAGAGAGGAAGACAGACATCAGTCAACACTCAAACACACTCAAAGCTCACCCTCTCCCTGGTAAAAGGTAGACTTTTACAAAGGGGTCAGAGTAGCCGTCGTTGTCTCGGGGGGCCAAGTTTCTAGCCTGCAGGACGTGGACGATCAGGTTTCCAAGGTTTCTGTCATAGTTGATCTGGAGCTGAGGGGAAAGCAGTGGAGGAAATGTGCTGAGAGAGAAACCAAAGTGCAGGACTGAATTTTTCATTTTGTTGCAGCTGAAAAGCAAAAAAGCAAAATGTTTTTTTAAAAATGTGTGTTTGTACCTGAATTTCTCCAGTGATGGGGTGAGGCATTTTCATCATCTCTGTTGGCTAAAGAAATAGAAAAGCAATGAATGTCTCATGAGTTAATCATTATTCAAACACATTCAAATTACTAAAAAACCTTAGTTGGCCTACAAAGAAAAGTTGAAGACGGTGATTAGTCTGCAGCATGCATTATCAGCACGCAGTTTCCTCTGCAGAGGAAATGCTGAGACATTATGAGCTGCGGAGGAGATTTAACTATCTGAACAGTGTAATTGTCAGCCAAGTTTAAGAAACTTCATCTAATTGAAGTACTGTAACATCAACTTGAAGAAATCCTCTACTTCAGTTTCGACAATTTGGTCAGCACAAACACATTTCCACATTTTATATTTCATGCAAGATATTCATAACCTAATCTAAAATGAAGTCTTTATGCATATTTTTCTCATGTCATTTGCAAATGACACTGGTTCCCAGGGGCAAGCGCTGCACTACACTGTTCTCTTGTTCCACCATAATTGTCCTTTCACCGTCTGATGAACACAGTCATTTGATCTTCACATCACCCATGTGCAGTTGTTTGATGGAACGCTAATCAAATCACAGGAGCCAAGGTGCATGGCAAATTATACAGGGCTCCCCGTGCTGCAGTTTAAAACAGATTCATGATATTTTTCTTTTTGACTTTACTTGCTAGATTTATTTCACACCTCAGCCTTTGATATATTAACCTGTTGTGCACCTTTTTTATTCCGTCTTGTAGTCACATGGACTTATATCTGTTGTTGTATGTACTCTATCTGAAATGAGGCAGCAGGAAGTGTGTTAAGTAGTCAAATTAACTACCTTATGCCGTTGTTTCTTGCTAATGGCAGGGGATGCAGGCTGGCCAGGGCTTGGGACCCCACTGGAGGCGGCTGATCCAGTGCCAGAATGCAGGAGGGCAGAACGCTCTAATGCAGAGAGGACCCCCAAGCCCGCTGAACCTGTTCCCGTCATGCCAGGTGCTTGCTGCTGGGACACCTTCTGCAGCTCTGCTGCCAGCTGCTTAGGATCCACACCAGGAGAGCGCTGCCCACCTGCTTGGACAAATATTTACAGTAATCCATTTGATACTCACGTAAAAATGGTGCAAAGATGCATTCATACATGCAGACATATGAACAAATCCTTGCACATACCAGCCTTTAGCTGGATATGTTGATCCAGGGCTTGTGGGTGCTCAGGGTCAGACAGCATATTAAGGTCACTGTTTGGATCCATAAAACAATGTATAATGGAATTATAACCAGTGTATCTTAGCAGTAATCAATCAAATAGTAATATCTGGAGGATGGAGGTAGAATAAACAGGAGGAAGAGAAAGGAGGAGAGAAGGCGATCATGGGTGTAAAGCCACCATATTGCAGCTAAACATTTAGGAGTTTTCAGTGAGACAGAGGGATAAATGATGACAGATGTTACTCACAGTCTCACACAGAGCTCCTCCTCTGCACATGGCTGGCCCATGATACACTGCACTTCTTCATAAGTCTTTCCTGTTAGAGGCACTCCATTCCACTCCAGCACCTGCATTCCTGTAGTATGATAAAGCCAGGGAAAAGAGAAAAAGAGATGCTATCAGCTCTCAGATAATATTCCTCAGGCTGTGGTCAAATACATTTCAAAATGCATTCCACATAGAAACATAATTCAGGGAAGAGCAGTTTTCATGCTTAAATAGCTAAATGTATTAGCAGGAGTAATTTGAACTGGGAAGAATAATAGCTTATTTTTTAGTTTGGTTTATGTGTTGACTTTGACTATGTAGAATCCAACAAAATATAGATCTGCTTAAAACAAGAGTTTTGTAGATGAGCTCATTTGTTTGGCTAATGCAGAGTGACAAATGAGATGATAGAGGTGAAAGCACGGCAACAAAACAAGAAACATCATGGTTGTAGAAAAAAAAATGCATAGATAGAATCAATGCACATCAACCTAAAACATCACAACCAGGTCCAGATCTATATGAGACTTACACCTTACTTCTGCTTATGATGCAAATCATGAGCTGTGGTGACAATAATGGTTTACAATTCAGGATAAGGCCATATCTCTCTCCATGAGCCACTGCTTACTCAGATTATTCCCTCTGCTCTTTCTTTAGAATCTGTAACCTCCCCCACTTTATTTCACACAGCACCTGAAGGCATGTTCTTTTGCTACGCTTTTTCAGTGCAACATAAACAACACAGCTGCATAGCTGTAACATTGCACATGCTAGAAAGTAAACCAGCATGACTAACATTTTAATCTTTACTACGAGTAACAATGTGGTGAAAATGGATCAGTGCCTTACTTTGCTCTAACTCCTCACAACCCGAATCAAATAAAAATGAAATACATAAAGAAAGAAACATGTTGTGCAGTCTCTACAGTATGCAGAGAAAATAAAATGTTATCTTAAAACTACTCTTGCAGCAAACTGTCAATTCCTTTTGCGATCTGTCATAAAAACATCCATTAACAGATCAATAATTTGTACTTTCTATTCATTTAGAGTAGAAATTGTGAACAAATTTATAAAGGTTCATTTATTAAGTGTGCTCTTTGCTGTGCTTGTCTTTGGGTATTTGTGTTATCATAATGATGCTAAATATAGTTAAATGACTAATGCAAGCCGCTGACGTGAGGAATGAGTTTTCTATGTTTGGATGATGTGTCAGAGAATGAGACATGGCATGCTAGCAGATGAAAGATAAAACAAATATTACATTTATTTATTACATTATATTCGGATTGACAAAGATCTGTGTAAAGGTTAATGTATGGCTTTATATTAAATCTCCCAGGCTGAACCACAATGGAAATTTTAAAAAACAATGCTTGCACCACACAAACTTTCTCAATCTTGCAAACAAGGATGTTTGTGCTCACTTGCGGTGCTTTTTACTTGCTTTGAGCAAAAATGGGTAATATATGATGGTGTGAACATTTAGCATAGAAGATGAATAACATGAGCAATCAAACAGGACTAATATTACCCTGACACAAGAATAACTTCTGTTCTTCCTATTTACCTCTCTTTTCTTTTTCTTTTGTACATATCTGTCTATTCTTCTTTAAGGTCTTGTTTAAGGTCAGTGAATGTCTGACTGTTTATTGCATCCATGCATGGCTTATCCTATAGTACCACATTCTAAGTATCCAGTTAGCTTTTTTGTCAATATGATTAACTAATTGTTTACTTAATTTATTGATTTTTACAACTGCTCAAGCTTGTTTTTTACTTGGTAGAAATTTTCATACAAACTTGGGTTTTGATAAATCACTAGTTGGATGTAAATGAATTGTTACATCCAACAATTCAATTAATTTGCCTTGGGTATACATTTATATTATGCAGCATTAATTGTGATATTTGAAATTGGACAAAGTTCTGAAAAATACTTTGATAAATATTTGCTTTAACATACTTTTTTTTCCCTTAATGATGTATTACAGCTATGAATTATGCCTAAGCAACCATGAGAACTAACTTTGTCAATGTTAACTTGAAGAACCTCCAGCCAAAGCTAACCTTGAGAAACTATTGCATGTATGCATAGTTCAGAGGTCAGTGGCCATCCTTACAGTTGTCGTAAAGGATGGGTTGTGACCACTTTCCATCCATTCTAACCAGAGTTCATATTATTTTTGTTCATCAGAAATGTTTGTGCAGATTTGCTTGCTCATTGCAAATGTCTGGCACTGCAGCTTGTGCTTCTTGCTTCTGGCATGGCCCAAATCTTGAGTGAGCCCATATGTCTACGTTGCAAAGTTTGCAGTAAGCAATGATATCATTTGCTTTGGCATTTGCCAGAACTTCATGTCCAAACTCCTTCCGTTCCAACTCCTTTCTGTAAGACTAACACTTTGCCCACCTTGGCATCTATTTGTTTTGTTTTTTTACACTAACAGCCACCTAACTTGCTGTTTTTTTGTCAGAAAGAGAGACAAGCAGAGACCAAGTTGATTACGGACTCATCTTCATCAGCTGTCTCTGCAATAGACAGGACCGTCTCAGTCATTATCGATTTTCTTTCAAATAAACATTTGAATTATATTTGTTTGAAAACCGCTAAGCTGATCCAGTTCACCTGAATCCTTAGTTTTTTCATCTTAAACCGCTTCAAATCTGGCAACAATGTAGAGCCTTGCCCCCTGTCCTCTATCTGTGCTGGAGATTCTGGGTTGTTTCTTGGTTGTTGTTTTTTTGCCCACACTGTAACAATATTGTCTTTGGTACCGGTGAATTACCTGCTCTTGATTGCTTCTTGGTTAACATTTTTAATTTCAGATTTTAGGGAAGTGCACACACATTTTTTTCATTAAGAAGAAAAATGTGAAAACACCTCTAGAGACAAATTTTGCACAAATGCAGTTTATTTTAGTCTAGGACATTTTACAACTTATACGTATAAGATAAAGACTTTTTTTTCATTTGGAGAATCCTTTAGCAAGTTATGGCTTTCATGAGATAAGCAACTCTGTGTGGCTTGCATGCCAATGCTGCAAGCAAAACTTGATGTAATCCTACTGCAGACAGACTGCTCTGTAACTTGCTTTAGCATGACACTGGGATGCAAAGGAATTATTTTTATACTTATGCTACTCTTACCCTCAACAACTTTTCCTGTTTGTTCTGCCACACCACCAGGGATGACCTTAGCAATGTAGGCTCCAATCTCTCCACGGCTTCCCGGAATCTCCTTCCCACCTACCACACGGATCCCAAGTCCATTCCCTGTGGTAAAAATAAACATAGATTTCTTAATTAGGAAAATGAATTCCATAACACTCATATAAATTCAGGAAAAAACTGCAGAAAGAAATAGCACCAATAAAAATACTGGAATACAATAGAATATAATGAAATATTATATAACATTTAATGGAAAAGAAAAATGATAAATAACTAGTACATATATAAGAACATACATAAGAGAATAAGGACAAAAAAATAAAATAAAAACAAAGGCCAGAAGTAGGTCGTAACAAATTTGTGACAACAGGCATCAAGGAGTTAAGAATCAGAATTTGTTTTTCTGTGCAATCCTTGTATATGTGTGTTGTGTGTTTGCGTCATACCTGAGACGCTGGTGTCTTTCATGTCTCTCTTGAGCTTGATACGTGTGTGAGGGAAGGCATAATGGAGCAGGTTAATCTGAGGGAGAGTTAATGGAATTCATGGCATGAAAAGAAAACATTTTAAAACTTCAGTAGATGAACACATTAAATAAATAGCAAGGATAAAAGTTTTAATTTGGATCACACCTGTCTCCTATTCGACAAGTGTCCACTTTGAGGATGCCCTTCTCTTGGCTTATCAAACCAGTCTGTGTCCTCTCTCCTCAGGTGGTAAGCTACACAAGGAGAGGTAATCATTACTAGCCAGTCACACACAAACACACAGTTTCGAAAACTGTCTCTAGTATGGATCACAAGTTTTTTTTTCAATGCATACACCCCCATTTGCTCAAATGCAGGAAGATCTCTGATCCATCCTCACAAGATATGTGAAAGCATAGACACATAAACTCTAGGTTCCACCTGCTCCATTCCACCCGCGTGAATAAGTATCACTGCAAACACTAAATGAGGGATGGCTAATTTTAGGTTTGCAGCATTTAAAACATATTTTTTGGCATGCTTTTGATACCATGCAGATTCCTTATCTGATTTCTTTTTCCTTTGTCCACATTTTCATAGCCACTGAATATGAAACGCTATTGCTGAAAAGACTCAAATGGTAATGGAAAAATTGACAAAACGCTGTGGGTTGGAGTTGTCCCATTACTATTTGTGGGTTTTATTCCAATAATAGTTCAAATATTTCAAAGTGTTATAAAAGGTGTTTACAGCATATGAGATTCCTTTACATTTCACTTTAGCTGCTTTGTATAGTGTTTTTCTGTACTATGTCAACATGTTCCTCATATATTGTAATTGCAATATACTGTAAATCCCCCCCAAACCCATCATGTAGACATTTAATACGTTTGAAGCATGTGTAACCATGGACAAATCAGGAAACTTTTAGTTTTTATTATGAAGAAATAAAAAGTCACCGTAGTTTGAATAGGTCTGCCAAATACCTTTGTTCAGTATGATCAGAGATCCTGTTCCACAAAGAAGGTGCACCAGTAATGATGACTGGAAATGGAGTACTGCATGTCTTGGACTAAAAAGCAGTGAATAGCACTCTGACATTTCTTTTTTTTTGTGGTAACACTCATCCACAATATACGCATGAATTTTTCTGTGCATGAATATGAATACTGGTAATGGTCTGATATGTTTACAGAACCACAGAGCGAACATTGCTGAATGATGTGTAACTTAATTCACTATGGTTCATTCCAGAATGGGAATGTCAGCTACTACAGATATGCTAAATGATATGTATTGCTTACTACTGAAATGTGATTCATTCCAGAATGGGTCTGGTATGTTTACAGAATCAGCCAGAGAAGTGGACCATTCAGAACCATGATATGCAGCATGGAGTCGTACGGTATCTATGCAACTACATGGAATTAGAATGCTGTCTCACCTTCTATATTCCAGTTTGGGCCTCCAGCTGGGGTACAAAGTTATATGCTTTTTTCAGAAATGTATTCAACATTTGTTCATACTTTCACAAACTATAGAAAGTGTGCTAACACCAGATGTGTATTTTGAGTATACTTCAGCCCATGCACTGAAAGCAATAGTCAGTAACATGCAAGCTTGAAATTACTTCAATGGCATTGCCTATGACATTATTACCCTGATAGACAAATTTAAGCAGAAACATTATGAAAAAAAAAGGAAAAAAAGAATAAATGCATTGTAGAGGAATAAAGCCATAGTCATCAAAACTGAGTCATTGTAGCGTGACAGGAAGCCAGTAAGCTTAACCAGTACTGTAAGATACTCTACCGTGTCTGATACTTTCATGAAAGATTCTGGCATCATCTCTGTTCAAAACCAGCATGGACTCACTTAGAGCTGTAATCAAGGCAAATGAAAACTGTAACTCGGCATCAGGAGAAATATGACCTTTTCATTAATTTATCTATACTAACTCTTTTTATCTAGCTCAGAAATAGGGCTAAAATGGAAAAACATACCCATTTCTGTTGCTCACCTTTCTGACAATACATGTAGAAAACATTACACCCCTAAAACTTAGCTGTGTTTTATTTCTAAAGTATTTGTAAAATATGAAATCTGCTGAACATATAACATTCCTTCTACCTGGGATTAACGTAATCTAATGGAACACTACCAATCCCACATTTATGGAGATGGAGATAGTATATGTCAGTATTTGCTGTTAATCACTAGGAGGAGACTGACATCTCACATTGCAGTGAGACATCCAGCAATAGCCAACAAACGGAAAATATTGATTTTATTAATGTGAAAATGGGAAACATATATTACACCACATGCAAGGATGCAAAATCAAATACAAATAGAGACCGAACGATTTTACAAAGTCAAAGAAGTCAATACAACACGAATGAGACACAACACCATCGTGCTACAGTACGCATTACTGCGTGAAAGTAAATGTGAGAAAGTCACTGCGTTACAGCATGACCCGTTGACCTGTACAAGCCAGCCCGCTTATTGGATCGCCAAAAAAAACGAGTCACTCACTTGCCAGTCAGAGAGTGGCAACAATGTCATTTGAAAGCCTTGATTGCCCCAGCAGATCATGTAGAATATACTGTATATTACTGTGATTCAGCAGGAACTGCATGCTATGTCTTTCTGAGGCGATGACCTACATTTCATTATGTAGCTCTGCAGTCTTTATATGCATATGCAGAAGTGTCCCTTGACATACCTTCTCATACCTTCAGGTAAAACAGTTTCCAGATTTTCTGTACAGCATCTCAAACAGCTTAAGTGCCATGACTCAAGCATATTTTTCTCTTTTTTTAAAACAATAGTTTTCATGATTTCTGTTTATGGCACTGCATATGACACAGGGATAATATTTTTTATTTTTCTAATTCAGTTTGGTTTGTGTTTAACCACACATATTATATACTATAGGGTATTTACTATATTTCATAACACATCATAATCTTGTAATCAACTCCATTTAATATCTACCTTTCCTAACTTTTTTTTTTTAAATCCCAAATTAGGGAATTTTACTGCATATTATTCTTAGGTCAAAAATGTACAATATGTGAGAGTGAAGTATTTAAAGCTGTATTTATTTACCATACATTTACTGAATATCTATTTTATAGTGTAAAATACTGTATGTATTTTTTTGTTTCAGTATAACGCTTGTACTCTCAAAAAATAAGGCAGCCATAATGTGGACAACATGTAAATCTGCTTGTAGAGTTTTAAGAGTGAGAGGGATTTTTTAACTGTGAAGAAATAAAGTAATTACAAAAAATAAGGAAAACGTGCACATGGAATCACAGAACAAACATGGATGTAACTGATTAGTGACATACATAAACTCAGTCCAAGAGTATTATGTATTGGTGAGTTAGATATAAAATAGAAAAGGAAAAGGCATGCAAACATCTAATGTAACATTTACCGTGACAGAGGGAAATATAGCAAGGAACAACCAACTATAATTATCTGGAGCACTGATAATTGAGAAAGAACCAGTTAATACACAAAGTCAATAAGACCACTCTGCATTAGCATGCATGACAAGCAGGTCCGCACAGTCGAATTGCTGCAACAGTCTCAGGCTCCATTTACCTTCGCTGTCAGACATGGCGCCTTGCAGGTCATCCATGATGAATGCGATGTCTCGATCATAGCCACGTGTCCGAGATTCCTCCCTCATGTGTTGCTGTACTTCTGGTAGAGAATGGCTTGACCCAAATTGGTCCCTGGAGTCAGCAGATATCGGAGGGAGAGGACCAGCAGAAGCTCTCGCCATACCCATGGGCTGCCCCACCGGGCTCAAAGGGCTTTCCTCTTCAGAGTTCTGAGCCACAATGGGGATACGACCCCGGCTTTGGCTGATAGGTAAACTGGTGGGCTTTGCTCTGGCAACTCCAGGGGCAAATGCTGCATCCAGGACCTCCCCCTCTGTTTTAAGTCTGAGTGAGGAACTGGACAGGTCCCTTTTGATGGACAGATCCAAGCCATAGACCGAAGAGGGGCGGGAAGAGGGGCGGGAAGAGGGGCGAGAAGAGGGGCGGGAACGAGTGCCACTTGGGTAGGTGCCATCATCCTGAGCAGTGGCTCTGAGGGTGGAGCCAAGACCAAGAGACTGTCCAAGATTGAGAGAACCAGAAAGGTTGGCCCCAAGGGAGGAGCCTAAGTATTTTTGCTGTTCTGACAAATTTTTCCTTAGCCCAAATGTAATCTCATCCTGAAGTAACCTTGCCCTTGCAGCCAGACTGGACACAGAGGATGCCCCAGATCCCATGTAGCTACCAAATTCAGGTTCAAGGTCCCTACTCTCCTGGATTGGGGAAAATTTTGTTATAGCCTTAGGGTCTATTAAAGCCTTTTTGTTCTTCATCTGTTTCTGGTAAAGCACAGCTGCTGGGAGTTGCTTTGCAGCCTGTTTTTCAAGAGTGAGCCTGCCAATGCTGTATTTCTCTCCTTTTGGGAAGTGGCGAAAACTGCTATCACTGGGGAGATATTGGGGGAGGCCCAGGCCTGCTAAGTGTTCTAGACCTTCAGTTCCTCGTCTGAACTCTTGCTTGATTTGTTGCTTCAGCAGCTTAAGCTCATAAGGCTCTTCCATAGTGTCATCTTCTCCTTTACCATAACGAGATGAGCCTAAAAATTCTGCCACCTGAAATGGAGAAAAAAATAGAACAGGTTTACTGATCTATCTTATAGTAATGTAAACTGAATTTACACAAAGCACTGTTTTAATCAAATGCAGGATTTTTGCATGCATACTCATACTTAGTCATTTCTGTACCATATAAACCTCATAAATAAAGGATCACTTACATTCATAAACATTCATGTTTTCTCTTTTGTCTGTTTTGGTGGGTTTTTTTTTTGTTATTCCTTTACTGGAAGGACTGTTTGTATGAGAATTTGGTCACATAGAAAATTATCAAATTTGATTAATTGATGTATGTGAAGCATTACTTTAGAAGTGGCTGGATAGTTTTTGTAAACATTAACATTAGCATGGTGAAGAGCACAATCCCCAAACTACAAGAGATTCATTGTAACTGCAAAATTGGCTACTAATGTTTCTGGGGCAGCTGCGTGCTCTTTCAGCATTAATTAATGTACCAAAGTATCCACCTGGGACTGACAGCTGAAAGTTGCTATTTAAACTGAGGCAGAGCTGATTGCCATATGTAAAGAGATAATAATCAGGTATGAAATTTCAAGAATTATTACAAAGAACATTTGGATAACAGCACAGTGTATTCAAAACATAAAGGGGGAGTCTGGAAAACAGGTTACTTAGATATGCTAAGGAGTAAGTCCTATGGGTGATTTGAATGTTATTTGCATAATGAAGAAAAAACCTTTTTTGACCAAAAAGGAAAAAAAATTGTCACCAGACTCTCAGAAGACAAGAATAAAGTCTCTGTTATACCTCAGAAAGACACATTACAGTTCCCCCAAAAAACATGAAATTAAAACAAAAATGTACAAGGAATGCTCTATAGACTCAAAACAAACAAAAATAACTTTACCTCTGCTAAATGATTTCAATAGAAAAGTGTGAAGGACAGACAAAAAGGGAACAACTCAAGGCATAGCACCTACTTTGTCAAACATGGTTATGTTTCTGTTATGGCTCAGCGACATATGACTACCAATGAAACTTGCACACTAGCATTTATTGATAATTTCAGTATTCCTTATCATATCAAAATCTACTGGACAACACTGAATCATGGAGCATGAGAATACCCCCAAGCATAAGGCTATAATGACCTGAGGGCTTTTCAGGGAGGAGAGGTCCCCTCATCTTGGTGTGTATTCAACTTGCAGAAGATCTGACTAAACTGTCCAAAAGCAAGTGAATTATTGTTGTTAAGATGCTGGTGATACTGACGGCTCAAAGATATCATTCTTATGACATACAATTTGTGGATTTATTTTGCCTGACTTTGATTTGGCTTAGACAGTTACAGACCTACTAAGTTCTAAACATGAGTAACTTGCAATCCTCTAAAATGTTGAATCTGTTATACAAATTTACACCAAATGTGTTGGAGTGCAGAGTCTGATGAACAATAAATGGCAACTGTCAAATATTCTCTAAAAAACATTAAACAATGAAGGTGGTGAAAGCTAAAGAATGACATAGGAATAGAGTATTTACCTCTGCAGTGCGTCTGACATCTGCAGCCCTGAGTAGTCTGTCTGCTTTGGATAACTCCTTATCAGGGAGGTTGAATCCAGATCCCAAGCCGGTATTGCTAAGCCCTGTTGAGGCCTTGGTGAGCTCTCCTATGTCCTCTATAAGCACGTAGTTCCTGGCATTGTGGTGGTCAATATCAGCATAGAAGGAATCAGCAGAAATGCTGGACATGGGACTAGAGGCCATACTCCTTTCCTCTAGTCCTACCCTCAAGTCTAAGCTGCCATATTTGCCCCCCAAGTGAGCCACCCCATAGCCACTCTCTGTTGAGGTTGGGACAATGAGCAGAGGTTGGTTGCGAATCACCTCGTAATTGGTGGTAATTTTAGGCTCTAAATCAGACAAATTGGTTTGCCGCTGCTTTCCCTGCTGCAAGAGGAGGGCATGTTGGTAACTGCTAGGCTGAGCCTGGGCATGGGAGAGAGACAGTGTTGGGTAAGGAGACACCTGTTGATGGTAAAGGGGCTGCTGCTGATACAGGTTTTGCTGGGTGTAGTGGCTGGTGGTTTGGGTCTGAGGAACATACTGTGTATAGTGAGAGTAGGGACTAGTTAGTGTGTTGTACTGGGAATCAGCTTCTGTTTGAGGAGGGATGAATTGGTCAAATTCTGACTGAGGAGCTGTCCGTGGTCTCTCAAGGCCATCCCCCCTGGCCTCTCTGATGTTGCTAACCTCACTGTCTGACATGTAGTCTCTTTCCTCAGCCACCCCTTGGAGATAAGCCCTCTCTCGCTTCTCTCTTTCCTTTAACAAGGCCTCCTTGCGGCGGTTTATGCCCATCTCCAGATACCTAGAGTAGCAGAAAAAAATTACAATTTAAGTATCAGTTCTCTTAACAAAACCAACAAAGACACAATTAATATTTCAGTTTCTCACACATTTGTACCTGTTACAATGTGTGAGAGTGGAGGGTCTCAATGACTGTTGTTAAGGACGCCTTTTAGCCCTTAAGCTATCAAGATGGGAGGGGGGTCATGCAGATGAAAATAAAAATAATGATGGCATGAGATGGAGGAATACAATTGTATTTATTTCATTATTTCTGCAGGGTCTACAATAATTATTTATAAATGGATTAATGTTGCAAGGTCTTAAAGTAAAGTAAAAAAGGGGGATGTTTAATTATTCATTTAAACATGTTAATTTTAAATATGTAGCATCTCACCGCAGCTTGGCATCAATCTCCTTTTCCTCTTCATCAAGCTCGGCTTGTTTCTTGCGAAGTTTAGAAGATTCTCTCTCCACTAGATCAAGCTCCTTGTCAATATCCTGCAGAATCTTTGCACGGGCCATTGTTGTACTGCGGGCAAGACGTCGACGTGCAGAGTTGGTGCTGTAGCCTGACCTTCCTGTCAGAGAGTCATCCTCTGGAGGTGGGTCTGGCAATGTCCGCTTCACTTTCTTGCCTGTACCAGAGGGTGTTCCTCTGCTCTAGAACACATAAAAAAAAGATAAAAAAAGAATGACCCGTATGTTAATGACTGAATGATTTTACTTTTTTCTGTGTTGCAAATTATTGTATAATTAATCATGTTTTTATTTGATGCATTTTAGTCATGTTTACATTATCAGAACATAAAAAATCCTAACTATATATATATATACACACAAATATAATATAATATAATATAATATAATATAATATAATATAATATAATATAATATAATATAATATAATATAATATA
>JAOXYM010000010.1:24952458-24963025 GCA_028567055.1 Leptatherina wallacei | reverse complement strand
TATAATATAATATAATATAATATAATATAATATAATATAATATAATATAATATAATATAATATAATATAATATACATTTTATGTTTTTTTTTTTTTTTAAATACTTACAGAATAGCTGTCTGCATAGTATCCACCCGTCCTGTCTTCTGTAGAAGGACTAAGGGATTTAGGATCAGATAGAGACTTCTGACCAGCTTTTAATATCCGAGGGCCAGAGGAAAATCTGGTTGGGTCAGCCGTTAGCATTCTCTGCCCCCCATATGATTTTTCAGGAGAGAGGGGAGACACTGGGGTGTAGAGGACTTTAGACTTAGAGGGCATGTCTGCTGTTAAATGTGTGCTGTAGCTCACCTCGATTGGTGTGTGCCTCCTTTCAATGTCTGTCTGACAGCTCAGACTGCCACCTTTCTGAGAGTTCTCTGGAGCTGATATATGCTTAATGATTTCTACCTTTGTGTCCATTTGGACATTTGGTCGTTTTATAGTTCCAGAGTGGTCAGTCTGGACAGATATCTCTGCAACTGTCTGGATGGCAATACTAGAGACCTTCGAGCTATGTTTTCCATCACTACTGTGCTTTCGAGAGCGCCGTCTAGCTTTGGTCGGCGCATCCCACTCCTCTTGATCCTCATCATCAGTCTGAGCTGAGCTATCAATATTTTTCTTACTCTTCTTTCTCCTTCCCACATGCTGCTTCTCTGCTGAGTCTTCATCATCTGTCTGAACTCCACTATCAAGTATTTTTTTCCCTATGTCCTGATCAGCTTGAAGCTTTACAATGTGAAACTGGTCGTGACTTTCCTCTATATGTATGCCTGTAGATGGAGGTCTAGACTCATCTTTGACAGGCCAGTACTGGCCACTGTCGCCTACTCCAGCATATTTGGCTTCTAAAAGGTTTCCTGTTGTACCAATAGTACCATAATGTTCATCAAGTTGCCGCTGGAGATGCAGTTGAAGTTGCTGGATTTGCTGCAATTGTTCTTTCTGCTGAGCATAGGTCTCCTGCTGGGCTACCATATGAGCATGATGTTCCTCTTCTTGCTGGAGGAGGAGCTGTTGTTTCAGAGCTTGCAGTTCTTCAAGCTCCCTTTGGACCATAAGTTGCTCCTGTTCTCTGTAACGCTGGATTTCTTGCCTTTCCCATTCCAGTTCCTCAGCAAGACAAAGCTGCTTAAGCTTCTCTAGTTCTAGAAACTCTCTCTCCATCTGGTACTGGGCCATCTTAGCATTGTCCAAGCCTGGAAATATTGGGGAAGAAGCCAAGACATCCAAAGAGGCAGCAATTGCTTCCAGGGTGGTGTCTGAGTACATTTCTGGATAGCCGGTTATAATGTCAGCCAAAGCTGTAGGTAAGAGTTCCTTAGGTAGCCCTGTCTCAAAAGGAATTATCTGTCCTGGGTCTGTAGTGGGAATGAAACCATATGGATGCAGTAAGGTCTGGTCCTGGATTGCTGATGTAGGTGTTAAGGTAGTGCTAAAGAGGGAGCCTGGTTGAGTTGTAATTGCATATGTGGATGAAGCTGGTGCAGCAACGGAGGAATAGACTATTCCATCTGAGGTTCTTAGGGCACTATTTACACCAAATCCAGCAGCAGGGACCTGGGAGTATGGAGGAGTAATCATCGCAGGGTAGACTCTGGCAGCTTTGCTGGTGTAGTCTAGTGCTTCACCTGCCATAATAAGTTTAAAGGCATAGATTTTACTATATCAAGTAATTTCAGATTTTAGAAACAAAGAAACTGTACAGGATATGATTTGAAAGGCATGCAATTTGAGTATAGTGCACATGCATATCTACATTTGTTTTGGCTAGCAAGATGCGAAACCAAAGTATTGGGG
Source organism: Leptatherina wallacei (assembly GCA_028567055.1). Taxonomy (NCBI): domain Eukaryota; kingdom Metazoa; phylum Chordata; class Actinopteri; order Atheriniformes; family Atherinidae; genus Leptatherina; species Leptatherina wallacei. Next base: position 24,961,183 of record JAOXYM010000010.1, on the reverse strand, counting down.
GAGTACACGCAGGCACACACATGCATCTGTTAGAAAGAAAAAATGAAGAAAAGACAAACAAGCAGCTGTGATTATTTAATAAACCATGCAGAATAAACAGCAAAACAAATAACTACATTCAGTCAGCACTGAACTAAAACAAATGGGCAAAAACATTTGTACAAAAAAACTTTAAGGTATCTTAATAAAAAGCGAACTCATGCACAAATAATCACAAATAAAATACTTAAAAAAAAATACAGAAAGATCCCCATACTCACCAGCAGAAAATTTAGCAGCAGTGAGGTCTACTGCGCCATCTGAAGATCCACTGAGGTAGTCATAGTCATTCTTGAGATCGTATGAGGACAATCCTGCTTCTGCCAGATTGGTCTCAGACACTGATGCTATTATACCATTAGTTCCTCTTACTCCATACACTGGAGCATGATCATATTTATAGTGATCATCTCTGTAGCCAGAACTGTTGTCAGGCTGGGTTGTAACTGGAGGGTGCGTTCTGCAGCTTCCTGTAAATGGTAGTTTGTAAATTACATCACAGCAAACGGTTCTCCTACCAGCTGTGAGGTCCACTGGAATTCCATCATCCTCCACAACAGTGGTCACCACTCCTGGGCTTGTATCAGACAATGCTACCATAGCCCTCATTGGTCTGTAGTTTGACAAATCCATGGCTCCTGTGGCTTCTAGAGAAACTGCCGGACCTCCATTGCTGATGACTGCTGGAGATGAAGTCATTGACTGTTTTCCTCCAGAGGAAACAAGAGCTTCAAATGAGAGATTAATGGGTAGATCTTGAGGTGTAGATGGTACAGCACTGACGATGGGCTGAGCCTTCACAGGTCTATAAACAATTTGTGCAAGTGGTTCGAATGGTTTGTATGTGGTGAGAGACAGAGGCAATGATGTAACAGGGCCCTGCAAATCAAGTGGTTTTTCTGCCTCAGTGTTGTTATATGAAGCAATGGTGGCGGTACATGTAACAATTGTAATGCTGTCAGTGACTACAGACAATGTTGTTGAAGGGGTGATCTCCGCACTAAGATTTACTATCTCAGGCTGCACTGCTGTGATTTGACGTCCACTAGAGTCACTTGAAAAAGACTGTCGACATGACTCTGATGGTGTCAGGTCCATGCCTTGCTCAGTCATCTTTATGCCCTCCTTGATAGTACGTAAATCAATAACATCCCCAGGATAGATTATCTTACCATTCTGTTTGGGCACAGGTTGGACTTTTGCTATGTCTGGTTGTATTGTGATTTCTACACTTGGTGAAGGCACCTGTGGAAGTCTTTCATGGACAACTGAAACAGTGGTCCTCTGGACCTCAGTAGTGACCACCTGAGTGACCAGACTAGGCAGGCTTTCAGGTGGTTGACCTGAGGTGGAAATTGAAGAAGAATACATGTGACTCATACTAGAGACCACCTTTTCTGGTCCTCTAATTTCTTGGCTCTCAATAGACTCTTGCTGAATTTTAGTAATGGTGACTGGAGCAACACCCAGTGGAAGGTCGTGTGCCATGGGAATTGAGGTTCTCCTGGTATATGCCTCAGTAGTAATTATTTCCAGTGGGTGTTCATATTCTGATGAATAGGTCAATACCTGTGGCCCCTGTTCTGTTGAAGGAACAGAATCACTCCTGTAGGGAACTTGATCAACATAACCATCCATAGGTACATCTTGTTCAGCTGATATATTTATTACTTGTGTAAATGGTGATGGTTGCTGCATGGTTATGGATTGTCTCCTTGCTGCAAAGGCCTCAGTTGTTACCACTTGTGTAGGCATTTCATAGCCTGAAGGATAGGAAAATATATCACTTGTGGGGTATGGAGGCTGTGAAATGGATGATATGGATGTCCTCCTCCTACAGGTAGTCTCCTCAGTTGTAATTGGCATCCCTGTTGTTATCTGAGGCTGTAAATCAGATGATGATATTGAAGTTGTTCTTATATCATCCTTTGTTATGATCTCTGTGGGTGCTTCATTTCCAGGCTGAAATGCTATGACCTCCAGCGGAGGGACTAGGTCTGATATCATTGAGGATGTAATTGCTCCATATTCCCTTTGCATATAGGTAACAGGGGGTACATCTTGGTGTGTGGTAATTTGTTGAGCTTCTGCCATGATGGGTGGTATTACTTCAGCAGTTGTAGAAAATATTGTTTCAGAAAATGCAGGTAGTGGCATTAACTCAGGTACTACAGGTGTTGATGTAACTTCAGCTACCACCGTCAGAGAGTGAGGGACTGGAGATACCACTGCAATCTCTGGCATTGTAACAGCAGTTTCAATTCTAACAACTTCTGTAGGAAATTCAGCTTTTGTAGGTAGGTATACAGCATCATTTACACAATTTTGCTGTTGTGTAGATAACTGCTCTCTCATTATAGGCAGATTTTCTAAAGGTTGAACAGTTTGTGGTTCCAATGAGGGTTCAAAAACAGTGGGTACATTTCTTAAACCTGTAGGCAATTCTTGTACTTCTGAGTAAATCACTGCTTCAAATGCTGTTAGTGTCTCTTGAGGTGCAAATTCCGGAAACCTTTCTGGTACCGCTGATGTTGCTGGAACTGCTTCTGTGACAATGATATGAGTAGGTACATCCTGTTCTTCCTGTAGAATTTGTGATGGCACCTGCAGATCAGCATTAGTTGAATACACTCCAGCTGGTCCACCTTGAATGATGACTGCATCTAATGGTACTTCAGGCTGCAGTGGTACAGCTACAACCTCTGTCAGAGACTCAGGTTGCATCGCAGCAATTGGTTTGGGTGCCTGAGGAACCAGTTGTTCAGTTATTGGATGAGCTCTTCCAACATCTGGGAGTATGCTTGGTTGTTGAGGAACAGATGGCATAGACTGTTCGCCTTCTATGGCTTGAACTGTTAGGGGTTGAAGAAGAACCCATGGCTCTTCAGGCATCGTAATGACTTCTGACATTTTTTCAGGATGTGGCAGTGGCTGAGTTACTGATTGTTGTTGATGAACATATGGTTTCTTAATAGGAGGAGGTACAGTATATGCTTGAATGGAAGTGTCCGGATCAGATGATACAGCAATACTGGCCAAGGGGAATGGTTGCACAGCAGACAGGACAGAGTCTGTCCTGGCTACGTCAGCAGCTACTACCTCAGAAGTTGTTACTTGCTCTGTTACCAAAGTTGGAGCCACAGTAATTGGAGGTGGATGTTTTACAGTGGGGACTGAGGCCCTCCTTATTTGAGCCTGTGCTGAGAATGCCTCAATTGGTGTTTTCTGCTCTGAAGGTGTGGGTCGTACCCCTGACACTTTTGAAGATGGGATGGACCCTCTCCTCACAGGTGCCTGGACTGTTATGCTCTCAGTTGGTGAACCAGGTTCAGATGGAAGAGTTATCACCACATAGGTTTGTAAACATTTGGCATGTCTTGGAGACACAGGTGACTTTGGAGATGTTGCACCTAACTTAGACTCCACAGGTCGTGTAAGGCTAAGTGACAGAGCATTTGGAGGTTCTTTCATCCTAGGCAGTGTTGCAGCTTTGGGTGCAACAGGTGGAGGGGGTGGCTTGACATGATCTCCTGGCCTGTGGCTGAATACCAGTCCAGCAGGAATTGATAAAGGCTTAGGTGGTATGGGTGGTGGAGGCTTGGTGGTTTGACTAGGACCAGATATTGTGACAGAAACTGGTGCTACTATTGCAGTAGCAATTGTAGCTGGAGCAGGAACTGATGGCTTTTGATAAACTGCAGGTTTGGGTGACGCAGAAGGAAGTGATGGTGTCAAATCTTGAACAAGTTCATCTTCACTATGCTCAACCTTTATTCCCACTGAAGGTTTAGGTGGAAGTGGTGGAGCAGAAACTACTTGTACAGCTGACACCTTAGGCATTAATGGGGGCATATCTTTGCTAGGTATATCTGAAGAAGGATGTGTGCTTGCTTGGTTGCTTTGTGCATGAGAAGCAGCTACTGGCCCTATGTTAGCTTTATCTTGTGTTGTATGTCCGAGCAGAGATCTGTTTTCCGCACTCGGCACTATGATGACTACATGACCCTGTCTGGTTGGAGTCACTACCTGAGGTACAGATGCACTATCTGCCTGTATAGCTTCCATCCTTGGCTGTATATCCACAACTACAGACTGCATTGGCTGGGTAGTCACTGTAGTTCCCATTACTGATGTAGTTGGTGTGACATCAACACTCTTAACAACTGGCATCTCTGTGGTAGTCTCAGGTAATGATACTGAAGTAGACCTTGGAGGAGGAGGGGGTGGGACTTTCTTTTTGACAACTGTAGTTGATGCTGGGGCTGGTATAATTCCTTGGTCAGTGCGAGTGTGAGCAGGGACTGCCACTGGGCTCACTGATGGAATGGCTGATTGTACAGGGACTGAATGTACTACCTTGGGTTGAGCTTGAGTTGGTATAGTTATAAGAGCTGAGATTGGTTGTGGAGTTTGTGATGTGATTGGAGCTGTAGTTGAAACCAGATCTGGCATCTGAACTATGACTGGTCCAGGGCATGATATTGGAGCGACAGAGGCTAAAGTTGAAGTTGATGGTACAAGAGGTGGCGCTGTAACCTGAACAATAGGTTGAGCTGAGACAACTACAAGTGCTGGGCTTGGTGCTGAGACTTGTGAAACAGTTGGTACATTAATAGGTATTTGAGATGGAGATGAAACCACATCTGGCATTTGCACTACAACAGGTACAGCAGTGGATGTGTTTGCAAGGGGTGGAGTTGGAGCTTCAGTTGTAGAAGTCTGAACATGAAGCACCTCAGTTTGAGTTTTAGATGGATCAGATACCACATCTGGAATGGCAACTATAACCGTTTTTGGAGTAGGACAAGGGATTAAAGTTTCACTTGTTATTGCTCCAACTGTAGCAGAGGTCTCTGGGGGCGCTTCGTCTTTAAGTGAAGTTGGAGGTGTTGGTGTAGACAGTGGAGTTGATTCTGCTGAAAGGGGTGTTTGATCCTGAAATGACGATGAAGATGTTGCGTTAGAAGCCAAACTGGAATCTGGAGTGGCTGGTGAAGTTAGAGGGGAAACTGGTGACACTGGAGAAGGTGTGTTGGTTAGTTCTGGGGCTGATATTGGAGTTGGAATTGGTTTTGGTTGAGGTATTTCACAGACCACACATATAGGTTCCATCTCAGCAATTTCAGACAAAGATGGACTAATGGATGAATCTTCCTTTGTCTCTGAGTCATCACTTGGGGTTATGTCAGAGGAAATACCTATTGCATAGTCCTCTGCCAGACTGTCATCATCTTCCTCACCAGATGAACACTGGGTAATTTTAAGGTCTGGTATGGGGAACAATGACTTTCTGAGTGCAGGATCTTGAGGAACCATCGGTCTAACAAAACTTATAGCTCCACTAGGAGTACTTGGAACAACAGTTACCTCAGGGCGCTTAGGGGGTTCAGAGGGACGTGGAGGGGCTGGGCGTTTCTTTTTCTTTGCTGGAAATTCACTTAAGGTGTCCATGCATGGTATATCCCTTTGTTCAGTGATCTTAATCTCTTCTATGGGAATGTTCACCACACAAGTCTCATCAACTGAGGGAGAGCCATATACCAAAGCCTCTGATGAAGTAGATTCCATGGCAGTTTGGGCCTGTTGAAATTCCTGCTCTATCATCATCAGTTCTCTTTTTTTCTGCATCATTTCCTCATACACCTCCTCAGGGGACCTTAGTTTTTTAGGAGATTGAGCTTCTGTATCATTGTTGGGTTCTTCCGCTGGATATTCACTTAATTTAATATCAGGCTCCTCAACTAAAGATTCATAAAGATAGTCCTCAATTGACATTCCCCCATAAAGTGGCTCAATATCAGGACTCTCTCCTGGAATAGCTTTTGTCTTCTGGATAATTTCCTCATATGTCTCTTCAGCACTCTTTAATGATTTTGTCACAGTGTCCTTTTCAGGGAATGGATCAGACGGAATGTATGGTATGACTGTTGGTGAAGGTTTACGTCCTCTCTGTACAGCTCTCCTTATCTCTGATTCTGACTCTACACTGGCTGAATGCTCAGAGCTGGATGTTCTATGGCTTTCATCAGTTATGGTTACTTCTCTTAGATCCTCCGTGGAGGAAGTTTCTCCAGGTGAAGACAACGGTTGGCCATGTGCTTTCATTTTCTCTTCTTCAGAGGAGTCTTCAATGGTGGGGAGAGGCTGGGTGGGCTGCCGGGGCTTACCTTTACGATGCTGTTTTTCCCCACTAACCTTTCTGTGACGAGGACTGCTATCACTGTCCTCATCCAGAGATGAGGCTGATGTAGGTGAAGATCCTGGAGTAAAGCTAGAAGCCTGAACACTAGATGACCCCTTTGACAGGGATTCTGTGATGCTTTCCACTTCTTCATCGGTGCTTTGTCTCTGCTTCATGACTGGAATAGCTTTCTTAAAAGTAGTCCTGGCCATTGTTTCTGGAACACTTTGAGGAGTTGCTTTATCAGATTTTTGGATGGCTTCATTCTTGGCTGAACTGTCATCGTTTTCTGTGTCATCTTTTCGTGACAGAGGTTTAGCTGTCACAGAAGCATTATCAAGCTCAACCTCCTGGATGGTTTGTACATTAGTCAAAGTCTTTTCTTTGTCATCATCTGATACAGACATTTCCTCTTCTCCACCCATACCCATTATCTGCCTGCGGATGAACTCATCATCTTCTACAGAAGAATCAGCACTTTCAGTTTTGATGTCCTCATTGCTGGATGAAATAGAGGGAACTTTTAAGATCTTTCTTTGGATTTTAGGTGATGGTGAAGGTGTGAGCTCACTTCCACTGCTCTCATCCATTGCTTGGAAAGTCAAGCGCCTTCTCTCAACTTTAACTTCCTCCTTTATTGGGATTGGCTCAATATTCAAATCATTTTTGCTTGCATTAATTATCTTCCCCTCACTCACTTCTGGTTGTACAGGTATAATCTGGGGTTGATCTTCATCATGATCTTCTGTTTTGGATTCAACTGTTGCAGGGACAACTATATTTTCAATTTGAACCTGCTCAGAAAGAAGAGCTACTTTTCTCCTGTCCACTGACTTGTCTTTGTCTTCATCTTGATCCTAAAAAAATTGGAGAAAAAAAACAAAAGACTTACATATGCACTAAAGTTTTTTTTTCAAGCAGTTCTGATTTGCATATTGCAAAAGACATAAACAAGCTTGACAAAATTTTAGTCCCTCTTTTGTAAAGCAGTTTAACTAAAAATTTAGAGTGTAGCTGTAAGATGCATTTTTCTATAATACAGAAAAAATCCCATCATGTGAATAAATGTAATTTCCTTTCAACCTAATGCTCGCCTAGTGGTAAAGAATATACAGCTTAGCTTTTTCAATGTTTTTAAGTCAAATATCTACCTAAACAAGGAAATTAAATAGATGGTTTAATCAATTAAAGACAACACATTTATTCAATTTTCAGGTCAATTTGAATTAATATGGATAGCCAAGATTGCAGTAATATCAATCTATATTTCTAAATAAATTAACTCCCATCTCATGTTAAACAGAACATTTTCAACAAATAATGATCCATTCTTACTTTTATTGTGCTCTCTGTAGACACTGGATGTGACTCTGAAGTTGAAGTGACATCAGTAATCTTTTCAATTTTCTCATCAGTCAGTTCCTGATTGTCAGCTTCTTTGGCTGGCTCTGCTTCCATTACCAGCTGCTCTTCTTGTGACTTTGGTTGTGGCTCAACTTGCTGCAGAGACTTTGTTGGCTTTGCCAGTTTGATTTTAACATCGGGCTGTTCCTCTGTGATTATACTTTCTTGAATAGAAGGCTCTGACTTTATTTCAGTCTCCGGAGCAACTTCAGACACTGTAACCTCTGCAGCAATATAGGATATGGGTACATTTATTTCTTCCGTCACTGGAACAGAAGAAGTTGTAGTTGCTACTGCTTCATCTTCAATGTATTGAAATTTGGACTTAGGCTCTTGAGCATTGTGAAATTCTGTTTCACTTATGCCCATTATCACAGGCTCTTCTGTAATTTCAGTAGTTGCATTTGTAGGAACTTTGATGTTTGACACTTCAGCCTCTGGTGTTACTTCTGGCTGTTGCATTTGCATTGTAGCTTCCATAAGGGGTTCTACTTCCATAGAAAGTGTTTCTGCTGCAACTGTGGTGGATTTGGGATCTGTCTCAAGTTTATTTGGTGTGGGAGGTATGGTAGCTTTGATGTCCATCTTGACAGGTTGTTCTGTTGCTTTTGTGGTTGAAACTATTGGTAATTCCTTAGTTGAGGTTGGCTCAGGCTGTGGTTTTGTGGGTCCAGGCATGGGTTCAACTTTTGTCGGTAGAGTTTCGGGCTCTGCCATTTTGGTTGCAGGTGTAGTCTGAGTCTCTCTCTTGGCAGGCACAGGTGTGGGTTGAGGCGTTTTCCCTGAGTCGCCCAGCTGTCCTGACAGAGCTCTTTGAGTCTGGCAGCTCAAGCACAGCCATTCATTCTGCAAAGACACAAACACAATATGCAAGGACTGAGAAAAAAGATAGAATTTTTTTTTCCTTTCTCTGTCTTTTTTACTTGGGACTTGAAAACATCACTGCTAACTGAAGATGTTGATGCTAAATATGTAATTTGTATATTCTTCATCAGAATTAGAAATAAAATCTTTCTGTGGAACGCAAACCTAACCTTTTTAACTGATCTAGGATTCCACAAAACCATTATTTCAAAAACCTAAAAGTTCATAGTCTTCGGA
>JAOXYM010000010.1:24928620-24952358 GCA_028567055.1 Leptatherina wallacei | reverse complement strand
TCTTCGGAGACGATGCCATGTGCAGGTCGAATTTTGATTGGTTGAAATTTAGTTTAAGATAAGAAAAGCTGAAAACATTAGAATTTATAACAAATCTCAGACAACAGCCAACAGTCTTCAGTGTTTTAGTTTCTCTCCATCACAAAATAAATCTTTATCAATTTTGACTTGTCTTTTCCAAAGCAGAGCAAAGCTGAATGACCCACAATAGCATCAACACAATTGAGAACAACTCACGCCTCAGATTTCTCCACATATTTCAGAGTGTGCACCGAAGGGGCAACAAACTACCGTGCATGAAACATGCATTTGGAAAGCCCCAATGCAGACAGGCTGCAGATGTATATTCTAAGCATGAAACTATTTTTCAGGGCAAATGGTTAGGGTTCAAGCCTGGTAGGGTCTCTTTGTATAGAGTGCTCTTCTGGTGAGTAGCCTTCTTTACTCCTACCTTATCAGTGTGATGAATGCATTAAATTAGTTTTTAAAAATCACCTTTTTCAAACTTTGTTGGCAAATTGTTTCATAGGTACAGTGATACGTGATTATTACAGTATGTTTCACAGGTTAAGCTCAGAGTCAATTACATCCCTGTATGGAAAATTCTATCAAAATTTTAGAACATATTTAAAAACAAAGTCTTGTTGTCTTAGTGTGTTACTGTTTCTTTGTTTTCTCCTGTGGCAACACTGAAAGTGATTTCAAAATGATTCAAGTCATAACATTTATTGACACTCATGGCTATATTTTTAAAAAAAAGATACAAGCAAATGAAAAAAGTTTTGGCAAGGAAATTGATTAGACAGCAAATTAGCTGTCAGGTTAAAATCATTCACACTTATGTAAGGGCTGTATGGTGGAAAACAATTTTGAAAATATCTGTAATTTACAGGTTTATGATTGCCCCATGTCCTTGCTAAAACCTAATTTAAAAAAAGACCAAAGAAATCACTCAATGCAGAAGACACTGAAAAAAAGTGCAACAAATTGTATAATGTGTCATTTTTTAATGAAAAATAAAAACCTTTTTAGTGTTATCAAGGTCTAATTATGTGTATATGGAGCACATATTGTCTCAGACTAAAGGTGGAAAATTTTAATGACATGATGAATGAAATAAAAAAAAAAAAACAACACTGTATTGTGGCATGTACAACTGACAGTCATGTAATTTTATGTTCTAGAGTAAGAAAAAACTAAATCTGTCTTCACAATTTTAACAACTAAATGGATGTCAAAACAGTTTGTTTTGCTGAGTAATACCATTGCACTCAAAATTATATGAATTCAGTTGTCAGCCCATTTGATCTGTGCTGCAAACCGAACATATTCACAAATAAATATTAATCAGGATTACAATCACTTAAAATATGTGATTATATTAACATACCCACTGCTAATACTACATATTCCACATCGCTTGTAAGACAGCAATAAAAAATGCTTACCTTGCACAGGAGCTAATCACATTTTCTATGGACTGCTACTACTTTTAAATGTAATCCCCTGAAGACATGTTTTATCACATCTAAGCTCCATTAATGGATCGTTAAAGAGGAGGGCAAAGCAAAAGCTGTCAACAGATAAAGCAGCATGTCTGTTCTAGCAACCTAGCAGACCAAATCACAGCAATGCGCCTGCCTCTGCAGAGCCAGCTAGAGCTGTTCTGAGACAGGACAGAGGAGGAGATCAAAACACACAGATATCCTGTTGAACACCTTAAAGTTTCAATGGCTTCATCAATGGCATTATGGATTAGGATGTAGACAGAAGAAATGAATAACATTATGCAGGCTCTACTATGCAGAGTTGGGTTAATGCTGTCATCTGCTCTCCAAAGCTGAGGGTATAACTACTCATACGCCTACAAATTTCTGAGCAGCAGTAACACTTCAAGGAAAGCATGGTTAACTGCAATGCTGTAAAATGTTTTGACTGACTGAGAAATATTCATGACAGAGTTACAACTGGGATTATAACATAAGAACAGTCTCTGATAAATAAAGCCATAACTAACACGACACTGAAATGGAGACACTGCTGTTCAGTCACTTGTGGTTCAGTCAGGACTATGATAATCCTGTTTGCTCCAGCAGGACAGATACCTCATCAGCGCAGTGCATAATGCCGATAATTGTGTAACTCAGTAAATGATTTATATTTCAATTGCATGCAATCTGAGGCAAGCTCCCCCTCAGCAGTGCTTACCTTTAGAGTCAGGGAAACCCTTTTATTGGTTCACATAAAATTTAAATGTTATTTTTAAAAAAAATATTTTGCTGTGTAGAAATCCAAGAGTTGCAAAAAATTGCACCTAGTTCATTTAGAATGCAGCAAACAATCATAATTACACACATACATTATAAACACTCTAATGCTTATTGTTACTTAAAAACTTCCACATCACTGTAAAATTTCTCTACTCTGCCTTAAACATAGATCAACTATAAAATCCCAACATGTCTCTGTGCCTATTCTCCATCTCTTGCTCTGTCTAGGATGTAATTGCAGCTAAGAAGGTCCATGCTCCTGTTGTTTATACAGCAAACTCACATCACTACTATGGCTATATAGAAGATAAGTGACAATGCTGCAGGTCTGTTTTTCTTGTAGATCTAGTTCAATGGCCTTATTAAAAACAATTTATATGCACTGACTGGCAATGGAAGGTATGCAATTTCCATTTTTCAAGGAAAATATATAAGAAAAGTCTGTGCTATCCATATTTTTTATGTAAATAGCATAGTCAATTCCTAAGCTGTTACTGGAAAACAAAAGGAAAAACCATTCTAATTCCAGGTGTGCCTTTCTAACTGAGTTGCTATGACTTGTAGAATCGCCCCTGGGGTCAACTCTTGTAGCTTTTCTATTCAACTTGTTTATACTTCCTTTTGATCAAATATTACAGAACTTTAACATCAATTATATATATATACATATATAAAACGCCGTATTAGGGCCACTTTAAGAAAAATAGTTTTTCACAGACCTTGAGAATAAAGTCATAATATTCCGACAATAAAGTCAGAACTTTATGAGAAAAAAGTCATAATATTACAAAAATAAAGTTGTAATATTAATAGTATAAATTTGTAATTTTATGAGAATAAAGTAATAACCTAACCTGTTGTAGAAAGTGAAAGTGGTTACCTATGCTGAAGTTGTACTTCAGCATCTGAGTCATTCCAAATGTTCAATAATTTGTTCAGATCTTTTTGTGACTGGTGAGTGAAACATTTATTATGATATTACTGTTTAAAACTTATGGCTGTTTTTGTATAGCTGCCAAAAATACCATGAAATGGCAGCTTACAGTAACAATACCAAATGCCTGTTGGTGGCTTTTGTGAAGTTCTCAATGTTTTTTGTTAGCAGCTCAATCATAATGAGATGGCGTATGGACGATAAAGGCATTCATTCAGTTTTCCTGCCACTAACTTCACCTCATATCTTGTTCTAGCCTTGACACTGAGGGAAACAATATAACTGTATAACATTATGGATCATTTTCTATCAAAAACTGATGGAGAAAACGTCTATGAAAATAAGATGCACACTTCCAACACGGACGCTGGTTTTCACTGGCAAGCTGTTCAAGGTCATGTGACATAGGTCACCGAGTTGTGACATAGGCTTGCACCTACCCATGGGGAAGTAGGGATCATTTTGCCATTAGAGCTTTTAACTCAAAAACTAATGCTCACAATCATTGGCAAAAAAAATATTACAATAGCTTGGAGGTCTGCACTCTCTAAGTGCTTGTAGTTAATAATACTACATGTAGTGAAGAGGCTGCTTGGTTGTGTAGTGTATTGTTCCTCCCCTGACCCTCGCCTTGTGACAGTATTTCACAAGTCCACGTTCCAGAATGATTACTAACCAAAGTGAAGAACAGATTGACAGAGAGTGACAGAAACATGACAAAACATTGCAAATAAAAGTGGTCTCTCTTTTGTGTTGTATGTTATAATTTAAAACAGTTTAAACCTCATTTAACCTTACATTTTTGAATAATTTAAATTGCCGAGCGTTAAGATAAACAACAAGAAAAAGAAATATGTCCCAGTCAGCAGAGAGGGAGGGGAAAAAAAAGAAAAACCTAATCCTATCACACCCTTCCAGCGTCAGTCACTGCCTCTCAGCAACTCAGTCTCAGAGCTATGGAGCTTGGAAAGTCGCCATCATCCTTTTGTCTAATTAAATCTGTTTCATGAGTAAAGAGCAGGAGCTTCTTGCAGAGAGAGCAGTGGCAGGGGCTGCTCCACACGATTAGCCTTTGAGCTGGATTACCAGACCTTCACAATGACAGCAGTCAGGAAATTAGCTCCTGACAAACAAGGTGTTTTGCATATGTTACATATAAATAATCACCCAATTTACTTTAATTAAAGCAAAAATCACATCGCCCAGTTAACCTTCTTTGACTTTTAAGGTAGACCTTTTTGAAAAAGAGGTTATTGGTTTTCATCTTTGAACTGCATCATTTCGCAGCCTCTCCTCAGTGCTTCCTCACTGTTGTTTCTGGAGCTAGTAAGGTCCTTATTGATTTTCTGGCAGATGCCTTTGGCTGAAGCTAAGCTTGCTAATATACTTGGCTTCCAGCAGCCCCCATAGAGCCGGACTCCTCATATATCAAGTCCTCTGATAATATAGAATGTTGACCTACTAATCTGTAATAAGCAAAGTGCTCCATTTCACAGACAAGGAAATACATCCTGTCCTTTTTTTTCTGTCTAACATCTGGTGCATCAGCAACCTTCCCCAATTAAAATAGCTGCATGGATTATTTTTTAGTAAATTCAGTTGATGGATAAATACCACCACCTTTGCAAATGAAACATACTTTATCGGCAGACTTTGTCATAGCCAAATAGAATATTTCTGTTTTGAATGAATATATGGTGATTTCACTTAACACTGATATAAACCTTGTTTAAAAATAAATGTGTCACTGCTGCATCAGGAGAAAGCATATTAAGCTTAAAAATGTCTAGTCACATTGTACCCTCTACAGAAATCTGTGATAAAACAGGATGCAGCAGACAGGCTGTGCTCTGTCTCTTCTCAGTGTGACTATTTTTAACAATCTTACTAGGTGCACCAGTGGAACTTCTCCTTATTGTGTGGTCTACAGTCTGTGGTTGCCAAGACTACAACTGAAAACGTCCTCTACATATGATTTCAATTAAGTTATCAGGTCCCTTTCATTTTTAGAGAGAAATCTGAATTATAAATGTGACTTTTTTTCCTTTTTGAATCTAAGACAGATCAAAGCATCAAAACATCAGAGGTGAAGAAGCTCTTAGAAATAAAATGAAAATCCCTCCTTACCACTTTAAAGGATGTCAAATAGAATATGGACAGAAAATATAAACAAATTACTAAAAGAGCTTCAGCTATTTTAAATAGGTGACACGGGAGACAAACTCCCTTCCAAATAAATCTATGTTTTCTATCCACTGAGGGCTATACAGTCCTTTGTCTATTTTAATAAGAAATAAAAGGATAAATACAGCTCTGGGCCTAAGGGGGTGGTTTCTCCCTATGGGCCATCACATATGTTCTTAGAGTTGAATTAGTCCTTAGCTTCATCAAAAGCTGTTGGGACCCTATGGTATTACTGTAAGTCAAAAATTAATCTGGAAAGCAGTTTCTTTGTCCTGTTATTCTTAAACTGAACTCTTGATCAGCTTGATCCATAAACTAACTTCCATTCAATAAAATGAATCAAATGTATTAATCTTTCCATTTAGCACCATAACTCTCTGGGTTTTGGGAAGCAAAAACAGATTTAGGATTGTTTGTATAGAAGAAAATACTGAATTTATAAATTAATTTGTATAAGAAGATGGGGTACTGGTATGTATAAAGAATAAAAAATAAATGTTGGGTTAATAAAAGAAAAGTGAAAAGAAAGTAAAACAACTTTAAAAATGTAAATGTATTAAAGCTATTTTTTATGTTTCAAAGGAACATAATTTCCTTTTAAATCATCAAACTATATTGATGACACTGTTATTAAAAGAGTGTTAAATATTATGGAAATGTGATTTATTTTGATTATTCGCAGCAACACTTGGTCTCTCAATGTTAAAGATTTTTACATCTTTCAGCTTTTCATAGGATTCTTTTTGGAAATATATTGAATGAATTTCTTTTCAATTACTATCGCATTACTATGACTTTTTATTTTACTACAGCTGTTTTGCATAATACTATGTACACAAAGTATGTTTTGTTATGGTTAAAAGAAGGGATGAAAAAATTCAATCATCTTGGAATTCTAACACATCTTCCATGGGTGCAGTGATAAAAGACATTTACCTATAATGGATTTTTTTTTTAATGACATAAAAAAATATGGATGTTGATGTATTGAATTAAGGCCCAGCACCAATTCAGAAGTCATCAAAAAGCAATCTTAAAAAAAGCAAATAAGCTCAGTACAAGTCAACATAGAATAGACATAATCCAGTGCAGTTCAATTACAATCCAACTCCGTCCTTTTAATCGTAATGCCAATTTTTAAAGTGTTGCCTTGTAAGGAAACAAACAGATCTAAAGGCCACTTAAAAAATGGACTTCTAATCCAGTGTGCTGAAGGACAGAGGACATGAGCACTCTGACCACACTTGACAGCAAAACGTGTGTCAGCTTTTTTTCATTTCAGCTGTCATGAGAAAAAAAACACTACGCCTAAAATCCTGCAGTGTATTCTGCCACCAAATTTACGTTCTTGATTGAAAAATATGCACACAAGCACATAATGCAATACTGAGGTCATAATTTCCACAAACAGTGGATTAAGTGGATAATGTAATTATTGTGACATGCCTAAAAAAAATAATGGCTGTAACAGTTAGGAAAATATTTAGAAACATACAGAAAAAGCTCAATTACTTTAGGATCTTTGCAACTTCATGCGTGAAAAGGACTCTCCCCACCTCCCCAAAGCAGCCTTGCTGTGCATTGATCAGTAATCATGACTCTCAGTGGGTCTTACAGTAAATTAATACTCCTTGACAAATGAATAATAAATACAAGGTCTGAAAGTAAAAAAAAGAAAAATATACTTTTTTTTAAGCTCAAACTGCGCCCACATGGTAATATCTGAGGAATTATCACTCATACTATTGCGCATGAAGCTTTAGCTGGCAAAGTATCACACACGTGTGCCCTACTTATCAGACAGCAGTCACTCCCCAGCCTTTAATAGCATCAGCTGAAGCACAAACAGGCAAATGGGAAAATAAAGAAATAAAAAAAAAGGATACACTTTACGGTAGTGCTCATTTTGCCTGAAGTAGCTCCCTCCTCTTTCAAACCTCACAAGTAATTTTGATGTTCTAAAGGCTGCATTTCTGTCTTTCTATCTAAAGAGCCACACACATGCACACCTGAATTATAAAGCCAACCATAACACAGCGGTTAATACGGCAGCTCATTCTACCTTGTTGTGTTGACAGTTCTCAATTTCTTGAGAGGAATGCGTCTACATTGAACACACATCAACTTATCCTTTCCAATTTATATCCCTAGATTTATCCCCTTTAACATAAATGTGGGAAATGTAGCTATGTATTATTACTCCCTTATAATGTACACTTCAGGCTGAGTATGTGGTAGCTTAGATTATAAGTGGGAAAACAGAATAAGTCCTCTTTGCTGCAGAGGTGAACTTTATTGTTTAGTATCTGGGGGGAATATTATTCCCATTCTCATATAAATAACTGTCAGCTTCAAATGCTATAGCAGGAATGAAAGGAGACAGGTCACTTAAATGCGTCTTTGGGCCTGACAAATCACGATAAGGGATTCAAAGTTAAAGCAGCCCCACAGGGTAAGATGAGCTGCTCACACTGACATATAATGTGGTGCAAAAAACAAACTACTATACACCTAACATATAAAGTTATGAAAAGATGAGGACACACAGAGTTGCATCCATCATGACCTGCATGTGTCGAGAAGTCACAAAGCTGGTACATGAGTATTACTGCCACCCACATACAATGAAGAGGAAATTGCTGAATTATAGGGAGCCACTGATCTCTAACAGAGCAGATGGCCTGAAAAGAAATGTCTGGTTCAAATGCACTGCACCGTGTTGTGATGGACCTAATCCATTTCACCTCTACTTATTGGCATATCACAGGGTTTTGCCATCTCAAATCTCTCACGGGGATGGGAGATTCCCTGTTCCCTGGTCTCCTATGGCAGCAGATCCCATCTCACTAATGCCGTTGCACAACCCTCAATCATCACTTTAATACATTTTCAGTGCTGCCGGTCAGCCAGGCAGTTATGCAATAACTCTGGTCTGTCCAATAGAAAGAAAGCCTCAAGTCAGCCATCATGTAGCCTGTTATTAGTATGTTTCAGTTAAGATATCTTAAAGTAGGCAATAAATTCAAAGGTTACGGTAGATTAAATTTGATTCTACCACACTGTTCAAAGTCACAGTCGAACGACAAATTTAATGAAGTTCTCTTTCATGTCATCTGCTTTGCCAGATTCAACTTATATATACCACCATACTTGTAATATATTTTCTTTAGTAATAAATTCAAAGAACAGAGGGAAATCTAGCTTCTTTTGTGCTTTATTTGTAATAGAAATAAAAAGCTGCATGACAGCTACTCTATTCTATTCACAGCTAAGGAATATTGCACAGAGTAAGAGTGATTTGAAGATTACACAAAACACCCACAAGAAGGTGTCTAATAGCAACACAAATTAACACTAATTTATTAAGGTGTAAACAATGTAAATAGACAAACAAACGTCTTACATAAGTACTTCAAAATTTGCAATCTTTATCATCTCAAATATAGGTCTTTAATGCATTCCACGTTCCTTGGTTTAACATTTAGCCCAAACAAAATATCTCTGAACTATCTATATATGAACAATTTAACCCAGATGCCGTCTGTGTGTTTGTATTCATCGCTGTATCAATTACAATATCAACTCAAAGTGTTTACATATGAGAAATATTCAATGCAATGCAAATTTTGCATTACTTATCCTCTGAATTGTGTTGCAACATTCATAAAGGGATGAAAGAGTTTCATGCTGAAGCATTTTTTTGCTCCCAGTAGAAGAACTGATTCCTAAAAACTGGTACGGTTGTCACTAATGCAAAACATTGAAGTGCATTTCAAAATAAGGCAACTGAGTGGAAGTTAGAAATGAAAATGTAAAAATGACATTTATTGCACTTACCACTTCCGTGTGAGGCATGGGGTTAAATCCACAAAGATTGCAGACAGTGCTCTTGCATTCAGTACAGGTGTTGTAATTGGGAGGATCCTTGGAGCCCACATTAAGTTCAACCTTACAGAGTGGACATGTGGACAGACTGGCCTTAGGAGCAACCTTGACATCTGTGGATTTTGGAGTCGCTGGTACAGCCTTCTCTACTTTTTTCTCTGCTGGTGGAGCAGGCTTAGGTTGTTGGGGCGGCTCGGATTTCTGCGTAGGGGGTTGCTTGGAATCCTTTGCAGCGCTTATCTTTGGAGAAACTGGAGGTGTAGCTTTGGGAGAGACAGGGGCTGTAGTAGACATCTTCCGTGGAGTAGGAGGTGTAATTTTAGGTTCCTCCTGAACAGCTGAGGTTATCAGTGTAGACGCAGAGCTAAGAAAAGATGAACCAAAGCCAAACATTTTCCCAGTCACTGATTCAGCAGGCTTTGCTGCGGTTGGTTGTGTTTTCGGAGCACCAAAGCCAAAGAAACCTCCTGATTCCTGTTTAGCAGGCTGTGCTGCTGGTGAAGCTGATTTGGCTGGTTGGGTGACCGATTTTGAGGGTTGCTGTGGTAATTTACTAACTTCTTGTCCTTTAAGACCGGGTTTTATTTCTGGCTTTGTGGTTTGCACTTGGGGCTGTTTTCCAGAGGCAGCCAGCTGGCCAGCCACATCTTTAGGTTTTCCTTGTTCACTACTTGAGACCACCTTGGCCTTTTGCACTGAATCTTGCTGTGGAGATGCCATCCCTTGGACTGCAGTTGAAACTGGAGTCTTAGCCTCCAGGGTTTCATTTTTGAGCAAAGTTGCTTCTGTGGCCTCTTTTTTAATATCTTTCTGTTCTGTATTCTTCTCCTTCTGTTCAGTGGGAGGTTGAGGAACCTTGCTCTGTGAGGGTTGCGGTTTTACCAAAGCAGGTCCCGCAGACTCAGATACTTCCAGGGCTCTTTGCACTTGGCAGTTCAGACAAAGCCATTCCTTTTCCTGAAACAGATGCAGTGACATGAGCAGTTATTGAAAAACACGCTGCGACACTTTTCTTTTACAGAAAATGAAGGAGTGATGAGAAGGCTGCTAAATGACCATGGGATGAAACAATGAATAATTGTATATTAATTAATTGAAAATCAATTCATATCAACATTTATTATCCCATCTAGTGATGGAACTGAGCAGGACATTTTGTTAAAGACATAATCACGCTAATAATTTTAACAAATTCCTTTATGACAGAATTATCAATCTACAGACCATCATGTACTATCACATTGCAGATTAAACCATTCATTTCCATCACTGGGATAGAAAACAAGCTTTTAAAATTCTTACCTAAATGAATGAATGAATAAAATGAAATGAAATTAGAGCATGACTAAATGTGATAGGGACAATACTTTACCTCTGACATATTTGGCATTGGATTAAATCCACACTGGTTGCAGACTGTAGTCTTGCATTTTGTGCAGTTGCTGTAGTTGGGAAGATCTTTGGTGCCCATGTTGAGATTGATCTTGCAGAGTGGACAAATTGACTTTTCTACCTTTGAATCTCCTTGGGCATCTGCTGTTTTTTTAGGGAGCTCTGATGGTGGTCTTTCCACTTTGCCTTGTTCTGTTGAAGGAGTTGTATCCGGCTGTGGTTTCACTGGCTTCTTCTCTTCAGCTTTCTGTACAGGAGGTGGCTTGCTGTCCTTTGCAATTAATGTTTTAGGAGAGGCTGGTGGGGTAGTTTTAGGGATGACTTTTTCTGTAGCGGACAACTTACGTGGACTTGGTGGTGTAGATTTTGGGGTGGCTCTGTCTGTAGCGGACAACTTACGTGGACTTGGTGGTGTAGTTTTAGGTTCATCCTGGACAGCTGAGGATATCAAAGTGGATGCTGAGCTTAAGAATGAGGACCCAAAGCCAAACATTTTTCCACTCACAGACTCCGCTGGTTTGTCAGCTTCTGGCTGAGATTTGCCACCACCAAAACCAAAGAATCCTCCTGAGTCTTTCTGTGGGGCTGCAGCAGCATTACTCTGCTTGCGTTGAGCTTGTCTTGTCTGGACTGGTGATACTGGTGATTTTGCCATGGCAGGCTGTGTTTTAGCTCCACCAAAACCAAAGAAGCTTCCCGACTCCTGCTTTGCAGGCTGAACTGGTGGTGGTACAGATTTAGCCGGAGAGGTCCCAGTTTTTGGAGGTTGTTTTGGGGGTGTTTTTCCCACTTCTTTATCAGATGGAAGAACAGCCTTAGCAGAAGAAGCATCAGCTTTAGGTGACTGTTGTAATGATGGCTTCCCTGCTTCTGTATCCAGTGGAACAGCAGGCTTGGAAGAAGCCTGAACTTTCTGAGGTTGTTGCTGGGGTGCAGTAGGCTGCTGTTTGGGGATCTCTGGAGATGGCTTTTGTGAGGCTGGTGAAACATCAGCCTTTGTGACAGTGGGCAAAACTGTTTTTTCAGGCAACGAAATGGGTGTAGGGATAGTTTCCACTGATTGTTCGTCAACAGCAGGGGGTTCTTTTTCTTTGGCTGTAGTGATGTTAACAACCTCATCACTAGGTGCATCTGGTTTAGGAATTTCTTCCTGAGAAACTGGAAGTGGGGTCTCTTTCTTCTGCATAGTTGCAGGGACCTCTTTGATGGGTGAAGGCTGTGGTTTTATCATGGGAAGGCCTGGAGGTTCGGAAACTCCGAGTGCTCTCTGCATCTGGCAGTTGAGACACAGCCACTCCTTTACCTGAAAAACATAACAAAACATGACTTAGTTATGAATTATTAATCATGAATAATAACATCTCAATCCGTATGATGGTCTGCTGGTATAACTCATTATGTTCCTTGATCCAAAAAAGAGAAAACAGACACATTTTCGACAGATTGAATGTACCGAAGAAAAAGAAAATTATCAAAATGAAAGTTAACTTTGGAAATGTTTGTTAAAAGTGGAGATATAATCCTACAGTTGTAGATGAATTAAATTAGTCTTATTTACCTCTGTCACATTTGGCATTGGACTAAATCCACACTTGTTGCAGACATTGGTTTTGCAGTCAGTACACATGTTGAAGTTGGGGACAGTTTTGGTGTCCACATTCAGCTCCGTCTTACAGAGTGGACAGGTTGACTGACCCACTTTTGTTGTAGCTTGGGAAGCCTCTGGTTTCTCTGGCTGCAGTGGTTCTGTGTGAATTTTGCTTTGTTCTGATGGAGAGGGCTTAGTTTCTTGAGGCTTGTCTGGCATTTTCTCCAGCCGTGTTTCCTGCATCTTATTTTGTCTGAGCTCTATTGCCGAAGCCCTTCTTGGAGAAACTTGGGGGCTGGACTTTGGAGACTTCTGCATCTGTGATGTCTTTTCTGAGACTTGTGGGGCAGACATTTTGCGAACACCAGGTGCTGCATGAGTCTCCTCCTGAGCTGCAGATGTTATTAAATTAGATGCAGAGCTGAAAAGGGACGACCCAAATCCCAGCACCTTTCCAGTCACCACCTCAGTTGTTTTGGAGGCAATGCGCTGAGATTTAGGACTACCAAAACTGAATAAACTTCCTGATTGTTGACTTTCTGGCTGTGCTGTTGGTGGAGCACTCTCAGCCTCTGATGTTTTAACTTGTTGTGATTCTTCCTTAGATGCTTGTGAAGGCTGTACTTCATCTGAAGCTTTGACAAGCTGATCAGCCGATTTCTGAGTTGTTTCAGCTTTTTTCTCTTCCTTTTCTGATTCCACTTTGGATGGATCGAGGCTCGGTGGAGTTGTCCTCTGTACTGAAGTTTCATCGTCAGTAGTTCCAGGTGGAGCTTGAGCAGGCATTGGCGTTATGACGTCTGAAACAATTCCTGTCGCTTTGCTTTGAGGTGCAGAGGAGGATGAAACATCTTCAGCCGATGGTAACGTGGGCTTCTCCTCTTTTTCTGAAACAGCTGAAACAGCAGCTGCAGTCTCTGTCACAGCTGGTGAGGCTGTTGTTGATATTTCTGAAATATCCATTTTCTTTTGTGGTGCACCTTGAGTTGGACCATCCTGAAGTTTGTCTGTAACACTGGCGTTTTCTGTGGAAACAATATCTTTGTTTTGATTGGCACTTGCATCTTTTTGGGAAGAGCTGGGTGTGGATGCTTTGCTGGGTGATGCCTGAGGTTTCATTACTGGAAGCTGCAGTGGTTCAGTCGCTGCAAGGGCCCTTTGCATTTGACAAGTCAGACACAACCACTCCTTCATCTATCAGAAAAACCACAAAGAAAATGAAATTACTGCATCACACTAATGACAACATTATGCATAATTTAACTGAAAGTAAACCACAGCATCAGTTATTTAAATGCTACATTGTAACTGTAAATAATACATATACATGTATTATATGGTATAAAATATGTACCATGAATGTATACAAGTGAAACTCACCCCTGACTCATTTGGCATTGGGTTAAATCCACACTGGTTACAGACAGTGTTCTTGCATTCAGTGCAAGTGTTGTAGTTTGGTGGATTCTCGGACCCCACATTCAGCTCAACCTTACAGAGTGGACAGGTGGACTGCCCTGGTTTGACAGTGGCTTGGGAGGCTTTTGGGGATTTTGGAGGTTCTGATGGAGCTTTGTCCACTTTATCTTGTACCACCAGAGGTGTCTTGGTCTGCTGAAGCTGCTCTGTTTTCTTTTTTTCTTGGGGAACAGGAGATTTTATTTCCTTAGCTGGGGACATTTTGGGGGAAACTGGTGGAGTGGTCTTGGCTGATGTAATCAAAGTGGATGCAGAGCTTAAAATAGAGGAACCAAAACCAAACATTTTCCCACCCACAGACTCTGCTGGCCTGTCAGCTTCAGGCTGAGATTTACCACCACCAAAACCAAAAAATCCTCCTGACTCTTTCTGTGAGGCTGCAGCAGCGTTACTCTGCTTACGTTCAGCTTGTCTTGCCTGGACTGGTGATTTGTTAGGACTTGATATTTTCTGGGGTTCCTGTGGTTTTTTCAGAGATGGAGCTGGGCTGGCTTGTTTCTGAACCACCGGCGTGTTAGCATTCTCAGATATCACTGGCTGCGCTGTCTCAGAGAGTTTCCTCTGAGGTGAGTGTGGTGTTGATGTCTCTTTCTTTTCAGGCCCAGCTGGGCCGGTGACGTCTGTCTTTTGTAGTTTTGCAGGTGTTAGAGATTTGAGAGAAGCAGCTCCTTGGGGTTGTGTTTCTCCAAGGGCCCGCTGCATCTGGCAGGTGAGACACAACCATTCCTTCGCCTAGAAAAGGAAAAATAGTTCAGTTAAACAATGTTTGGTAGTATGAGTATAAAGACTGTTTTAAGCCTCAAAAGCAAGCATTTAAAAATTATATATATATATATATATAATTTTTTTGTCTTATCTCACCTCAATGTCATTCGGCATGGGGTTAAATCCACACTGGCTACACACAGTGTTCTTGCATTCAGTGCAGGAGTTATAGTTGGGTGGATCCTTGGAGCCCATGTTGAGTTGGACCTTACAGAGGGGACAGGTTGATTGGTCAGGTTTGACAGATGATTGGGGAGGTGCTTCAGGCTTTGGAGGCTCAGATTGGGCTTTGACCTCTTTTGCCTTTCCTGATGGAGGTGTCTTTGTCTGTAAGGACAGCTCTGTTTTTTTCTGTTGCTCTGGTTTCTGGGAAGTGGGGGCTTTGGCCTCATCTGCTTTTGGCTGTACAGATGGTTGAGCCTTTGCTTGCTGTGGCTCTGATTTTTTCTCCTGTTCTACTTTCTGGGCAGCCGGAGATTTAGACTCCTTTGCGGGAGACATCTTGGGAGAAACTGGAGGAGTAGTCTTAGGTTGGTCCTGAACAGCTGAGGTTACCAAAGTGGATGCAGAGCTGAAAATGGAGGAACCCAAACCAAACATTTTTCCACTCACTGACTCCTTTGCACTCTCAGGCTGAGATTTTGTATTACCAAAGCCAAAGAAGCCTCCTGTCCCTTGCTGCGGTGTTGGAGTGGCATGACTCAACTTGCGGCTAGGTTGGCTTGCTTGATCTGGTACTTTCTCTTGAGCTGTTTTCTCTTTTTCCAGTGGTGTTTTCTGATCAGGCGTTGGGCTAGCATGTTTCACTGGACCAGCTGCAGCTTCAGGTCTGCCTAATGGTGTTGACTGTTTTCTCTGCATAGAGCCTGGATCTGAAGTCTCCTTCTTTTGATCCACTGAGTCTGGAATGTCCTTCTGTTGAGGAGCAGCAGGTTTAGATTTATCCTTTAACTGAACTGGAGCAGATGGAGGAACTTTATTGGGTGATGTCTGGGACTTCATAGTGGGAGGCCCCGGAGGCTCAGAGCCTCCAACTGCTCTTTTCATCTGACAGGTAAGACAAAGCCACTCCTTTACCTAAAACACAGGAGTCACCTGGTTACATTTTGCTTTAGAATTTGGACTCACAAAATTGTACGAGAACATTTACATGAATGAAAAAAGATAAACGTGCTGATACTAAATGTGGTTTATATGACAGTTGTGTTCCTGTACTTACCTCTCCCATGGGCATGGGGTTAAATCCACACTGGCTACACACAGTGTTCTTGCATTCAGTGCAGGAGTTATAATTCGGTGGATCCTTGGAGCCCATGTTTAGTTGGACCTTACAGAGTGGACAGGTTGATTGGTCAGGTTTGACAGATGATTGGGGAAGTGCTTCAGGCTTTGGAGGCTCAGATTGGGCTTTGATCTCTTTTGCCTTTCCTGATGGAGGTGTCTTTGTCTGTAAGGACAGCTCTGTTTTCTTCTGTTGCTCTGGTTTCTGGGAAGTGGGGGCTTTGGCCTCATCTGCTTTTGGCTGTACAGATGGTTGAGCCTTTGCTTGCTGTGGCTCTGATTTTTTCTCCTGTTCTACTTTCTGGGCAGCCGGAGATTTAGACTCCTTTGCGGGAGACATCTTGGGAGAAACTGGAGGAGTAGTCTTAGGTTGGTCCTGAACAGCTGAGGTTACCAAAGTGGATGCAGAGCTGAAAATGGAGGAACCCAAACCAAACATTTTTCCACTCACTGACTCCTTTGCACTCTCAGGCTGAGATTTTGTATTACCAAAGCCAAAGAAGCCTCCTGTCCCTTGCTGCGGTGTTGGAGTGGCATGACTCAACTTGCGGCTAGGTTGGCTTGCTTGATCTGGTACTTTCTCTTGAGCTGTTTTCTCTTTTTCCAGTGGTGTTTTCTGATCAGGCGTTGGGCTAGCATGTTTCACTGGACCAGCTGCAGCTTCAGGTCTGCCTAATGGTGTTGACTGTTTTCTCTGCATAGAGCCTGGATCTGAAGTCTCCTTCTTTTGATCCACTGAGTCTGGAATGTCCTTCTGTTGAGGAGCAGCAGGTTTAGATTTATCCTTTAACTGAACTGGAGCAGATGGAGGAACTTTATTGGGCGATGTCTGGGACTTCATAGTGGGAGGCCCTGGAGGCTCAGAGCCTCCAACTGCTCTTTTCATCTGACAGGTAAGACAAAGCCACTCCTTTACCTAAAATACAGGAGTCACCTGGTTACAATGTGCTTTAGAATTTAGACTCACAAAATTGAACGAGAACATTTACATGAATGAAAAAAGATAAACATGCTGATACTAAATGTATTTTATATGACAGTTGTGTTCCTGTACTTACCTCTCCCATGGGCATGGTGTTAAATCCACACTGGTTACAAACAGTGGTCCTGCATTCAGTGCAGGTGTTGTAGTTTGGAGGTTCTTTGGATCTGACGTTCATCTGGACCTTACAAAGCGGGCAGGTGGTCTCAACTGGACCTGGACCTGGACCTGGACCTGGGTCTGGGTCTGGGTCTGGGCCTGGGCCTGCTACCTGCTGCGGTGGAGCTTTGTCCTCTTTGCTTTGGTGAGATACCTCTGGTTTCTTTTCCTGCTCTGGTTTCTGAGGAAGAGTTTTTGTCTCTTTTGCCTGTGTTATTTTGGGAGAAAGTGTGGGTGTACTTTTTGGAGAAATCTTGGGTGCAGCAGACATCTTAGGAGACACTTGTACTGGCGCAGACATTTTACGAGAGCCTGGTGGTGTAGTCTGCGCCTCTTCGTGAACAGCAGATGTAATCAAATTGGAAGCTGAGCTGAAAATAGAGGAACCGAATCCAAACATCTTTCCACCCAAGGATTCTGTTGTTTTCGAAGCATCGGGTCCTGTTTTAGGGCCATTCGATCCAGGAGGCTTTCCTGACTCCTGCTTTGCATCTGATGTTCCTTTGCCTTTTAGTTCAGGACGACTTGCTTGGTCAGTTGGTTTCTGAGCAGCTGATTCTCCCCGGATATCCAGCGTTTTCTGACCAGGAGTTGGGCTAGACTTTGTTTCACCCTCCGGTCCTTTAGCAGCCTTGGTTGTAGGTGGCACTGCTGCATGCTGTGTCTTCTGGGGAGAACCTGGTGTGGAGCTTCCCTTCTTCTCAACTGGAGTTTCAATCTTTGCTAAATCCTTCTGAATACTTTTCTCTTGACTGGGAGCTATTTTCTGATGTACAGCAGATGGAGAAGCTTTATTCGCTCCACTTTGTGGTTTCAAGGAAGGTCCTGTGAGTTCAGATGCACTAAGAGCTCTTTGCATCTGACAATTCAGGCATAGCCATTCTTTAACCTACAAAGAGAACATATTAAAAATTAAAACACAAGTCAAGTGGAAAAACTGTATCTAAAAACAGAATTAATATGCACCACAACACAATGCAGACTGAGCATTCCTGTTCAGTGAAAAACTGTAAAATAATCTTAATACTGACAAAATAGCTCAAATTTAACGTAGTCCCAGCTCAAGGGGGACTTTTAAAGTTAATCTGAATTCAGATCTGAAATCTGATTTGGATCCAGAATTTCTTATTTAAGTCTTAGCTGAAGTATGAAGTTTCAGTCTATTTCTGTTTTCAAAGTAAAAAGGAAATTAAATAAATTCAGTATTAATACCTCTGTCATATTTGGCATTGGATTAAATCCACATTGGTTACAGACAGTGTTCTTGCATTCAGTGCATTTATTGTAGTTGGGAGGATCCTTGGATCCGAAGTTAAGGCCCACTTTACATAGTGGACAGGTAGATTGGCCTGCCTTGGGAACATCTGGAGCCACTGCATCCTTCAGAGACTCTGGTGGCCCTTTTTCTACTTTTGCTGGAAGCATTGGAGAGGTCTTGGGCTGTTGAACTTGCTCTGGTTTCTTCTGCTCAGGTTTCTGAACAGGAGGTGATTTTGTTCCCACTGCTGCTGGCATTTTGGGGGAAACTGGTGGCGTTGTTTTTGGTTCATCTTGGACAGCTGATGTTATTAAAGTGGATGCAGAGCTGAAAATAGAAGAACCAAAACCAAACATTTTCCCACCCAATGACTCAGCAGTTTTCGCAGCATCAGGCTGAGATTTGGAACCACCAAATTTTAAAAACCCTCCGGGTTCCTCTTGTGTAGTCGATGGAATACTACCCTTTTTAAGCCCGGTTTGACTTGTCTGGTCTGGTGGTTTCTGGGGACCAGATTTTTGGCTTTGCTGTGGCCTTTTTTGACCAGCAGCTGGGCTGCTCTGTGTCTGACTTTCAGGTCCTTTGTCAAAATCAGTCTTTGTTGGCGGCTCATCTGTATTTTTTGGTTTCCTTTGAGGGGAACCTGATGGGGATGTTTCCTTAGATTTCACAGATGTTGGGATGTCTTTCTGTTGAGGGAGAGTCTCCTTCTTTGGAGCACTGGCAGGTGAAGTGATTTTATGTGGAGAAGTTTCCAGTTTCATCATGGGAGTTCCTGGAGGTTCAGATGCTCCCAGTGCTCTCTGCATCTGACAATTGAGACATAACCACTCGTTCACCTATAACAAAAAAAATAAACATTAAGTCAAATTTACAACAATGCTTGCAGACCAGCAGAAGCTGTTTAAATACATAATTATATCATTTATAAATGAGAGATTGTGTTACAATATTTATAAAAAATATAGTTTTCAATAATCTATGTAAATTTATAATCTTACCTCCTTTACATTTGGCATGGGATTAAATCCGCACTGATTACATACAGTGGTTTTGCATGTGGTGCAGGTGTTGTAATTAGCAGGATCTTTAGAGCCCACATTGAGTTCGACTTTACAGAGTGGACAGGTAGACTGGACTGCCTTGGAGACAACGGGTGAAAGTGAAGCTTTCTTTGGCGGCTGTGATGGAGGTTTGTCTGCTTTTGGCTGTACAAATGGGGACCCCTTGGCTTGCTGTGTTTGTTGTGATTTCTTCTCTTGTTCTCCTTTGTTTACAGTGGAAGATTTGGAATCCTTTGCGGGAGACATCTTGGGAGAAACTGGTGGTGTGTTTTTGGGCTCATCCTGAACAGATGAGGTAATCAAAGTGGAAGCTGAGCTGAAGATGGAAGATCCAAAACCAAACATTTTCCCAGTCACTGACTCTACAGGCTTTGCTGTATCAGTTTGACTTTTCGGACCACCAAAACCAAATAATCCTCCAGACTCTTGCGTTGGGGCATTTCCCTGCTTTTGTGCAGGCGGAACTGTCTGATCGGTGTGTTTCTGAGGACCCAACTTCTGACTCTCCTGAGGTTTTCTCTGACTAGGAGATGGACTGACTGGCTTATGACTGTCTGGTCCTTCAGCCTTGGCTGGTTGTGCTGCTGGTGTTGATAGTTTTTTCTGAGGAGAGCCTGGTGCAGAAGTCTTTTGCGGTGCAGGCTGTGCTGCAGTCATCTTATTAACCGAATTGAGATGGGGTGTGTCTTTTATGGGTTCAGTTCCTCCAGCAGCTCGTTTCACCTGGCAATTTAGACATAGCCACTCCTTTCCCTTAAAAAGAAACAAATAATAATAAAATATTCATTAGACATTCAACATAAGATTCTTATGGTAAATAGCAACACAGATAAGCTATGAATTGAGGTGTCATATTCTAAATAGAAAACCAGATTCTGACTTAGATGAAGACAATACTGGGCTGTTAAAATAGTTATGTTTTACTTGACTTATTGGATCAAACAATAACAGATGTTTCTATCGAACCAGATATGTTTAAGGTTTATTTTAATCAACTCATTGTTTCATTGCAAAAGTGAAAAAAATAATAATAATCATAATAATTCTGCCGATTGTTTAACACATTATAAAGTCAAATGGATTTTTCTGTGAAATGCATGGGCTTAAAAGAGAATAGAACATTTTCATTCATCATGATCCAGTACTGTTTTGGCCATTCTGTTAAGCAGTATAACAAGATCAAGTAGCCTTGGACTGTCCTTGGCAAGATAGATACTAGCTGTGCATTGAATTACAGAGTCAAGTGTCAAGTCCTTTGTGCTTCAGGTACCCTTGAGGATGTCTTGCCCATTTAGCCTGTGTGTGGTGTCCCCCACAAGACAATACCCATGTTTGTGTCTATGCAATGCGTGTCTATGCATGCAGCATTTAAAGTATATTTACTTGATTAAAGTTCAGCAATAGTGTCGGACACAGTGTGCACAGTAAATAATTCAGCTTATTAGTAGTGTTTTAAGCTTTGAGGAGAAATAGTCTTTAAATCCTGCTTGCAACATTGCAGTAGTTTTAACATTGTTGTAAAAACAAAGAACATACTCTTTTTTACAGCCTTCCCCTTGGTTTGACTTTAATTCAAAGGACTACAGAAAAATCAGGCCACAGAGAGAAGAGGACCAACATTACTTAAAAACAGATGTAATGCATATCTCTCTGGCACTCTGTCATGAACTGCACCTAGAAATGTGTGTTCTGTTCTTTTCCTGTGCATGGTTCGTATGATTTTTGAATGAATTCCTGAATTACAACATTAGAAAAACTAAATAACCACTCTGTTTGTTAAGAAAAATCTTGACAGCTTCCAAAAGCTCAATTTACAGTAAAAGCACGGTACTGTGCTGCATCATAGTAATTTCGAGATAAATTTTCTGAGGGCAAAATTTCATTCATCCCTCTCCTTTTATTTTCATCCATTAATTCCACCCCAAGTTCATTCAACGATCACCATAAGTCTTACCTCTTTAACATTTGGCATGGGGTTAAATCCACATTGATTACAGACGGTGCTTTTGCATTCAGTGCAGGTGTTATAGTTGGGAGGATCCTTTGAGCCCATGTTGAGTGTCATCTTACAGAGCGGACAAGTAGATTGGCCTCCTTTGGGAGCATCATGGGAGGTCGTTCCTGCCTTTGAAGCCTGTACAGGGGACTTTTCCACTTTACCCTGCCCTGCTAGCTGAGACTTTGCCTGCTGAGGTTGCACTTGCTTCTTGTCTGGCTCAGATTTTTGGACATGAGGCGCTTTAGGAGAGAGCGGTGGTGTGGTTTTAGGTTCATCCTGAACAGCAGAAGCTATCAAAGTAGATGCAGAGCTAAAAATAGAGGAACCAAATCCAAACATCTTCCCTGTCACTGATTCTTCAGCTTTCGCAGGTTCAGTTTTAGCACCACCAAAGCCAAACAAACCCCCAGACTCCTGCTGGGCTGCTGGGGTGGCACTTTGCTTTCGTCCACTTTGACCAGCCTGGGGTGGTTTTTGAGATCCTGATGTTCTCGGAGTCTCAGGTGTCATTTTTTTAGCAGACGCTGGGCTGGCATGCTTTTGATTTTCGGGTCCTTTAGGAGCTTCATTCTGGTCTGGGACTTTGATTGATTTAGACTGCATTTTCTGGGGTGAACCTGGCGCTGACATATCCTTTCTGACAGGTTCAGCAGAAGATGGTCTCTGTGTTTGTGGAGCAGAAATTTTGTTGGGTGGGGGCTTTTTTATGGGAGGTCCAGGTTCAGAAGTTCCTTGAGCTCTCTTTATTTGGCAGGTAAGACAGAGCCACTCACGCCCCTATACAAAAAATAAGCATATGCACATAGGTAAAATATATAAAAAACATACAAAAGTACTACAATACTAAGACCTGAAATAAAAACACAGCTCCAAAAAGCCACATCACAAATATATTTGAGTGTATATATATAACACTAAATAATTCTGAAGACCTAATTCACCAAGGACCAAACTCTGACTCAGCTATAATGGTGGGGTTTATTCTTTTTAAATCTAATATTCATCAAAGGCACTGACAAAAAGTTTTTTTTCACAAAAACATACAGTATGATAGTTGCAGTAAGTGTTTGAATCAAACATTGTTTAATGTAAAGCATCATCTTTAGAAATATCTTATCCCCTAAAACACGACTATGTCTGCTGTTTAAAATAGCAAAACAAAAAACAAAAAAAAAACAAGGTTTGTGTTTTGATGTACATATTGGAAACAAATTAATGCACATTTAGTTTGATGTCAGCAAAAGACAGAACATGAATTGAATTATATGAAATTAAGAACGAAGCCACTACTTACATCAGAGTCTGGAGGGCTGAAGCCACACAAGCTGCACACCTCCGTTTTACACTGTGTGCAGGTTTTATAGTTCGGCGGTTCCTTTGTATGCACATTGAGTTCTGTTGTGTTACACACTGGGCAAAGAGATTTAGAAACTGCTTTTGACTGAGATCTGGCTTTGGTCGCTCCCGGTGATGGAGACCCTGCTGGTGTCAGGTCAGGTGTACCCGGTCCCTTGATGCCTTGTTGTTTATCAGAGGACTGCTGCTGAGGTGTAGCCTTAATGCCTTTTTGCTGTTGTCCCACTTTAGATGAGTCCTTTTGTTGTTGTCCAATTTTTGGTGACTCCTGCTTTTGCTGTCCTGACTCTGTCCCGACCTTTGTGGACCCTTGTACCCCAGTTTTTGCAGAATCTTGTTGCTGTATACCAGTCTTAGATGGGCCTTGTTGCATCTTTGTCTTAGGTGGAACCTGTTGCTGCTGTGATGGTGCCTTTGGAGATCCTGGCTGTGGCCCACTCTTAGTTTGAACCTGTTGTTGAGGTCCAGGCTTGGGTGAACCTTGCTGTGATGGGCCCTTTGGCTGATTTTTTGGGGGCTCTGTCCCTGTTTTTGAAGGAGCTTGCTGTCCTCCAGGCTTGTTTGTGGGTCCAGCCTGTCCATTCCCATGCAGTTGTGGTGATCCTTGCTTAGGAACTGGCTGGGCCTTTTGCATAGGGGGGCCCTGATCAGATTTTTTGGGGTCCTTCTGTTGTTGAGAGTCTTTTCCAGAGCCTGCTCCAGGCTGCTGTTCTCCAGAGGGCTTCCTCCCCTGCTGCAGAGGGGACTTTTTATCCCCTTCCCCGTCATCTCCAAACAAACCAAACTTATTTACGGCAGAAGACACAGCATTCAAGGGGTTGGCCCCACTAAGAAATTTCGAGGAAAACATAGTTGGGTCTTCGTCCTCCTCCTCCTCCTCACAGGAGCTGGAATCTAGAGGACTGTCAGAGTCAGAGCAGGAGCTGTCTGCTCTTTGTCCGGGCTCTCCAGCAGAGGCCTGGGCTGGAGCTGCACCTGTGGAGAGGGCATCTACAGCCCCTCTGCTGCTGCTGCTGCTGTTGCTACTGCTGCTGCTCCCTGGGCTCTCCTCTGGCTCGGCATCTACATCAGACTTCCTAAATGCATGACACACAAAGAAAAAAATGAAGAGTTAAATGGCAGGGGACAAGAAAAGAGGAGGG
>JAOXYM010000010.1:24899924-24928520 GCA_028567055.1 Leptatherina wallacei | reverse complement strand
ATAGTATATTGATATATATAGTATAGCAAATACAGAACATATTGTGATTGTGGGCTTTTCACTGCCAAGTCATCACTCATAACTCAACTTAAAAGACACATCAATATGTTGCATAATAATATTGTTAAGTCTTCCATTTAGATGGCGCATCTTTATCTAAATCCTTTAACTGCACATTTTGCAACATACATTTGAATACACTATGAACCTGAGGGAACAGCATATGTCACACACCAGTGTCTTATGAATAAAATGTGCTTTCATCCCAGCTGAAACAATATTCATTTGCAAACTCCAGACTGTTGCTTTCAGGACCACGGACAGTGTCTGAGCAGCTCTGATGATCACGCACATTTCTTAGAGAACCCTCTCACCCAACAGTGCAGTATACACCAAGTAGACGGACGCGGCTCTCAATAAACCCAGCTTCTACAATCCCATTTCAAATGGCTGTCAACCAAACATACATGGATGGATTACTATGTTTCTTCCACCATGTAAGAATCCGACATTTATCCGCCCAAGAGGCGCCTATCGCAGGGGAGTGAAAAATCCCATGCAGGACATGTTTTACAGCAGCAAGACAAGTAAACACAAGGAATGTAACGCTGTCTCTCTGGGGAAACTGCAGTCACATCCGGGTAGGGGGCCATCAAGTAATGCATTCAAGTGATACTTTATCATACAAAAGCATCATCAAGAGGAGTGCAGGTGTGTGTGTAGCAACTATTTATCCAAATATGCAGCTTGATCTAGCCGATAATGTTGAGGCTACACACTGATATAGCCTACAAGCGGCAGTGCCTCGTTTAAAGGCGGATCTGTTGTATTCACAGCTGTCCATCTTAATGGAAAAAGGGAAGAAAAAAACTAGGGAAAACATGCTTAATGCAAGTCCATTCCACATCAGATGATATTTAATCTACAAACAGTAATGACGGGTACGAGCCCACGGATGAGTGGAGAAAATGAGAGAGAGACAGGGAGAGAGCGAGAGAGAGAGAGAGAGAGAGCGAGAGGGAGAAAATGGGAAAAAACACATTATCACCAATTTGCATGCCCTTGACCAGGCTCCTGTTCCGATGAGAAAATAGCCTCAATGATGTACTATTCCAAATTATTCCAAGCCAGCCTAAAACAGCGAAGAAACCCAGCAGAAGCCCAGTCATCGTTGTCATTTCACGACACACAATCTGTTATCCGCGCCGTGTTCCCCCGATCATTCCCTCCCATCCTGCAGCCGAGCATCCTTCACCCTCCACGGTCACAATGTCAAACCCCAAAGCGCGGTATTCAGGTGAAAACACATGTAGCCTAACTGTACCTTCATCAGCAGCTGATCTGTCTCCCCATCCCCCTCAGACCTGCTCGGATTTCCCCCGTCCGTGCCTGTCTATCGCCAAGGGATGGAGGGCACAGGGCAGCAGATAGCGAACGATCAGAGCCCACTCCGCCTCCCGCTCTACTGCGCAGGCGCCGCATCTGACAGGTGATCACAATATATATCACGCACGGAAATTGAAATTAAAGGGGACAAGCGATTTATTTCCCCCAGAGTCACGTGTGTAGCCTATAGCAGGGGGAAACATGAAGGTTTACTGTCAGGCGTGATATACTGTGCATTTATTTCCTTAGTATCCGTGAACATATTTGATAGGCCGATATCATCGTGGTGATCATGGGCACTGGAGGGATAAGGCATGACAGCAACATAAAAAAAACAATAAAATTACTCAAGTCCATTCTGCATGATTACTTAAATTGCATATTTAATAGGAAATAGATTTTTTACTCGCGCCTGTTTTCTGTCTAGTGGATAGAAATCAATATGGAACTCTAGGGGCACATAGTATTCTTCATATGTGAATTAATTGCAAACCTGTGTTGTGATTTTTATGGAGTTTCCAGTTAGATGTAAACTGTTCACGTCTGTGTTTGCGCGAGCGCGCGCGTGTGTGTGCAGCAGCACGCCAGGACATCACATAGAAGCTGATCTGCCCAGAGTCCCCTTGACTTTATGAGGACATTTGTCAATCTGGTGTGATGACACAAGAAATGCAGAAGGTAGCCTACACTAATAGATCTTCTTTTTTCATCTCACTTATTTCAAACACTGTCTCCTCTCAGTAACAAACAAAACACATATCCGTGAATGACAATCTTCATTTTTGTCTCTTTTCAACTGCATAAACTGCCTCTAACCTGGTCAACACAAGTATGCTAAAAAAAACACACTATTCTGGCTCCTATTTATACATCAATCATGTGTTTAACAAAGCTGTTTGGACCAGTTGCATTTATTTTTCCATCAATCTTCTCAATCTCCTTGGGCACACATTTAATTGTGAAACCAAACTAAAGCTAGTTTAATTTTAGTTAATGGAATGCTTAAATGAAGAACCATGTCATAGGAAGTGACCACCCACAGGCACGAGGCTTCTCAGAATAACATTTCTTCCTCCCTCACTGGCCTCTTAGTCTGGCATTTCTCCCACAGGAGATTATTTCACAGAACAAATCTGAGGTACTTACATGGGCCCTGCTCAGTTAAATTAGTTGTAATTATATATACAGTATATATAATTATGTATATAATATAGCAATCATAATCATCATATAATGTGAATATGTCAACTTTTTAGAGTCATCATTTTACTTCTTTGTGAACTGATTTAGAAAACACAAAACATTATAAGTATAATGTAATAATAAGAAGAAACAATTGCAATCATACAGATCACCCTTACCCTATATGAAAAAAATTGAAATTCATCAGCAAGTTTCAATCAAAGGAAAATGTTTCTCCATCATTAATTCTAATAGTCCCCACACTCAGATACTAATTTACACAGAGCATATAACAGATAAGTATCAAGTCAATGGTTGGAAGCATGAGTGAGATGTGTGGGAAGAATAGAGAGCAAGTGTTGTGTGGGCGTGTGGAAGAGTTACGTCATGTGTAATGCGTGAGCAGCAGAATTGCTACAGTCTCTCTTTGGGAAGTGCCAGATTTGGCTTTACTGCACGCACGCACACACACACATACACACAAACACAGGAAACATTCATCAGCACAATCTCCATCTGGATATATAGGCTGTAACTTTGCTGTGGGCTCGTACATGCACCGGAAATCCACACAGTAGCCTAGTCTTAGATTGTTTATATCTACCTCATCCTTGCAGTCTGGTGCTTTTTCATCTACATAAGCGATAAAATTCTTCCTGTTTATGTTGAGTATCAGTACAAGACTGATGCTAGTGTACATTAAAGTCCCTACACATTATAACTAATTTCCATTGAGAGACAGGATCATGAATGGCTGGGGGGTTGGCATCCTGAGGAAATGTGTAGCTTTTTATATAAAAATGCAGTTACTAAAACTATTTCATTTTGTCTACATCTTTCTCCAAGGAAGTTGTTTGTCAACCCACAATGCATTATGTAAGACTTAAAGACAGCAGACAATAACCAGATGTGTTGCTGTTGTGTTTTATTCTTTTTTTTAATCCTTCACTTGTCATTGCAATCTCCTTCTTTTGCTCCTAAATACATCCTGATAACAGCACAGCAGACTTATACTCTGTTCTAAAAGAGCTGAAGCATTAAAGACTAAAGCTGGATCATTCATTTGTATACACTCAGACCCTAATATGAACTGCATGGTCTCATATTTAAAGCCTGCAGGTTGTATTTTCATGGAATGTGCAGAGAGTAGATATACAGTAATCAACAGACACAAAAATCCTTTTAAATGGTTTTCACATATGTTTGATATTCATTTAACAAACCAGATTGAATCAGATATGACTGAAATTTCAGGTGAACGTCATTCACATTGGATCTCTATCTGTGGGGCTATTTTGAAGTTTATAATATGTCAGATAAGACAAGCTCTTTGAGTAATATTATTTAGACATTTTTTTACATGAAAATATGATGTATTATTATCAAGAATAAACAGGGCTTGCATAACAAATACATAGTTATGATAAATGTGTTAGCATGTTACCTGTTGCATAACTAGGCTACACTATACAAATGCTTGTGGTTCCAGTTTGAATTCAAATGAAGCTGAAATTAAACTCAGCCCATGCTGTACAGAATAAACTGAAAGCTGATCTCCATGGAGAGAAATGTATCCAGATCAAGGTTTGGAGGCTTGATGTTCATGTAAAAAGACGAAGAGTAGACGAGCCACGAGCCTTGCAAACACATTCACATGTAAAGGTCTTTTAGAGGGTGACTCTGGAATGCGGCTAACCCCAAAATGTTTTAGCTGACATGGCTCTGAACTCAGGACCTGCAGCAGTGCAAATCACCAAACTACCCTGGAGCCCTGGCACAAATCCCGTCCATAAAGAACACATCAGGGTAAATGTGGGGTTTAGTATTTTGCCCAAAGATACTGTAATTGGGAAGCCCGGGATCGAACTTTTGCCTTCCAGTTAGTGAATGGCAACATGAACTACAGAACCATGGACACCCCTTATTAATGCAAACCAGTCTTTGTTCCTATCACTGTTTTCCACTTCCCAAACGGAAATGTAGCGCGCTTATAAGACAGCTGATCACATGCCTATTTAGCTAAGTTTTCTGCAGTCTTCTGCCTTTGTTCTTATTCAAGCATACTAAAAACCTTCAACCAACATTTTCATTCTTATCTCTCCTTCTATCTGTCTCTCTGTTACCGTACCAGACTATCATAAGCAAACAAACTCAAACAAACAAAGCTAAGAAGCTTTTTCTGACTACTTCAGCTGTAATTGTCATAGAAGAACTGACAACTTTCACAGCGACAACAACCAGCTACTTATAGATGCCTTTTTTTTCCAACTATTTTAGAAAAGGTTTGCAGAAAGACACACCTCTGACGTTGACCCTTGAGAAAGGCAAAGCAGTTTTTCCCCGGCATGCTTTTCTCTGGAGAAGAGCCGGAGCACTGTGGAGCGGTAACATGCATGGAGGTGTATTGTAGTCCTCTCTAGGTCTCTAGGTCTCTGTGCCTGTGCTTTTTGCAGGGCCACCAGGTAATCTATACAGTAACTTGATCACACACACTTTGCCACTGTCATTAAATTTACATATGTACCACGAGAAGGGGAAAATATGGACTTACAATACTCGAGATGGAGCAAAGCATGCCTGGAATCACAAGAAATGACAGAAAATGATCGATTGATAAATTGTTTGGAAAAAATTGTCCATTTGCATTTTTTTTCACCTTGAAAATTTTGTTTTTCACAGAGGGATTGAAGCCAGAACTGTGTTGTTCATAAGTTGTTCAAAACAGGAAATCAACTGAGTCAAAACCTGAGTGTGTTTGAGTGTGCATGATGTGCATGTGAAGTTCCTGCTCCGATCATTTTGTCACTTAGAGGAATGCTTTCTCCTTTTCTTTCCTCAGCATCTAAAGCATCACATGAGTCTCTTCAGCCACCCAGTCTTTTTTCCTGCTGAGTGACCACTGCTATCTCCCATACTAAAAATACTCTTAAAGAGACAGTGTCAACAACACATCAGTGCAGCCTTATCAGCTGCTCTCTCTCTCTGCTTATCTTGTTTGTTTGTTTTTTTCTCCACCAGCCCCTCCCCCTTGCATGGGAGAATTTAAAGGATAACACAGTTCACGCCCCCAAATCCTACAAATCAGTGAGAAGGATATATACTGAAGATCAGATCAGCAAAGAAAAGAAGGGAGAACATGAAAATAGGGCCGGGTTGTAGATGAATGCATCTATTCAGATTTGGAGATAGGGACACTAAATTCAGAAATGTCATAAAGATTAGATAAATAAGTCAAGGGCAGTTGTAAGGACAAGAGCAGAGTAAAAAGCAGACTCAGTCTAATCCAGTGGCAACAAAGCAGAGCTGCATCTGCTTTAATGCGAATAAATGTCTTAAGTAAGAACTTCCTGCTTGTCATGTCGCCTGTTTTAGACAGATTTTATTTTCAGAATAATCTCTAATGGTAAGTGATAGTGCATGTTTTTTTTATGTTTACAACAAAATGTTTCTGTCTTGTAATAGTCATTTAAAATGTAAATTTCAGTCATGTGACAATATAACCGAAACATGTCAGATATATTCATCTTTTGACTGAATGGACTATTTTATAATAGTTTTTTTATGAAAGACATCTGAATGTTTGAGAATCAATCGATTATGTCTAGACAGCAGGTTGTATATAATTGACGAGGTGTAAAAGTAGATGGGGTTTTAAACTACTGCAGCTTTGCCAGTGTACAGCGTCTGAGGTATCCTTTGTTCTGAATATTTGCAAGAACTGTACTCATAAGCCGTAGTTTTCCTTTAAAGAAATCCAAGGATTTCACAAAAGAGCAACTTTCATGTAGTGCAGTAAAATTTACAAATCATGTGATCTTTACTCTTAATCTTTTTAAATGTACTCTTAATTTTTTGTATTCGCAGTCTTATATTAGATCTGAGTGTTCTACGATGAATTACTATAAGGCATTTATGGACAATTTGAAAAATAGTAAACAGGGGAAATAGAAGACAAAACATAAAGAAAATAGCGTCATGATCCTTTGAGTAAGGAATGTTAGAAATCCTGAGCAAGTTGTAATAATTCAGTTTCAATATGTCTTTGATTTTTTATTATCCTTCTCTAACCAATTGAAAGCTGCTTATGAAATAGAAATGACATTGAATGTGAGCATGACTGCATTCACCCCAATCTTTTTTGGAGATGAGGACCATTCAGAATAACAAGCATCATTTTCTAGTCTGTCTTTTCATCAGGGAGTTATTTGTTATATAGCAATATCCCCTTCACTGGCACCTGCCTGGTGTAAAGCTGTTGAGCAACAAGGAAACCATTCCATCTGGTCTACTTATGTGTACACCTGCACATGTGTGCATGTGTGTATCTGAGAGTGCTCATGTGAGCAACTGAGTATGCACACTGTACTCGACCTGCCCAGGGAGAGGATCCATTCTCTCATCAAATATTCACTAGCAACCACAGGCTCCCAGCTGGCTGCTGCTATAATGCACACACATTGCAGTGGTATTGGTTCCTGATGGATTCACTCAAAAAAGGGCCTCATAAAATGTTTGAACAGTCCTTTAAACGATCATTTTTCAAATTTACAAAGCTCCAGTCATGTGTAAATGTGCATCCTGGGTAAAAAACAGCTCAACACCACGAGGTGTTCTGATGCATTGTTGATTCCTTGTTTGCTTTAAAAACTTCTCATGTATTTTTAATGCTATGGCTACAATGTTTTTATATTCTAACGCTCAAGTATCAAGGTTATAACTTCCTTCCCCCTGATTTTCTTTTCACTCACTTATTTATTGACAGCCCTACTGTACATCAGTGTACTGTTTGAACATCATCAAGCTAACAAAGCTTCACACCTCTTGACCACACTGGCGGAAATAAATGTAATACCTCCACTTAATTTTGCATTATTGTATGTATGTTGACACTAATCTAATTTGCAGAGTATTAGTGGCTACAGGACTTTTTGAAGAATGTGTCTGAAAATGTCGTAAAGGTTGAGCAATCTGCTTAAGACTTTTAATTAGATCATTTATATAAATCCTTACTTTCTCCGTGGATAATACTACCTGGAGTTGCAACATCTGTTAGGACCATGCAGCCTCAAGCAGTATTTCTCAGTTTTTAGTCTGGAGCCCATGTCTAATTCAGCATTGGGTAAAACACCTTCTTCTCCCTTGTTCCCCTCTTCCCTTATCTCCTCACTGCAGCAGGGATAGGGCTGTATGTTTCATCTCCTTCAGAATACTGTATCATACTTGATTATGTTTGATTAACCATGACTTTATAATTTCCCTTCCCAAGGAGTTGATATTATTAAAGCAGATTATTGGTCTTACTGTGTAATCCATTTTGAGTCTCAAAGTCCTTGATTTATTTTATGAGGAAGCTTTTTTCTGAGGACATTCAATGATATGTAAGTACATCCAGGTTTTTTCTCTCATAGCTGTGCTTGCTGACTTTAAGAAAAAAACATGCCAATACAAAAATCTTATTCTGGAGTCAAATGGGAAAGCATGAGGTGCAGCTTATTCCTTCAAACAAACTTTCAGGTAAACGTAGACAGGAAGTCGAAAAATATCCGATCTAAGTACAAAATATTGATTAGATTAACAGAGCAGCTTAGTCAACCCCGAACTCACTCTAGTAGAACAATCAGTGGTTGGCTATAAAAGAAGCTTGAATACATGTATGACTGTACAAATCTGTTGGGAATTATTGCGGCAAACCGTATGGAAGAATTCTCTGTACCACATACTGCATGCCTGAGTAGAGCTCATATGTAGTGTAGATATCTTTGATCCTCCTGTGAATCTACAGTAACGCATATGCTTCTGTGTGTGTGCATGTTTTTCTTTTTTATGTTTTTTTTTTTTTTAGATCCTCTGATTTCCTTAATTCTTCAGCATGTTTAACCAATACAACGTGGTTTTGGACTGCGTGTGCTGCTTGTTGTTCTACAACCCTGGCCAGCTGTTAGGGCTGACAGTGCAAAGGTCAAAGTGATGTAATGAGAAAGATGTAGGGATAAAGAGAGGGATTAACAGAAAGAACAACCCCCACAAGGACACGAATGTAGTGATTACACCCAGTTTAATGACACTACATTCACTGCGTGATGCACACACGTATGACCTCAGCATTACTTTTGCTGAACATAATGTACTTTATTTTAATGCATGCAGTCACGGAGACATTAGTTGGACAGATGAATTTGTTTTCAGATATATTTAGCAAAGATAAAAGCACAGACGGGCAAAAACATTTTGTAGTTGTGCTAAACAGAGTTAATGATTATCTAATATACATATTTGTTTTTCTTTTAAATCTGGTAACTGTCTTGGCAAATGAAGAGTTCAGTTTTGCCAGATGCAGACAGCAATATAACCCAAAATGTGTTTGCCCCAGGAGACACGAAGCCCCGAGGGTAATAAACACAGAACCTCTCATCACACACCCTTCTGGGTTCATGTACCATTTGTTCTCTTTTATTTTCTCTCGGCTTCATTCACCTCCTAGTTTCTCCTGCTTACTGACTCATTCTGCTCTCCCTGCTTCCCCTTGGCTCTCAGCAGTAGGAAAAATCCAGATGATCTACACCTCCCATCTTCTCTCTCTCTCTCTCTCTCTCTCTCTCTCTCTCTCTTGGCCTCTCTAAGCCTTTTGTGTCTTGTGAGGTATGGGTGTTGTGGGAAACATCATAGGATGATGGGTGGAGGGCATCCTTTATACATACTGTACATAGAGGGCCGTCTTAGGGGATCACAGAAAAGCGTACACATGTGCAACCCAGTAAATCATGCTGAATAAATGGACTGCATTTTTATCACCTTGTATAGGTGTTGCATTGGACTTTGTAAACCATATTAAGAAACACAAACAACAGATGGATTAACAGAAACGTGCATGACATGTTGTAGGGGTCAGGCTAACCTCCCCTGCCGATGATTATTTAACATATTGGTTGCCGAGGGGGAAAAGCTACCTCTGTGACAGCTGTGTCAGTGAGATAACACACACTACATGTTGACACACTCTTTGTGTGAAGTGTTTTGTTTTAGATTCACTTTTTATATTTGTGTGAATGACGTACATTTTTTTTCTCTTTTTTTCCACCATCATGTTTTTGGTGACAGCAAACATGAAATATAGGACAAACTTTTGCCCCTGCTGGTTTTCCTTTTGCTATCGGTTCTCCTATCAGTGTGGAAAGAATTGTATGTGACATATAACCCTCACTTGTCATGCTGAAAACATCACAAGATAAGAATGATGGCTTACCTTGTCTGAGCACATTAACCGATGCTGACAATGTTGGTGGAATGGTCAATGCTTTCAGCAAATGCAACAAGGTGAATTCAGTCAATATTACAAGTACAACTGTGCAACAAAGTCTTGTAATAATGATGTAAATTATTGTTATCAATCAGCTATTTATTTCCCAGGATTTAATAAGTAACCTACAGAAATGAAAGAGAAAACAATGGTCTAGCGAATTAATATTGTGTGCTTGTAGGATTAATGCAAGAAAAAATGCTACTGGAGTGTATAGGTCTGTATTTTACTACCACTAAGCAATATTAGTCATGTTCAACATAGGGTTGTTTTTTCTTTTGGTACTCTAAATTCACAATTGTATGAAGAAATAATGACTAAATGTAGTCTGACTTTACCGTGTTCTTGATGGGTTTTTAAAATAATGTAAGGTTCACTTTTCTTGTATTTTTAAATTTTTCTACTATCCTGTTATTTTTATCTTCCTATTTTGGGGTTTATTTTTATCGAATCATGAAATTGAACATAGTAGCAGCTATTAAAACATTCCCTAGTAGATGGTGTCAATACTCCAATCAAATATCAGATTGTTAACCATTTGTTATTTTTGCAGTATAGTTAATACATTTGGATGGAAAAGATTGAACCCGATTAGACCTGAGTAGATAGTAAACTACTCTTTAACTCATTGGCTGCCAAAGACGTCTTTTGACGTCTTTTGACATCTTTTGACATCTTTTGACATCTTTTCAAGTCCGATTGTTCACTGCCAGAGACGGAAAAAGACGTCTTTTGCGGTTTTTAATGGAGGGCGGGGGCAGCGGGACATTCTGTCAAAGCAAAGTAGTGTTGTTGCTCTTCGGTGAAAGCGAGTGTCATGATCAATGAAAGACACTTTTAAT
The DNA here is from genome assembly GCA_028567055.1 of Leptatherina wallacei. NCBI lineage: Eukaryota > Metazoa > Chordata > Actinopteri > Atheriniformes > Atherinidae > Leptatherina > Leptatherina wallacei. The sequence goes on along the minus strand of JAOXYM010000010.1, from coordinate 24,917,813 downwards.
CCTGGCAGCCAATGAGTTAAAGTCAAACATATTTTAATTATAAAAAAAAGTGTAACATCTTGTTAATTATTAGATTATCATTAGTTTTATCACCAGGGCATTGATTCAAGGGGGATAATTACACTATAATGACTTGAAGACATAATGTACTGACTTCATATTTTATGAGGTAGATTCACGTTTTTGGGCAGCACTAAACTGGAGCCAAAGACAAGTTGTGGAGTCATGTGGTATTATAAATTCCTTGATGACATGTCCAGTTTTAGTGTGCAATCTATGGTTCATTTTTTTAATTCTTGACTTAATACAAAAGTGAAATGTGTAGGGTATAATGTTGCCATATAGAGTCACACTATAAAGTAATTAAATAAACAAACCATTATAGGTGCACAATCGCTATATTATTTATGCATTGGACATCTTTCATGATTAGTACATAAAGCCTAAATATACATTACTTTGTCAAAGCTGACATTTATAGAAACAACAGGAAGAAAAGGAAAAAAAACTTTTCTGATTTTACATGATTCAAGACAAATAAAATGTATTGCATTATTGAGATCTTTAAATTTTAAGAAAATATGGAAACTCCAAACAGAGAGGCCCGTGCCGAGAATCGAACCAGGAATCTTCTTGCTGTGAGGTGATGGTATTTACTTATTTATAGTTTCTTTGCTTGTTTGTTAAATATTATCTTTTCTTGTATGTAGCATTTGTAAGATATGTGGCATCACTGCCAACCTAACCTTTTACTGGACTGCTGCTCATCAGTAATCTTTCTATTTCGAGATTGCATGTAGTAGAAGTTCTAGTCGTAGTAACAGTAGCAGTGGCAATTGTAGTAGTATTAGTAGAAGCCGTATTCATTGTCATTTTGATATTCTTTAATAATGTTCAGATACAGGATAAACACTTTACATGCTGTAGATATTCAGTTGCGTACTTCAAACAATTAGCTGTTTTTTAAAAAGAATTCATTAGGCCGTAGTAATGAGCTGAGCATTTATTTCTAACTATACACCAAAGAAGAATAAGTGACAAAACAGTGGTTTGCATGTGAATCTGTTTCCAGTTAATTACAGCAATTTTATGTGACTTTTCACAGAACACTGGACTTTAATTTGTTCTTGCACACACTTTCATTAAAGCAAATACAAATGCAAAAAACATGTGCTTGTGTATGCATGCAGTTTACTGCACTGAGGGCATAGAGAGTATTGTAGCTATACAGATCATTTAATGTTTGTTCATATTCCACTGCCTCACAACACCCCCTCCTCCCCTCCTTATGTGACATTTTCACTTGTAATAAAGTGATCTGCTGCACTGCCTTCTGATAGAAATAGAACTGGGAGAGGGTGCTAATTAAGGAATCAAGTCAACACTTTCATCTGCACAAAGTCACAGAAACATGTACGACAGCTTACTGAAACAGCCACTGACCTTTTGAACCTCTGGTAAATCAGTAAAAAGATAAATAACATTATCACATGAGAAGGATCCATTAACTCTTGAAATGTATAGTTACTATGAAATATGTGCAGTACCAGATTCAAGTTTCTTTTACTGTGTTTAGGGTCAGAATATCCAATATGGGAGGAAAAAAAATACTCAGTCTGAAAGGGGAGAAAGGCATTTCTGAGCTTAACTAAGAGAATCAGTCTCCCACTGTACAACACAGTATGATTAATGAGTGACTACTGGGGTCTGCTGGCTCTAGGGGGGCCAGGCATCAGAGTAAGAGTGTTTAAACTTGACAGAAAGGGAGAGGAGAGAGCTTTGATGAGGAGGGTAGTTGAACTGGTTCAGAGCCTGTTGCTATGGTAGCCGTGTGGAATAAATCAGCAGCATGAATTCCATTCTCAGATGCCTTCAGCACCCCACCGACTCAGGTAGACCTAGACAGAATATGAATGAGTGTAGTGTCCTAGTAAGCGGCACACAATACGGAGGAAGAAGATTTCAAATTAAGTGTTAGTGGTAATAGACTTTGTTTGTCTCAATTTTAGTATTCCTTTGATTTAGAATTTGAATATTATAACTGCATGGAAACAGTATACAAAGCCCAGCTGACATTTGACCCTTTTTGAAATCATTATCATTTTATTCCTCAGTCAGCAAGTTTGCTGCCAAAGCCTTTAAAAGTAGACCTCTAAACCTAACCAAATGAAACATAAGGATGTGTGATAAAAGATTAAGAAATTGCTGTGGTTTATTTGGCCTCAGAGAGTTACTCTACTGCCACTTCTCCAACCTTCAACTACAGTTGTGTTTGTATGTTCACAGTTGTAACAAATACATGAGAAACAGTGAGCTACTACTTATTTATTTTTTCGTATTTTAACACATTTACTCTGGAGATGGGTTAGGATTTATGATGTCGTTTACTAGGAATACTTAGACCTTAAGAAATCTCTCTGTGAATGCATTAGTAGAGGCTGATATATAAACAGAAGTAAATGTAAAGTTGGACATTTCCACAAATTAAAAATGACAATGAAATTACATTTTTAAAGATAAATCTTTCTTCGAACATATTCCCAGAGTGGCTGTGGTCCAGATACGCACAACTCCCATATGTGTGTTGGGGAATGTGCATTTGCATTGGCTAAACCAAAGAGCAAGGGAGACATCCTTCTTTTAATAGCAGGCATTTATAAAGGTTCTAGCAGACACAATCTGATCGTTTGAAGTCATAGCTAAGGATTATTCAAGGTTTAAATTGATTATAAGGTCTTGGCATATTTAAAGTGGCTGTCTATGTCATGAATATCATTAAGAAAGCATTAAAACAATCAGGTGACAAAATTAAGACAATAAAAAACAACACAAAAAAGGACAAAATACCCCAGAGTATGGCAATTAGCACAAGTACTGCAGATCTTTTCATCAGTTTGTTTCTGTCATCTCACGGTAGATGAATATTCATGAATGTCAGTTTCGCAAATGAGATACTTGGACTGTCACATAACATTTATTTGTCTCTTTTGTGTGGAGGAAAATGAGGTGTTGTACATTGCTGTTTGTGGTGATACGTATGAATCCCATCTGCAACATCATTGAAGACAAACAAAAGGGGGGTCGGAGGAGCGCCGAGGGAATAAGAGGTGATAGAGGGAGGACAAGAGGGAACAAGAGAAAGAGAGGAAAACAGAAGAAAGCCAACAGAGAAGCAAAACATTTTGAATACATTGTATAATATTCACATGAAATTCACAAAGAAATTCAAGATTGCTAAAAAATGCAATTGCATTAACACATTTGATGAAATTTGTAGTTGTAATTGCAGTAAATATAGATAAATAAGATACATATAACATCTACTAATAGGGCCAGTTTTTTGCCTGTTGTAATAGGTTTTACAAGTGCTTAAATAGTTCTTTTAGGGCATAGTAATATGCGAAACATGCCTTAGATATCCATAAAAGTATTGTGGCATTAACTATTGTGACCACTGTAACCACACACCCTATAGCCATGACTGCAACTTCAACAAACTTTCATCATAAAGTATCATAAAGCTCGAAGGACTTACACTGTACAAGAATAACACTCTATTTTCCAGTTTTTGACAAGACAACAGCTAAAGAATTCAAAGTAAAAACAGAGAAAATAAGTTATACTATCAGAAAAAAAAATTAAAAGGCAATTGGTTTTAATATTGATATTTTCTCTCATAATATACACAAAGAGGTTGAGTAGAGGTTTGATGAAACAGTCTGTGCGTTTTGACGGACAGCAGGGTTTAGCTGGGTTAGTCCACAGGAGCATTTGTATTATGATGTGTCTCTCTGATTAGAGGCAACATTACTTAATCTGTTGTCCATCTTTCCAGCCAAGGTCTTGGCTCCATATTGATGGTGACTTGCTTGGTGTTCATCCAGGATATGCTCCAAACAATAAGTTTACACAACACGTAAAAGGCAAGACATGGTTTTTGAAGTAAGCAGAAGCGATAAATGTAGCTACAATTGCCAGGCAGTCTGCTCCTGTTGTTTTTTCTTTAACTGCACTTGTTCAAAGCAAAGCAAAAACCTTTTACATGGTGCAAACAGTAAGTGAGTGTGACCTTTAGACACTATTATGTGTGTGAATGTGTGTGTGTGCAGGGAGTCTGTGCTCCTCAGGTGTCAAAAGTATGCCTGGGAGCTCTGTGGGAGTTCTCCTCTCCCTTTCTTTTTCCTCTCTTCTCACCACCAAGAGAAACATACTTCCTTTTAGTCTTTTTACGTTTCTTGTCAGAGCACCACACTCTCTCACAGTACTCTTCGACCTTCTGAGCATCACCATAGCCAATTAGCTGAAGGAACTCCTTGTACCACAATCTGGAGTTGGGGACTGGTGCTGAGGGTGGCAGCAGAGATCTGGGGCTGATGCTGGTGCCCAGTGGGGAGCCCATAACTGACTGGCACGGAGCTTCAGCTCTCTCTCCCTCCCCGTCATTAGCCATGTGGATTGCTGACTCCACCCTCTCCCCTTTGAGCACGTGTAGACTGATCCTCAATAATGTGTGCACATATCCATGTTCCACAGTCTGGCACACGTACACACCGGCGTCTGAGCTTCTCACATGTAAGAACAGCAGGCCATGAGAGGTCATGATGACTCGCTCATCACCTCGAACCTATATGAGGGGGAAAAAAAAGGAAAAAAACAAATTCACCATTTGTGGCTGACAGTACTCCACACATAGAAGAAATTTAAATATAAACCCTGCAGCACATTAAGGAATCAAAGAGTGATACTGTACTGCCCTCCAGGTTCTGTTTCTGTTTGACTTACTCTACATGTTAATGGACAGTGATTTTATTTGTATGTATAAACACTGATCCTGCCATATGGGGTTATTTGTAGTATTGAATGCTTTGAGAAAATGCATATTTCACACCTGTTGCAGATGCCCCGGCATTAGTGTAATACTGTACTTATTACTGGAGATATGAGGCAGTGATTGCACAAAGTCTCTAGTAAAAATTGAAGCTGTAACTCCACAGATCTGCACATACTGTAGAATCCAAGGGAACTAACATTCTTTTCATAGCAGAGAACACAACATCAATAACAGGTAAACGATGCATGTGCTTCAATCTCACCTCATGTTTTTCACCTCCTCTCTGGAAGAACCAGAGGACTTTGGCTTGAAGTGATCGAGGGACACATTCCAGTAACGTGCTGTTGTTCTCTACGCTGTATATTAGCCTCTCCTCAGCTCGCTGCCATTGTTCATCTACACACAAACACACGCATAAAAAAAGACAGAGAGACGAGAATGGTCACAATGAGCAACAATGACCTTTGATTGGATGGTTTCTTTACAAATGGTTATTTTTCTGCCACAATACAAGCACAAATATCTCACAGTAACCTTCAACTAAAGTGACAAATTATTTTCTTTTCATGTTTTCTTTGTAGCTTTTATACAGGGTATTCTTTTTCTAATTCTTTTTTTTATTTAAAAAAAGGTAAACCTCCATAAATATACTCATGCACCATACAAATGCATATTCCACAGTCTTTTAAAGTACTAACCATCAATTTGCAGCCCATTGCACAGCTGTACAGCGTTGCCATGGCGAACATCCTGCCGCCTGAATCGTCTGCTGCAAATGCAGGGAGGGATACAAAGAAGGAATCAGTCTGAGCATGTGATGAAAGACTGAGATATTGGTGAGAGGAAAGAGAGGGAGAAAGTAAAAGTGGGAGAAAGATGGAAGGAAAGATAGAACGAAGAAGGGGTAATCAAGTGCATACTGATAGGCCTTACATAACACATGACTTTCATACCTCTCAGTGCCTGTGATAATAACTTGGTAAACCAGCATCTGAGCATTGTGACTTCCAGCAAGAAGATCTAATAGAGGTGTGAACAGCTGACATCACCTATAAACATCTGCAGGAAAAGTGTCTATGCTGTTACCTTTTGGTGTACACTCCAGCAGGGTAGTATCTGGAGCAGGTGAGACCATCCCAGGCACAGTATGGGTCTCTAGCCAGACAACAATCAGCACATTCTGATCCATAGAGGTCACACTGGTGTAATCTCACCTGGGCGACACCCACTTCTGACCCCACATACAGTTGTTGCTGTGGAGCCAAAATGGATATCATTTGTGTCAAAATAGCAGATTTTTCTTATTTGTCTTCTGTTATTTCTTCATCCAAATGGGCCATTTAACCACAAATAGGCTACAGTGCATGTAAATTATGTCAGTACTTTGCAATAAAAAATGTCCCAATGTTGTCATCTTGTGGCAAAACAAAAGAATTGCAGTAATAGCTAAAACAGTATTCAATGCATAATGATTCTCTTACCCTTTTAGGTGATATTATGATCTCTCTAATTGGTGCTGGTACCTGAAAATGGGAAGCACGTTACTGTCAGTAAAATACGGGTTAGGGTTTGTTCATTATTTGGTGTAAGAATAAAAAGCTGACATATCTTTAAAAAATTCATCACCACAGGCCATCTTGTGATTTAATCCATCTCAAATCATGGATTCTCAATATAGTTGCAACCACTTCTTGCAGGCTAGTTTTCATATGCAATTGATGGTAGTAGATCTAATCAATGCAATTTCCCCTCGGGGATCAATAAAGTATAATCCATTCATTCATTCATTCATTCAATTCAAATCAATCTGAGCATCTGTTAACAGGATCACTGCTTTTCATACTTTTACCCATCCAATGATGGGAAGGAAGCAAATGAGCCTCTTCTGTTTTCAAAGAATTCTTCTGTAATGGCATAACTCCTGCAGTTATGGACAATATACATGCAGTAAAATGCAGGGCTTAGTTTGGATTTATATACCACTTTTCTTGTCTTATTAACTTCACATTACAAGCCAGATTCATCCATTCACACATTATTTTTTTCTATCCCACACATCTATTGGTATTTTCCTCAAAGGCATTTGTTTGATATAAGACGTGTCAGCTGGTGATCGAACCAGCTTTCTGATGAATGGACAACATGCTTTATTTCCCACACTGCAGCTGTCTCTGAGGTTTTTGACTCAAACACTTCCTCGATAAATCAAAGACCATAAAATCTCTTAAATTACAGGGCTTGCCCTGCATTTGATCCTTGCTCTTCTTGAACATAAAGCAAGAATCATACCTAGATCAACAAGCTAATCTGTTGTAGGGTTTTGTAGCAAAATTTATAGTACCTTAAATACTTGGAGCTCTTCTAGCAGCACTTCCTCCATAGTGTCTGTGTCTTTGTTGTAGATGGTGATAACTTTCAAGACCATAGAGTCATCTGATGGAAGAAGATGTTGATGTGAAGCGGTTGCTAACTCAGAAATGTAACAGAATTAATAGACTAAAAGTGTTACATTTACAAAAAAACAAGCTTTTAGATACTAGTATATGCAACAACTGCTACATTTCTGCTTCACCATACATCTATACATCCATTTTCTTTAGCTATTTATTCCAAAGCAGGTTCACAGGGTGGCTAAACCGTATCCCAGTGGCTAATAGGCAAGAGGCAGTGCACATCCTGCACAGGTCACCAAGCCATCACAGAGCCAACACAGAGAGACAAACAACCACTTACGCTCAACCTCATTCAGCTCCTTCACTAATATATTCTCAGATACATGCTTTAATGATATTAAATGATCATGTCAAAGAGGGTTGTGCATGATGACTGTATCTTGCCTTGAGAATAATAACGTATTCTGCATAATACAGTGTGTTTACCGGTGCCGATGTAGAGAACATGATAGTGTCCATCCTGGGCTTGTACTCTGTCTACTGCAATCTGGGTCAGCCTTCTTTTGCCCGGCTCAGTCTGCAGCAGAACAGGTCTGTGATGCTGTGGGCGGATTGCACGATACATCACAGGATGAGACCGCACAAACCGTAGAACTTCATCAGGAAACTCCTTAGAGCTGGAGAAGCCTCCACCGTTCACCTTACTGGCACACTGTTTAAGAGAGGATGTGACATAAATTAAGAGAGTTAAGAGGAAGGATCTGACTAAGACAGAAGAGAACTACTAATTATACCAGCACTGGGCAGTGTAAAAAAGAGCTGACATTCATTAGTCAGGCTCAGACTATCCCTGTGTGACCTGCTGAGGTAGTTACAACAGTGCAGACATTCAGCAAAGCTGCCCTACATTCTTTCAACACTCCCCCTTTCAGAGGACATCTGCCATGGACACAGACCAGGTGAAATGGAGAGTGCTGCGAATGAATAATGTTAGACTTGTAATTAAATCCCATAAACATTATTTATTTAGAATTCAAGGCTCACAGATCCAGGTCGAGGGTAGGGGACTCTGTCCTCATAAGGTGTCCAGTGATGCTCAGGTCTCTCACGGTAGGCAAATGGACCATTAAAGGCTGCTCTGATGTCATCCATTTGATAGACACAAACTGCATAGCCTTTAAACACAGCGCTGTGGAGGAGGAGGGGGGGTATCAGTTATTTGATGGAGCAGAAAATTTCATAATATAGCCTAAAGATGCTATCCTCCACTGACCTTGTTGTGCTAAAGAGACCAAAAATTTCTGGGTTTTTCTCATCCTTGTTGTTAAGCACAAACACATCCTCTGAAACAAAAAAAAAGTTTTCAATTTTTTTTTCCTTTTTGTTGGGAAGTTTGACATTTTGTTGTCGCATCATTGGCAACTTAAAAATTGTTTGTTACTAGAACATTCTAAGCCCAATCATTAGATGACATCCACTTAGTGTTGGAGTCTTACCAAGCTCATCAAAATGAGTATCAATGCCATTTGGTCCAGTGACAGAGCAGATGAGGCGGGTTTTCTGGAAGGAGCTCCATCTATTCACCAGCATTCTCTGTCCTCCTTGGTCATTCTGAGGGGTGAAGCAAGATTACATTGGGACTGTTCTGTCAGAATTGGTTGAATTATGTTCATAAAGATTTCCACAGCACAAGAATCTCTCACAGCGCAGACTCGCCCGATGCGACTATAGACGGCCCTGTTCACTCCCTCAGCATCCATCTCTCTCTCCGTGAAGAAGAAGTAAACTTTGTCATCATCTCTGTCGTCATTGTCAGGAATAGCTGCTGAACTCACAAACTTTGGATCTGTTGGCGGAATGTTACACGAGGTATGAATTCAAAATAAAAGAGTTAGGTAGGGATTTGGGTATCTCAACAAAAAATAGAACCATTTTCTTTTTAAATTTGCGCTAATGCTGAAAGTTAGATGGAAGGATTTTCTTAAATCCCTTAAATGATATTCGCTACATCATGTCCAAGAAAAACAAAACCCATTAAACTTATAGATCCTCAAATAAGACCAACCTATGGTGACATAACTGAAAAGGCTTACAGTACATAACCTATTTGTGACCACTGCTACATATTACTCAGCTTTTAATAACCATCACATTTGTTCAACATGTTTATATCTAACTGCGCTCATGTGTAGATGTGAGTATTTTCCAGTGATGTAAACAAACCATTGAGCTGCTGCCTGTCATTTCTTTCAGTGCGTGTGTAGGTGTGGTTGTTCAGTCGACATAAAGCACCGTCATTCTCCCAGTAATCAGTGTACAGGCCAATGTAGAGCTCTCCTCCTAATAAACACACAGACAAATCGGCAACAATGCATAACAACGCAAAACCAAATAGCAACCAACTTTGCTGTGAGTATAACTGATATGAAGAAAGACCACAAGGTGGCACTGTTGACTGTTAAGAGGTGAAAAGAATGGTCAAACCTCTTAAGATGTCATCCAACTGAAATGAAAACACACATAGCCGTCTCACAACTGTGTGCTTTTAGCTCAGCTGATGGTGAAGTTATAAGTGATAGATTTAGCCTGTGTCTTACTGGAGAGTATAGAAGTGCAGGGGCTGTTGGGGTCATATGGACAACGTCCTCTGCCACTCATGACACTATCCTCCTCAAGAGCAAACAGGGAGTCCTAAGGATAACACAAAAAACATAGTTATAAAGAGACATGAATTCATAAGAACATAAATGTCACAACTATACACTAAACAGCGATTCCCCAGAGAAGCCATGACATCACAGACAAATCCCAGAAGGTGATGTGTAGAGGAAGTGGAGGAAAAGAATTAAAAAGGAGAAAGGTTGGAAGGTGATGGATGAGAAGAAGGAATGAAGATGGATGAGACAAGGAGTGATGGATGACCAAATGAAGGACTGCTGTCTAGATGTGTGTAACCAGCTTTGCTCTGCTCTTATATGGTTGTGGAATCATACTGCCACTCTTCTGATGTTGTTGCCTTGCTCAGCAGGCGGCTGAAACACACACACACACACACACACACACACACACACACATAGATCTGAGCTCCTTGTAGAACCAACCACATTTTCAAAGTTTTGGGCAGTCTTTCACAGTCACTGGCATTTCAACGGGTCATGTCATGTACTGTATTGATTTATAAGTGGCCAGAGAACCCTACTGTGCTGTACTGTGGCGAAAATCTGTTTCTACCTTAAAGTCATCCATCATAGGAAGTAATCAATCTACATTAAATGAGAAATGAGCACAATAACTTGAGTTAATATTGGCTTATAAGTGCTAATGTATGAGTTATTTTTCATTAAAATGTTGCACTGCTGCATTACTGCATGAGTCATTAGCCTGTGGCTGGCATGATCAAAAGGAAAAACATATTTTATCAAAATGTATCATAAAGCAAATATCATTCAGCTCAGACTTCATGGTAACTCTGGGCTGAATAAAATGTTTTATCTAACATGTAAGATCTGTGTGAGCATGTTTTGTTGAGAGGTTTTATATACTTGGGATAAATCAGCCATATCTGATGCAGTTTAGTTCAGCCATTCCAGTAATGAGTGATGGCTAAGTGTGGTTCCTATCTGGAAGCTGACATTGGCCTGGCTGACCTGCTGGACCAGTGTTGGAATGCAGGGTGGAAACCTTCTTCTCCTCCTCTCTCTAAATACAGTCCAGACACACACACACACACACACACACACACATATGTGCACACCTAGACTGTCCTGTGTTTGACATCTGGGAGATATGTGTCATACTGTGTCCAAACACGCTCACACTGATGTATGCAGGCGGTTTTGCTTGAACACCATCATGCTTGAAAGACAACCAAGTTCTCCTCACAAGCAGCTGACACATTAGTCTTCCCTGACTGCAAGCCTCCTCCCTCCTACACAGAGCAGCACCTGGTCTGCTCTCCCTGTTTACCTGGACGCTGGGGGTGCCAACTTTGTTATAACAGAAAGGAGAAGCCTGTGCCAGAAGTTTTCTCTCTTAGAATAAAACAAAATTCCACCCTCTGTTCCTCTGTGCCTTTTCCATCTCCACCTCACATCACCCCTTGTTGCCAGGCACATGAATCCAACAAGAGCATGTGCAGAGTTTAACAGCTCAGAGGTCCGTGATGTACTGACTGTTCCAGGAGCTCCTGACTAAAACATTGTGAAAAAAACAGTGTGAAGAAGGTTTGGGATATACATGTCCATCTACTAGGAGAAGTGTAGTGTTAGAGAACACAATGTTGAACAGTCAAATAACTGTAGAGAAAGAAACCCCCAATATTATCTTTGGATTTTCTGACATTGGAAATTATAAAAGTATAAAGATAAACAGGAACTACAGTTTTTTTTCTTTTAAATGACAAGAATAGCATAGTTATCAATATCCAGATTATCTAAACAAACCAAAACATAACAGCTGAAATGACTCTTAAAATATATGGTTGTCTAACAAAACTCTGTCTAGCCTTGGGACTCACCTGCCCTGCATGTCCCACTTTGATCAGGACACAGACGGGGTTGAAAGCTCCTGTTCCGCAGGCCAGCAAATAGGTTTGGTTGTACTTCTGCAATACTTTGATGTAGTTTGCACACTCTGGCTGTTGGAAGATATACAGGGCTCAGGTAGGGTATAAATAAAGCAGGGTGGGTGAGTTATGGGTTGTGTGAAACAATTGCAGCCTCACAATGAATTTGGCTTAATGGACAAATGCCCGAGTTTATTGCTTCATCAATAACATCAATATCTGAGGTTAAACAAAGGTTAATAAGCACAGAAAGATATGTAAATCCATTCATGGGTACTGGCAGCATCACTTCCTTTAACAGATCTATCCACCCACATAATTAACTATATAGTATAAATGGCAGGTTAATATATACTGTCGGTATTTCTGCTTACTCCCCTTGATTGTGCACTCCAGCTGTTCTACTAAATCCCAACTGGGAACATACGCAGCCATATGTTCAGTCATATTTTCATGTAGAATGCTTACCTTTTCCCTCCCCTTCATCAAACATTCCTCTATCTGATGTTCAGTATTGGTCCAATTGATCTGAAAGAAATCAAAGTTGCACCATTTTTCCACTGCAGATGTTGTGGATACAAAGTGTACCTTGAAATACTTCATTTTTCCTTCATGGGTATTTTGTCTATGCTTCTGTTCTAGGAATACCATATTACTGGCTACATTGCTTAAATAATCACAATAGTCTACTGTCGCACCTATTTTCAGTATCTCATTAAAAAGATGTACATTATTTCATGCAAAAAAAAAAGACCTACTGTATAAACACACACACACTGTTTTAGCCTAAGAGTTCAAAAGTCAAACATCCTAACAGACAGGAAGGGATGAAGCCAGACCTACCTTTCTGTGGTTTATGTTAACCCTGTCTAGGCTAAGGGAGAACAGAGCATTCTTGGCACCGACATAAAGCCTTTGGTGGCTCTCATCCAGGAGCATCGTCTGGGGTTGAAGAGGTGCACCATGTCCCTGAAACACCCAGGTCCTGTTCATCTGCCAAAGTTCTGCACAGAAAGTGACACAGAGATACAAAGAGACCAAAGATTTGTAGTCAGACAAAAGGAAGATAAATAGAATAACCGTGGATTAATGGATAGATGGAGCTCAAACATCACCCGCAAAAGATTTTTAAGTACTTTTGCAAACCTGTAAGAGTCCCAACTGCTCCCTGAGCTCAGGGCACAGTGCAACATGTGTTTCTGATCACAGCCACCCCAAGAGATGTCAGACTACAACATATTTCTACCTAATCTTTCCCTTTGTACGATGCATCTATACCTCCTATGGCTGAACTTAACCGTGCTTATCATCACTAAAGATCTAAACACACTGAGCTTAAAGCTAACCTTTAAAAGCATCAATAAATTTCTGAAAGGATGATTGCTGACCCTTGTCCACAGCTCAATCACTCTGCCACAGCAGGAAAGGATCTGTGAAAGATTTTATTTTTGATTTGCATGGTCTCTCATCCTGTGTTCTTTGGTCTTTTTAACACAGAGGAAGCAGTTTTATCAGACAGGAAACTGAACCAGTCTCTAGTTCAGCCGCTTAGATCAGCTGCTCCTTCCACTTTAAAAGGAAAGCAGATGACCATTCCTGAAATGTCATAAAAGATCAGCACACACACTCATCAGAATAACTGCAGCTCAAGTAGACAAGATGGATTCACGCATCACAAGTATGCAACCACTCCTTGTTGTATCTCCCTGACTGAATTTGACCTGAATTATACCTCCTCTAAGCTTTTTGAGAAGTTTTGGAAGAAGGATTTCAACTAAGTCTTAAACTTCCAGAGGTGTGCCCTTCCTCTGGGCTGCACTGGCCTAAAAAACCTTTCATTAACACATGATGGGGTTGGACTCAGTGCCCTTGTAAAAAGAAAAAAAAGGGGGATCTGGTGTGTGTTAGAAGTGCCTCTGAGACCTCGGGGAGAATTAAGCACACATACCACGTTTTGTATTGTGGACTCCATTTTTCCTAGCTTTTTAAGCACATGATAGGACATATTTGACTAAATCCTTTTAAATGATGAGAAGAACCATCATTTATTTGCATGACTACACTTACCATTCAACCATCTCAAAAAATGCTGAGGCTGGTGTCTCGACATGCTGAAGTAACGGGGGGTAATTGTACGATTTGTTTTTTCTAGCATCTGTATATTTTCATTGATACGTGATCTCCAAGATAGAAGAAGAAAAGTGTTTTTACTATTTTTGTAGATCACTCACAGCAGCTACACTTGACTATGCTGAGAGTTTTATTTGTTTAAAATAGGATTAGGTATCCACAGAGGAGTGGGCGAGTGTGTTTATTTGGTTGCTAATAAGATTTCCATGTTGGAGACAAGCGATTGTTTGTTTGAACTGCATTAGGTCTTGGGTGGTTAGGTGGCAGAGACGGAGGGGATGTGGCATGTCATGTTCTGCCAGGGCTCAGACATGCTTCCTGTAATTATCAACTCCACACACACACACACACACACACCGAGTAATTCTCTGTCTCTTTCATACACACAGATGTCTCTTTCTGCTGGTTCTTTGAGTTGGTTTAAATTTGTACCCAGGACAGTCCCCCTGACGTTGGCTCGGAAACAATCAGCTCCTTCTTCATGTGGAGTCAAATGTGTTGCCATGTATCCACAAGACGGACTTAGATGACGATTTAAAGTGATGGAGTAAACAGCACTTGAGTCAAATCTGTTTTTCCATCTGCTTGTCTTTGTCAATAAAGTTTAGTGGCAGCTGATCTAATTTATACGGGTATTTGCACATTGTGAAATACCTGCACGAACATTCTCCCAGCAACCAAGAAAGGAAGTATGAGAAAGGCAAGAAAGAAAAGAATTATCTCTCCTAACAGATAAACAACTGCAAAATCAGTCACTTTTAGGAAAAAATGTGTTGATTATAATAATTAAAGGTAATCAAAATAACTACAATACAACTGGTGTATCTCATGATTACACAGACTCTCTGACGGATGCTTCAGAACGGTGTTTTAAAGCTTTCTCCTCTGTCATTATGTGTACCAGCTAGTGATCAGGCTGAATAAGAGTAAGAGGGGATTTCCAAATATCCTCATTCCTGTGTCTCTTTCCTCTCACTCTCACCATCTGCAGCCGGTGAGGGATCCTTAGCCGTCAACTAAGGAGGAGGGCATTTCTCCCTCAGCAACTGGTCCAGAGAGAGACACAGGGGCCTGACTGTGATCCCGCTTCAAATGGAAATCCCAGAGAGAAAAAAAAAAGGACTCCCTCAAGACAGACACTATCATCAGCTGTCTGAGGTGCACTGAGAGATGCTGGAGAAGATTTGGCAAAGCAAAATGAAAATAAACTTTGTGATCTCCACTTTTTCCATGTTTGGAAACTGTTTTACTCGGTGGGGAGAATAATGGGAGTCTGTCTTTGTGTGCTGGTTTTGCAGGTACTTTTTTCAAGCATTTCAAGACAATTTAATAAACAAATCAAAGATAATCATGATTATCATCCTGTAGAAAACTTTAAAACACTAATTCACTTTGGCACCATAATGTCATTTTTCTATGTCAGTGCTCAGCGCGCATTCAGGCTGTTTCCGTGTGTCCAGCTAAATGTGATTATGTATATGTTTCCTCTACGAGTGACTTCTGCAGGAAAACAAGCACAGAGATTTACTGGAGTGATCAAGTTTTAAAGGTTTGAGGAAAAAGTCCTCGTGTTATGTCCTTAAGGCCTGAGTGACACTATGAAGATCACAGAGGTGGAGCTGGAGAACTGGGGGTGACGGGCCATTACTGGTACTTGGCCTTGTGTTCCCGTATCTTCCTTGTATGGGGGGAATGATGTCACACAGCAAAATGAAAGCCATATGAATTGCCCAAGGATGATGACAGAGAAAATGAGAAGTCTGCTTCTCTGTAACAATTGGATGATTTATGTTTTATATCAAGAAAATGCCTTGAAATAGAGAAAAAAAAGTTTATAGACACTGCAACTAAACTGGAAAATTTTTTGGAAAATAGAGACAGGTAAAATAAAAGAAAAGAAAAAGAAAATCTGATAAATATCTACCTTAATAAAGATTTCATTTCCTCTTCTCTACATTCTCCCACCATTTAGTATTTTTCTGTATTTTGAGGTGTCCAGTCTTGTCCTTCTTCATTCTGCCTTTTTTCCCATCCCCTCTTGTAGTAATATTGCAGCTCAGTCTCTGAAGACTAAACCAATCTTTGTCCTCCCTCTTTTCCCATGTTACAAACTTAACTCATCTCCTCTCCCTGGTCCCTTCATCAGGAAAAAGGTCAGAAAGGATATTAGAGTTTCACCAGCTGCCTTCCCCTCTGGACATCTCATTAATGAACTGTGGAGCACACACATAACACAATGGGGGGAGAAAAGGACGTTGAGATGTACACAGAGAAAATGAGAAGGAGAGAAAGGTGAACGTGGAGGGGAGGAGGTTTGAAAAAATGATCTCTTTTGCTTTAGTGACCTAAAAAATGTGATTTATCTTAACACCACCCAACCCTCCATTTTCCACTGGTTTGATTTAAGGTCTTCAGAATGACTGTGTAATGGCCACGATCCAAATGTGGTAAATGTTAAATATAGGCCTCTTCACATGCGGGCGGAAGAAAGTTAATGGGACTCCTCACTTGCCATATTAGCCTTAAGTATAAAAAGTCAGAACTAAAAATCCCCACCTTTATTCAACTGAAGCAACACACTTTGAGAAGAAAATTATCTACAGTCTCATCATTTAATGGTTGTTAAATACATAGAGAGAGCTTTGACTTGTCTGGAGAGGAACCTCTAAAATTATAGTTCAAAAAGATGTTTCATACATCAGTAATTGCCACCTGAGTAATCCCTGTGTTTACACCTTCATATATCTGAGCGCCTTCTCCCTAAATCTCACAGTTTATGGTGAGTGCTGAGAAAAAGGAATGCTTGGAAAAAGTTGAGCATTTTCTCAACAAAACTACATCTATACCCTATTCTGCTCCTTCCAACGAGTTTATTCTGCTTGTATGAATGCAATTTGGTGAATCAGCTCTCAAGTGCTTTAAGGTGCTTTTGTTTAAATTTTCTATGAGGTAAATGTTAGGCTGAATTATATAGAAAGCACATGTGTTTATTCATATGGCTGAAGGTATACAGTACGATGTTAACCATGCCAGAGCCGCTTAATGTCTCGGGATAACTTTATTCACCTTTGTAGATGTGCTGAAGGGAAATATTTATGTAACTAAATGCTTAGAACCTTTGAGGAAAAATGTCCTTGGCAGACAACTGAGGGGATGCATAGGCAGTATAATTATTTTAGAATGTTGAAGTTTTTTCCATGACTGCTTTAATGAGCCCTTCAACTTTCAAAAGCAACCTGGCCACGCATACATAGCTCAGGTATATCTATTACATGAAGGACTTTTTACAAATGTTTCACTAAAGCAGTAATGCAACTTCCCTGATATGTCAAATAAAAAAACCTGATTCAAGAAAAACAGGAAAAAAAGCAGTTCTGCTAAATCAGTTAACCATCATGAAGAAGAAATAAAGCATCTTTAAAGTGACGTATGTCTGTCTAGGTCACCCTTATTACATGAAAACTGCTGTATCACAACCTGCAGTTTTAGCTGAGCATGATGACAGAACTGTGGAAGCAGCAAAATAAATCTAAGCCTGACCACCTACCTGCAGCCTGCTGACTTTCTGACACACACTGGCTGTGCTACAGCTTCATTAGTAGAAAAATTGATGGGTGTCCTAAAGGACAAGCTCATTTCACTCCACACGATCTAAAATGAGCTGCCAAGAAACTTGAGTGATGCAAATTTGAATCATATGGAGCTTTGTTAAAAGACATAAAATATTACTAGTCAAACAGTACATATTTATTTCTTCTCTGTATTGGAGCTTATCTCCCTGCAGGGGCACTTCTGTGTATAATATCTCAGGATTTAGGGGGGTTTGATTTGCTGAAAGTCCTGGCAGTTGATGTGTATTAACATCTTTAGACGTGCGTTTAAAGTCTTTGGATGTTGTGAAGCCAAAGATTAGGGTCAATTATTTCTCAAGACAGCACAGCTTCAGTGTTTGTAACTCAATACTCTGTGTG
>JAOXYM010000010.1:24883736-24899824 GCA_028567055.1 Leptatherina wallacei | reverse complement strand
GAGGTGGGGGGGGGGGGGGGGGGGGGGGGGGGGGGGGGGGGAGTAAATGAAAGGATGACTGGGATGAAAGTGCCTTAAATGCATTTGAAATAATCTTCCCTGCTCCAGAAGTCTAGACAGAACACGGGGTGTAGATGAAAAAGGAATAATGAATAATGTTACTTTCACAACACGTGTAAAGTGTGGATAACATCAAAGCATGCGGAGATCCATACATGCATGGTAAGGTCATATTTGAAACACATGATAATGTGCCCAAAGGAGCTCACTCCCATAAACCATGAGAAAGCTGATCTCACATTTTATTGAGCTTTCCATTGATCCCACTGTGTTGCAGCTTGTCTGACCAGAAGCATGTTAAAAATATTTCAGTATTGATCGTTAACTTTTATTTCCATTATCCTTTTTTTTCTCAAAGATAAGATTTTAGTTTTTCTACACTGCTTTTATCCCAGAAGTAATGGTAAAAATCTCATGGTCCTATAGATGAATTCTTAAAACCACATCCCTCTCCATCTCCCTGAACTGCATCCAATCGTGCAGCTTGTGAAGAATTCACACTAACCATGCTGTCCATGTGGTTGTCTGCATGCATCTATGAGTTTGTGTGATCTGAAGGGTGTGTGCAAAAGTCACTGGTGGAGCCCATGAGGCATGTATTAGGACTTAGATGTTTATCATTCCATAATGATAGGATCCAACTGCAGCGTTTTAAAAGAGCTCTGTGCTAGCCAGAACAAGTATCAGAGGAGCGGGGCAGATAGAAACAGAGAAAGGGGTGGGATGTCAATCACTATAGCAGCTCTACCCTCAGGCAGTTAATAAATCGGGTGAAATATGAATGTCACAACCACACCTGATACTTATGTGGCATTAATGACTAACCTCATCAGCAGTGACATGCATACTTTTCTTGATATATTACTGGATTACTATAGCTTAATCTCTTTTTTTCCATCATGGTTTTACTCCTGCTTTATTCTTCAGTTTATATATTTTTGCTTTCCATCTTTCATTGGACAACTGGGTTTTACAGTCTCAATTTTTGTACCTGTTGTTTTTTTTCTGGCAAATTTTAAAAAAGAGGAAAAAGTAACAACTACTTTATATGTCATTAAAATAAATTTAAAAAAACCTTCCTACAGATGGACATGTCATATCAACTTTTATTATATATTGCAAGCTCATGTGTATGAGTTACTGACCATCCAAATTCCACACCTATTTTCAACCATGACTAACAGGCTTATGTGGAATCATCACCTTCTGTTGCTATAGAGATCAAAGAAACTGTGAGAAAGAGACAATGTTTACTCAAGAGTTTTATCTGCAAAGATAAAACCCTCATTATTGTCTGAGATACACAGCAATCAGTCCACATACCAGCGCATGCACATCCATATCACACACACCCACACACACGTAAACAGGCGCATGCATACACTTTCCTCTCTCCCTTCTTCTCCCAGGCACATTCCCGTGCCAAAAGAAAAATAAATAAATAACTGTTCCATCGCTTTGCCACTATGGCATGAGAGAAAGCCACATTGTGGATTGTCAACCACCATGGCTGTGGGACCAAAACAAAGTGCAGGGAGGCTCCACAACCATCAACAGTAGGAAAAAAAAAAAAAAAAAAAGCGCTTCATGATTCAGAGAAGACCCTTCTCAGATCACCTCCCTGCACGGTAGCTTTTCCTCCCAGGCTACAACATCAATCTTCAATGGCTATACAATTACATGGCAATAAAAACCTGAGCCTTCTCTACACAATCACAAAGAATGCAACTTGTTTTTAATACTTTTTTTTTCAGTGCAGTTTCTGTAATGATTTTTCTTTCTTTGCTAGTTTTTTTTTTTTAGCTACTATTGATTGATATGTCATAACCCTGAACAAGCTACACTAATATTTATAGATCATTTGAGAGGCACAACAACAGCACTGCAATATCTGAGAACACAGGCCAATCAAAAATGATGTTCTGTTGCACCTGTCTCTTTTTCAGTCTGCACTGATGGTGCCGAGTTTAAGGTGCAGCTGGTTTTACTTTAAACTACGATGACTACGCTAACACACAGTTCTGTGTTTCTTTCCAAATTCCCACAACAAAAGAGAATATTTGCACATTGTTTCTCTTTTTCTTAGGTATACTAAAGAACGCAGACACATTGGGGATTTCTTACCTTTGTGGGAGAGCCGTATCCTTGGGTAGATGCTGTGTGCTGTGTGAGTCATGCCAATCAGAATGAAACATAGCAGCATCTGTGACAGATTTAAAGTCCTTATGCATCCTGCCATCATCGCTGTGACACACATTCTATATTTGCCTAGTTAAAAAGCATCAAGTTCACTCAGCGTGAGCAGCAAAGGCCATTAAAAAGGAAAAATCCACAGGTCTTTGTATTAACTTCCATCAAGCGTTGCTTAACATGAGATATTCTTCAGTTTCCAACAAGAGTCTTCTTGAAGGTAACAGTCCATTATCTATGGAACACCACAACGTGGATCAAATTGATGTATCTCTGCAGCCTCAGTGCAGTCGCTGCTTTCCCCTATAGCAGTCTGCTGAAAGCTGCATCCACCCACTACCTTGGTGAAAAGGATAGAGCTTTGGCTATTATCCTGTTTAGTCTTAGTAACCAGGGAGAAGTCCAGTTGCTACATTCACGCCGCAATGCTCACTCCTCTCTGTCCATATGTCAGTCCGTCTGTTTGTTTGTCTGTCTGTGTGTACAGCTTGGATCCACTTTTTTTCTGATATAATTAACAACAATATGAAAAAAAAGAAAGAAAGAAAAGCAAAAAAGAGCTCTATGAATCCCACAAAGGAATTGAGCAGCTACTTTCTAAAACCTTAGTGTGTCCCAGCAGGTAGGCAGAAAGAGCTGGGGCTGCTGTATGTTGTCTTCAGTCTGTCCTCCTCCTCTTGGGTCCACTGGAGTCAGTCGTTCTGTGGACCAGAGCCCAGGAAAAGGCAGAGTGGAAAGGGGGGAGGAGTAGGGAGCCTCGTGCCTGGCGTGTGGGCTCTCTGCACAGGAGAAGAAAGTGAAGCTTTAGCTCATAACTCTGCTCATGCTCAAGAAATCAGGGAGGATCCAAACCTCAGCTCGAACCTCTGTCAGTCAGTTTAGGTGGTTGCACCATAGCCACTGATCTGAGGCCACCTGCCACAGTGTGGTGTCACAAAGTAAAAGCCTGTGAGTACAGCTGGTAATCTGGGGAGTCTCTATCAGTCAGAAGGGCAAAAAAATTGCTTGCATCTTCCTCAAGTCTTGTCTTGAGATGTCCTTCTCCTTCCTTGGCAGCTGGAATTAAGTGTGTCTCCCAGTGAGATTCGGAAAGTCTTTCCCCTCCTCTAAGAAATACTGCCTCCCATGTCTTTCCACAGACCACCCCCCTGCTTCTCCTCCACTGCTCTCCTCTGTCACTGCCTTTTTTTTTCTCCTGCTTCTGCTGCACTAACATGGACTCCAGCCAAGGTTAACTGGCACTTTTTGTATTTTCAATTATTCCTCTTTGTGCTTGTTTCCATGTGGATAGTTATGATCACTGTTACCATGGATTTTCCTGCACAAGGTTTCATTCATTGAGGTTTTCATGTACATGCCTACTTAATCTCTGTCTCTGTTTATCTTTCTATCTATCTCCTACACTCTTCAGATCTCTAAAACCTAGTTATTAGATTGTTCTGATGTGTCGTACATGCTTTCCGTTGATTCATCTGTTTGTCTGTCTCTCTTTTTCTGATCATATTGATGTAAGTGTGCTGGTGTCTAAGGACATATAGTCGCAGTTATGTGTAAAATATCCTTCTTGAACTTGCTGAGGTTTATATTTTGTTTTTGCAATTTCATTTTAAGGTGGAAAACAAAAGTAAAAAATGCAACTGATGTCATTTCCAAAGTCTCAAATACAATTCCCTATAAAGAAAGCCCCAAAGACGAAGATTTACAAGAGCAGGGAAATGTCTGTCTCCTATACAGCCCACTGGAATACATCTGTTTTTCTGTCTTTTTTTCTTTTCCATGCCTGTGTGTTGACATCAACACTAAGTCATGCTGATCCACTCTGAACCATTCCATCAATCTGAAAAAAAGAGAAAAAAAATCTCCATTTATGATTGAGATTTTTGTAATGAAAATTAATAACACAAATGGGGTTGAATGAAGAAAATGGACGGCAGAAGGGGAGACATGTTAGATATTTACATAAGAATCAGCCCTCATTGACAAACAGCAAGCCTGTAAATTAAAACCTATGCAGTTAAATGGAATTGTAAACGATTACGTTGGGTTGTAGCAGCTGCACTACCACCCCCACGCCCAAGCACCACCTTGGGATCTGATGATTGACTGCAACTCCCACGTTGCACCTGTTCACTACCAGAACAGCAGGACTTTGTGTCTGTGGAGGTCTCGTAACATACACTATGTGTTATTCCATTGCCTGGTGCAATTATAGTCTCTCATCTGTTGTTGGGGGTGAGACAACTGTTCAATGTCAGATTCCCTGAAGCTGATACTATCAGACTGATTGTGACACACAATTTCATCAGTCTGATCCAAGGCACTAATGTTAGAGCATATTTTAGCTTTGTGTCTTGATAAAAGCTTGTCCAGCAGACTTTCATTTCCGATCTCTTAAGCCTCTGCCTCAGATTAATAGCCTTTTAAAGAGCCTAATGCACATTGGCCAGTGGGTACCACATTCTCTGCTCTAATTCTGTTTCCCCATTAAATAGCAGTTATTATTTAAAAATTTGCCTTCAAGCAGAAACAATAGCAGCACAAATGTCAATGTCTCTTATTATTTATACTATTCTTCAAGGAGCTTGCACCAAGGACCCTCCTATGCAGCACTCCTACACATAACAACTACAGCAGCCATACACCCACTTCCCTACCACTTCCATTGAAATTCTCTTCCTTTAGTTGTGTCCCTGGGATTCCACCAGTACTTGGAATCTTTATTCAATGCATATTGCATTGCAGGGATGTTGGCACTGCAAATATGTGCATTCTGTAAATGCATCAAATTTCCAAGCTGGTTACATTGAATTGTTCATCTTGTCACACTTCTTAAAATGAACTTCCTGTGGTTGCTGCTTTTAGGAAATCTGAGTTCATGAATGAGAGTTTGATTGAGTGCTGATGTGTAGTGTTTGTTTGAATAAGCCGTGTCCAAATGTCTAGCAGCGTTCCTTTCATGCTCATTGGACACAGAAAATATTTTCATTTGTGCTAATGCTGTGTCAATATCCACCAGGGTTCAACAGAGGCCTTTCTTACCTCCTGTTTGACCTGCAGACTCAGACAAGCACTCTCTTCCTGCCTGCAATACGCCCCTCATATGTCCATGCAAGTGCTGTCTGGGTTAACTTCAGCATACATAAGGGCAGAAAAGGAAAGGAAATGTAAAAATAAAAGGGATATATAGGAAACTGAGTGACATAAATATGTTTTTGTATACTATTGTGTGTATGTTAGTCCACTGAATCTCTACTGCTCACCACCTGCTGTGTTGCCTACTGCTAAGCAGAGGTCATGTCTCTGGTATCCCGCAGCAACATGAGCAGCAGACTGAGGATCCAGTGTTTCAGAATGATGGTATACTCCAACCGTTTACACAGGTGGCAGTCATATGGCCAGCACACACGCAAACATCTCAGACATTAGTCGGTATTGAAAGCTGGTAGCAATACTTGCTTCCTTGCGATCATGGATTTCGCCGTAAGATATAGATGAGAAAGCCTCAGCGTGACATGAAAATGTTTTTCCTATTTCTACAGTCTGCGGATTCTGTGAGAGGGCTCGCGTTTCCTTGTG
This sequence comes from Leptatherina wallacei, assembly GCA_028567055.1. Lineage (NCBI taxonomy): Eukaryota > Metazoa > Chordata > Actinopteri > Atheriniformes > Atherinidae > Leptatherina > Leptatherina wallacei. The sequence continues at coordinate 24,893,998 of JAOXYM010000010.1, read as the reverse complement.
TATGATACCACGCAGAGAGAGGGAGTGACTGCTGATGGGCCACAGATGATCGAATGTAGAGAGTGGCAGGCAGTGGCCTATTTTGACTGAAAAGCCAGGTGTGTTATGGTTGACTTTCCTGAGTTTGCTGAGTGAGAACATTACAGTATCTAGCCTACTGTGCACACCTTTACCCATAAGAATTCATACCCATTTTTAACAAATGTCTGTGGATAAGTGGGAAAAACATCTGTATATATTCTGCTACAGCTCATTATATCCTTTTATCCTACTGTGTGCTACTAATCCTCCGGTGAGGTGTAAGTAGGTGCTTGCTTCGCTTGGGTGTCTATGGCATCAGAGCGTTGTAAATACTTTCTCTCCTGCCATATACAAAGCCAGAGACCACAATGCGTCATTCAAGCTCAGTTTAACAGCCATCAAAGATGCCATGCGGACACTATTTTGGCTTTCCTGTCTCTCTGTGATTCAGCTTTTGGGACATATTTTTTGGTTATAAGGTTAGTAATGGGAAACCCAGCCCAGGCCACTGCTCTGCAGTCACAGATGGTGAAGAGGAGGAATGGGTCACACCTCCGGGACGGACACGGGGAAGTGACCATCTGGTCTCATGTGTATTCACATCCATCATCATGGTAACCATCACTTAATCTACAGGTGAACATGTGATTGTATTGTTGTGAGCTCATGAGCAGTGTGTTTATATGTATGTGCTTACATGTAAATGCTGGCAAGCTTCTGCAAATTTTGACAAGATTATAAAGCATGCAGGTTTGGAAGTACTTATTTGTCATCTTGTAAGTTGTCATCGCCCATGCTTTGCACTGAGACGTGACTATTTAAATTAAAAAAGAGCGTAAGGCCACTTTAAAGGCTTTCTCCAATGCAGTATCTTTTCGGTCTTGACCATTTTTCTTTAGCGCTCTGTGATTACTGTTGGCAGTCAAAATAGAGAAAGATATAATAATCATGGTGAGAAGTATAGACTAAACATCTGCTTCCAGCATGTACTTAACTGCTTTTTTTTTTTTAACGATTTATGTTCTTACTGAAATGTCACACACATTATTTCAGCACCAAAATTTAAACACAGGAGTGAAGACATGGAAAAGCAGCAGAGGCTGAACGACTGAGGAAATACAGTGCTGTATAAACAGACAATTGGGGCTTTTCACAAGAGAAACCTATCAGATATACTGTAAGTCACTTAATCGTCCACACACATGTAAGCAGTGCAAGATGTATGTGAAATATATAAGATGTAGTTTTGGGTCCAATAAAGGCATATTCTCCTATTTAGTCCCTGACATTAATTGCTTAATAAGTTTGATGGGTAAATATCCAACTAGAAGACTGAGACAGACAAGTAAATGACTTTAATTGAGACCAAATGCTAGAAAAAGTCAGTCCAGTCTCACAGCGAAGCACAAGAGAGTCAATAAAAGGAAAATTTTGTATTTGTGCCAGTGAAGACAAATTCAGTTGTTTTGTTTTCTTTCTTTTTTTGTTTGTTTTGCCAGCTTTCAAAGAAGTGTATTTCAGTGGGGAGTCTTCTTTTGTGTGCTTTGCAAAGGAGGTAAGACCCTATAGCCAGTGATCTGGAAAAAAATATATTTTCATTATGTGGTGCCTGTTTTAATGTGTGCATCCCGAAGCATGAAAAACATTTTTTTGGCAAAAAATTTAGTTTAATGAAGCAGTTTCTTTTTCTTTTTTTTCTGTTTTAAAAAAAATTACCGTCTAGTGTGTTGTCTGCATTTTTTTTCCATCTACAAATGCCAGAGTCTTCAATTCAACACCTCCTTCTTGTCTAAATCCAGGCCTCGCTTATCAATAGAGAGGAGGTGTGAGCTGACCCCTGAGTACTAACAAGTTCCTTTATGCTTCAGTTTGCACCTTTTGCAAACAAGCGCAGACAAGCAAGACGGGATCCCCATCGATAACCAGAATAAGTAAGAATGTGGGAAGTTGAGAATCTGGTTAGAAGTATTGGGAGAGTGCTTGTTCAAGAGGCTTCTGGCAGAGCAATCAGTTAAACAGTTAACCTACACTTTATTATCCTGATTGCTTTGGCAGACATTATCAGTGACTTGGGTCAAAATCTCCTGTTAATCCATCTGTAGATGTCAGTTTACATTTCACCCTAACTCTGATTAACAGCCTCTAGTGGTCATTAAGATTACAAGGAGACATATTCCAGAGATTTCTTCAATGCAAACCAGCTGCAGCCGTATGTGTGAACACGTTCATGCACAAGTATGCACACGAAGGTGGATGGAAGTACAATAACCTTGGAAAAACAGCCTATAGCCTTTGCATTTTCACTCTGCTGGGAAATAAAACACATTATACCTTAAAGTAGTTTTTTTGACATTTTGAGAAGTAAGCAACTTGTTCATGGAATTGAATGAGACCATCTGCCTCCAATAAGTGTTTATCTTTGCTCAATTCAAAGACTGAAAACAGTGGAAATAAAAAACTCCCAATGTTTTCAGCAGTGTTTTTAATAGAGTCAGGGTAGCTATAGATACCCTGGCTCATTTGAAATGTGGATAAATAAATGAATAATTAAAAAGACACAATTACACAATATATCCTGCTTGTCTTATCTGTGCATCGACAGAAGCATATAATATGACTTAATATGTTATGTATGGATATATGTATGGAAGATGTACTTCCATGCACCTGCCTCTGCCTAACAGTCTTACAAGGTCTCATAAGCATAAGGTATGATTGTTGAAAAGCACATTCTCTTATGCCTATCAGACTGACAGCAGTTTCAGTGGGATGCCACTGAGTCTGATGTCTGCATTGCTTTCTTTTTCATGCCTCTTTAACCTCCACCAGCTTTGTTTGTCACCTCATGCATCCATAACTACTGGACTTACAACTCCACAAAAACCAGCAAAGATCCATTTTAACCCAGTGAGGAGAACAAACGGTAAACACTGACGCTCTCAGTCTCAATAAAATCAACTCTATGTCAACTGACAAACACTTTTCCTGGAACAAAACACAGTTGTTTTGAGTCACATATTTTGACTCACGAGTATACTCATCAGGACAGTCTCACACGACCAGAAAGTAGATTATGTGGTGGCTGAGAGCCCCCCCCCCACCAACCACTAATTGGATAATGTGGCAACAGCACAAAACAGATGTGCTTTTTCATATGTTCACCGCATGAGGAGGTTAGCTAGTGGTTAACTTTTGACAAGAAAACAGCTCAAAGCTCACACCTGTGATTAAAGCTGCTGTTTAACAACACTTCCAGGCAAAAATTCTCCCTGCATCCTGACAGAAATCAATAAATCAAAAAATATCAAGTTTGTGAGACTTGTAAGGTCTTTTTAAAGTTTTTTTTTTAATTTTATTTATTTTATAGTTGTCAGAGCACATGTAATTTAACAGCCAAGCACACCTGAGTGAGCTGAAATATATCTGTTCTTTTTTTAATTATTTTTTTACTGTACTTTGTGCCTTACATGTCTTGGCAACAGTTATTCTTCCCTTAAATTACTAGCATACAATTCCTCCCATTTCTGATATTGCAAACTACAACTAGGAAATATCCAGGGTGTTATATTGCTTTTAACTCCACCTAGACTGACACAAAACTAAGCTGCCTACAGGATGATGTGTTCCAGCAGTTCCAGTTAAACCTTCCTTAAGCAGATTTCAATCATCTACAGATTAGAAGTGTGGAAGGGAGCAGCCAGGCAGCAGTCAGACACATGGCAGGATACCCAAACATATTTCTCCAGATAAATTGACCTCCGCTCTTTGGTGCACCTTTGACCCATCTCAGGATCAGCTGAGGTCAAGCCAGAGGCCTTATTTGCCCATTGTCTGATCCTATCTCATCAGCTCCTTTCAGCAGCTATCATGCTTTTGTTTTCATTACCCTCTATGTGCTTTCAGTCTAATTTTTGCCAACAGCATTTCCCTTTGAAGGCTTGGTAATCAGCCTTTATCTTTTCTTCCTGGATTGTTTTGTTTTGTTATGTTTTCCAGTTTACACTAATGCACATGATCAACTGAAAGATATAACAAGAAACATATGCAAACTAGTATTAAGCAGCGTTTTCAGTATAAACTATCTAGACATGTTCTCCCTACATGCAATTTTATAGATTCACCCAGACTCAGACACATACTGCACAGGTAAATGCACATTGCCACTGGATAAACATTTCAGGAAGGTTACAGACAAACTTTCTATGATTTACAATGACGTCTGTTCCAGTATAATTGTAGGTTCATTGATGCGCTCAATGAGTCAGGTACAAATGGTTTAGAGAAAAAGACCTCTGTGTTGTTAACTCAGTCCGTGAGCTGTTTTCTGGAGTAATAAAAATATTGAAACAATATGGTGAAACAGACATATTAAGGTTTTGAATTTGGGAGAGTAATGCTTCAGAATATAACCCTTTACAGCATAATGTGTCTGATGAAGTTGCTAGCTCACAGTGAGGTGAACTACTTTTTTTTCTTTACTTTTTCTTTTTTTTCATTCAAACTACACAGGTCATGGCAGCTAGGCCAAAGCAGTTGGTGCCGTTTTACACATGTGGTGCTAAGCTTGAACGTCCTTTATATTGAGGCAAAGTTTCCATTCAGTATGTCGCCATGAAGTGAACAGAAGAATTAAAAAAGGGAGGACTTATTTTTTTCTAATGTCTTTATTTTCCTTGGTTATAAAAATCTGGCATGTTTGTTTTAAAACCTTGTTATACTGTATACGTGATTTGTTAGAAATCCTTCTTCTGCAGAGGTATTCATCATTAGACACATTTGCAGTTGTTTCAGTCTTTTACTGTTTACTCAGCTGTGTGATAAACCTTTGCTGTGTCTCTCTGATTATCTCATGGCTGTTTACACTAATGCTATGTGTGTTAATGTTTGATACACAAAACTGATGGTTATGTATTTATTTCATTTTGCACATACATGGACAGATTACAGAGACAATCATAAAAAGCATGTAATTCACAAACTATTTTATTGTGGTTAAACTCTAATAATACACAGTCAGATTTCTTTTGTTCTAAGTTCTTCAAAACAAGCATGGGTGTCTGTGCAACAGCAATTTGAACTGATTATTAGTGTTATACAATAGTAGTTGAAGTCTATGATATAAATCTGCATTTGTTCTATTACAGTACAACAGGACACCATAAATGTGAGAGTCATAAAAATGAACATTATTTCCCTATAGGAAATAAGGTGAAGGTCTTGTTATAGCTTCAATGTAAGAAGTACCCGAGGTACCTGTCAGTCCTCCAGCATACTGCTGCCACAGCAGCTGCCACAGCAGCTAATATTTGTGTCCTCTGTTTAACCCCAAAAAAGACATTTGCCCCAGCTACCACAAAGTTAAAATGTTAGTCTAATCAAGAGCTTGTCACATAATGACACCCACACTGACCTGTAACTACTGGATCGGGTTGCATTTCTTTCAAAAACACTATGCTAATCATTTTTCAAGTATAGGTGGAGCTAACCTTGACAGTTTCTGTTGGAGTTTTTCACACTCTCAGCCTTGGTGATAAGATAAAGGGACTTGTTGTGGTTCCGAATTCTCCTCAGTGCCTCGTATCCATAGAGCCCAAGGCTGTTCAGATTGACCTCACATTTGTTGAGATGCTTCTAATTTGAGGATTTCTCTCAGTTGGAAGTAAACATAGCCCAAGGTTGAAGAGGCTAAACCAAACTGCAATCATTTATTTTTCTCTAACCCTAAACCAGGAGATTTCTCAAAGCTTTCCTGAAGGCAGGTTACAGTGATTTAAAGGATCGAGTGCAGGATACTAACACAAATAGCTATACACTGTTTGGGTAAGCTTGTCTTCAGGGCTTTTCTAACAAACATTTTAAAGAAGTCATGAGAGGTAGTATAAAGAACTCCTGATGCTAATTTAAACATGGTTGAATTGTTGCTGTATTTTCAGCTTTTGTGATTTGATGTTTTTTTTTTGTTGGTTAGGTTTATCGCAGCATAACTTATTAGGTTCAACAAAAGATCCCAGATTGGGTTGAAATTTCCACAAAGAGAAGAAATCTGTCAAAACACACAAACCTGATCTTGTTTCAGGGGATTATCCATCAATAACCTATAACCACTCAGCCTGCAGCGATAGGGTTTTTAGAAGAAATACAACACCTTACTCACACTTAAACATACATGTGTGCTCCTCACACTGGCATTAAGTGCATGAAGACAAAAGGAATATCCTAAGAAATGTACAAACCATCAGTATGTGTCTGCTGGTAGGAAAAGTTTGTCACCACTCAGAGAGCATGTTGATACTCTGCTCTAATGAGGTGGCTGAACTGCCATTTCTCATGGTGAGATATGCCTCCTCAAAGGACTTGATATTGATGAGATCAGTCTTTGGTTGTGTGAATGTCAGATATACTGTGGCTGAGTGGGCTGTATTTTGCTGTTGTGGCCCTCTGTGGGTAAAGCAGCTAACTCTGAAAAACCTTACTGTGATGCACATCTTTAAGGGGAAAAAAAGAGTATGTAGTTTGATTTAAGATCCAAACATTATGTATCCACTTGAAAAATGTTACGCATATGGCAAATTTTGTTGAGCCCTCTGCTTTTTAAATTTCCAGAAATATTCTGAACGAGAGTCTGTGTTGTTTCTCAAGCAGCTGGAATGCACCTGTGATCTGTGCATGTGTGTACGAGTCTGCAGCAGAGCTCTGCTGGGCAGGGTGAAGCATCAATCCAGTGTGTTTTTACTAGTGGGAATTTCTGCGCCATTTCACTTTTTCCCAGGCCCCCAGATGAGAGAAAATGCACTCACGCTCCTTCCCAACACCAAAGTAGAATAATGAGTGAGAAACAAAACATGACAATTTTCTAAGAAATCGTCTAACATCGTATGTCTCCGCATTCATGTAATCAGTTTTACAGCTGATGACTTTTCATCTATTTTTTTGGGGGGGAAAGATCAGCTTCACATCATGAAAAACAAAAACACTTTTGAGTGAAACTGAATTGAATTGAATTGAATTGAATTGAATTGAATTGAATTGAATTGAATTGAATTGAATTGAATTGAACAGAACAGAAGTGAAGTGAAGTAACTGCAGCCTGTAAAACAATGTAAAAATAAAACACTTGCTCGTAAAAGCAGCAGTGAGAAAGTTTTAAACTTCTCCATCTCTGTACTCTCTTTGCCACTTGGTTTTTCCACTGAGTGAGTCAGGGTGGTCCTTTTCACTCAAAGATGGCCTCAATGTGGATTCAAAAGGAGTTATTTTCCATCAGAGTTAACCCAACGCTGGAGCTGAATCATATTAAAAGATGTTTCCTCAGCCACAGGAGGGCAGCCACGCACTATATGTTCTGATAAGCCCGCAATGCCAAGAGTGATCCTGTCAAGCATATCTATTTGCAGACGTTGCAATATCACTTGCTTAAAACTTGTGATGACAAAACCAAATGAACTGCATGTTTTTTTCATGAGGATATAATCAAAAGTCCCAATATTTCCCTCTCTCATTCAGAGGGCAGTTGTTGCCAAAATTGAATGTAATTTCCCCTTAATTTGATAATCCAATACCGTATAACTTTTCTTTTGCATGTTGTGGTTTGATTTTATACATGAAATGGTATTTACCATTCCATACTGAAGTATCACAATGTGAGATCATGCTCATAAATGGGATCACGTAGTCAGATCCTAATCTTAATCCACAAATAACTTGGGTTTGTTCATTCTCATGCAAGACTTCTCACATTCGTTCTAAGCCACACAGGCATAATATCCCCCAACTCATATGGAGCAGGATGTTATAATAACAACAGTGACTCATTTCAAGTAAAAACAAATAAGACTGATATTAATCCTCCTATGGCCATATGTGCTGTGGACACACTCATGTCTCTATGTTCACAGTTCCTTAAAGCATCCATGACTTTTGAAGATGAAAGTTATGTTCTCTTTGAGGAGCCTGTCTGGGGCTGTTTGAACTGAAACTTATGAGGCCCCACAGCAACATATGAAAAGCCTAAAGAGGTCATGGTCAAAGCCCTGGTGAGTCATACACTGGCTGACCTTTGACCTAACGTCAAAGGTGTTCACAAAAGACCTATTGTGACAAAATTGCACTTCGAGATCTTTCAATCTCATGCAAGAACCTATAAGAATATTTTCTGTACAAAAACTGTATAAGAATAGATGTATAACAATATAATATGTTGTTGTTTTTAACATAAATATGTGTTTGCATTATAACCACCAGAGGGCAGTGCAGCACAGTGCTTTGATAAGACGTGTGCAGAGATGAAGTTCAGCATATTTTGTGAACTAATGTTGTCTTTTCCTTTTTGTTTTGGCTCAACTTGAGCAGCAAAGGGAACCGATATTTAGTCGTGTCTTTGAGCAGCAGCTCCCGTTAGTATGTAAATAAAACCGAGCCTGCAGACATTTGAATTATTCACATCATATCACCCATCAAGGTCTTCATATCAACTTACAGTACTCCCTCTACTGCCTGAGGCACACTAGAAGACACAGTTTCACTTTTTAGGACACAAACCTTGCTAATTTCTAATGCATTGTCAGTTATGTTAATTACCGTTGCTAAATAAATCCCTTAATAGCCACGTTTTCTGCCTTTGTTGGAGCAGTTAGAAAATACATGTAAAGTAGACGAATACCTATGAAAAACAGATTTAATGAAACCAGCACTTCATGAAGACACATTTATTAGATCAGTAGAATACATCACCACCATCATTATCATTATCATCATCATCATCATCATCATCATGCCAAACAGCAGCAACAGCAGCACTTCATTTCCTCACTCCCACCCTTTGTCAGACAGGTCCCCTACATTTTCTCCTTATAATGATAGTCTTATCATATGCACATCCACAGCTCTGGCGTTTAGCTCATCTCATTAGTCTCAAATCTCTTGAGGCGGGCTCCAGCTGGTTCTCATCTTCCTCCTTCATTGCTTCCAAAAAGCAGAAGGAGCTTGCAAAGACTCATTCCACAGTTTTTATACACACTGGTGTGATGCAAAGCTCAACTGCTCATTGTTCGTTGTTGATGAGTGGTATGTGTACATTTGAATCTATTAAGAGATCCAATTGAGATCCCATTTACAACAAGTATACAGTTGTGTACTCACAGAAGTAGTATGTACATCTTTGAAATCGCTGCTGTTGTGTACTGCATAAGCAAACAACAACTTAACAGTGACAGCAACATCAGACTAGTATATCTTTGCCATAGCAGAACAAGAACACTACACTAGTTTTCACATGCACTAGTACATAGTGTCATATTTGTCAAACATAGACCATAGTATTTATATTTACATGATGTTCACAGCTACATTCCAAGTTTGTGTTTGCCTGTGCATTGCTTTAATGATTGTAATATTAATAAAAAACAAAGGGTTTTGTGTGGGTGTTTTGTTTTGTTTTCTAAATTTTCTATAATACATGCAGTGGAAGAAAGTGTTACACTGCACTGTCTGTGAATAATATGGATATATGTGTAAGAAATACAGTTTAGTAATGATACTGGCTTATTGCTCAGCACATCTGATATGTGATTTTGAGCAAAACTGATTAATAACTTCCAGTCTTCTATTATGATAACACACTTATTTCACCAGATTGGTCCCGCAAACAATAATAATAAAAAAAACATGCATATATATATATATATATATATATATATATATATATATATATATATATATGTATATGTATATAGTCGTCCTCAAATTTATTCATACCCTTACACTAAAGAAAAGGCAAAATCACAATAGTCACTCAAATAACCGAAGACTGAAAAATATAATCATAAATAAAAATTTGCTAAATTAGAATTTTGTGAAATAAGACATTGATGTTTTCATTTAATTGAGATGCAAATAAGAAAAAACAAACAAACAAAACTTTCCTGGACAAATGAGAGCACTTTGCTGATGAGCAGTGGGCCAAAATACCTGTCAACAGGTGCAGAAGTCTGATGAAAGAGTTAAAGAAAACACTTGATTGCAGTGATTGCCTCAACGGACTGTTCAACAAAATATTAGTTTATAAGTGATGTAGCATATATTAATTTATCATATTTGTTTGCTTGTTTTAAAAAATATATATTTCTATTAAACCACAATTCAAATACAATGTCATGATTTTTATTAAGTTTTTATTTATTATTACTTTTGTCAATTTCAGCTTATTTCAGTGACAGCTGTTTTTTTTCCTTCCTTAATAGGAG
>JAOXYM010000010.1:24872553-24883636 GCA_028567055.1 Leptatherina wallacei | reverse complement strand
ATTACTTTTGTCAATTTCAGCTTATTTCAGTGACAGCTGTTTTTTTTCCTTCCTTAATAGGAGGGTATGAATAATTTTGAAGACGACTGTATATATATATATATATATATATATATATATATATATATATATATATATATATATATATATATATATGCCTACACAATGTATGGAACCATTTGTCAATAAATATACAAGTTTTGAAACAAAGCAGATAAAAAAAAAGTATAATGGAAAAGACATGGAAGAAAATAGAAATGTGACATTTTGGACACTGAGACAAGCTGGTTTTCTAAATGCTGAGACCAGAAAGATTTTCAAGAAAACAACAAAATCTATTTGTCTGGTAAGCTTATCTAGGGCATAGACACACTCTCACACATGTTAGTACAAAATCTCTATGGTATCACCTGTTTTGCAAAATTTAGTTGAAACAAATTTTGATCTGGAAAAAAACAAAAAAAAGCAAAACATGTACCAACTAGACAACTCTAAGCCATTCCCTTTCTTGCGAGGAGACACCATAGAATATTTACACATTTCTTAACTGCATGATTAAATCAGTAACTGCTCTATCTAGTTTCTTGCAGTTTTCTGGGCATTTTCCCCTCTCATTTTGACTTATTTTACCAATTTATGACACCAAAAATAAAAGCCAAGTGCCACCTTTTTTGTTTGTAATTCTCTGCAAGCTCATTTATTCCTCAGTTTGCTTTTACTACAGTCTCACCTACTCTCCTTTTGTGTGTTGTAGAAAAGAAATCACCAGCTACTTAAGGTATGTGCTTATCTGCACACTATCAAAGACACCTAACTGCCATACCATGACAAAATACCATAGGCAAAAATGTGAGTCATATTTATAGGGTGGGTATATACATCCAGTTCTTGTGCCGTCACTGTCCCTCTGCAGAGTTCAGGTCACAGAGGCCAGCTGACATAATATGTTCCAATGCTCTGGCATGATAGAACAACATCCTGTTTCCTGCAGTCTTGTACAACAGTACTGTAAGCATGGCTGCTCACACACTGAACAGGGTGGTATTTACTCTTAAACTTTTCTGGTCAGTCTTTGTGAAACAAGTCTGTTTCACAGAATGAGCAAAGTAACGTAATGAGGTTTTTTTTTTTCGGGACTACAGAGTGTGATCTGGTTGTTGCCTCAAGACTCAGTGGGAAAAGTCAAGATTTATGGGTCAGACACTGCGGGGAGCCCTATCCAGTTCATGGGTCCTGCGGTTGCGTCCCTTCTGCCTTTCTTGCAGGTGTTTCCACTTGGATGCCAGCCCTTGAGCATGCATGTGGTTGTGAGGGTGCACCACAACTTTCTGCGGCTGCTGATGGTGCATTTGCACTTGCTGCACAAGGTGAGCTTTCTGTCTCTTGTGCTTCCGCTCCCTTTTCCAAACCTGCTCACAAAAGTCATCCACACTATTCAGGGTCGGGTGATTGACCAAAGACAGAAAGTCTTTGTACCAAAGCTTTTGATTGGGAGCTTCTCTTAGTGAGGAAACATCGGGGGATTGGACATTAGTTGCTGTATCTTCATTACGATGTGTAAGATCTTCCAACCGCTCTGTGTCGATGACTTCTAGGTTAACCTTTAAAACTGTCTGCATGAATCCGTGTTCCACTGCCTGGCACACGTAGATGCCTGAATCCTTCTTGAGGAGAGTCCGGATCAGGAGGCCCTGGTCAGTGCGGATAAAACGCTCCTCTGATTTGATCTGCACAGTTAGAAAATTGAAGGCCAGGGACAGAAAGAAAGACAAAGAGATAAATGTAGGACATTAAATGCAGCTCATCAAAATTGATCTAGTATAATGTCACATTGCCCAAGAATCTAATCAACTATGCTGCTCATTGCATTTTTTAATGACAAATTAATTTCACTTGAGTCAGTTATGGCATTGAATATTAATAAAACATAATTCCATATAATCTAATGAAGGTCCTTTCATGATGAGGTATAATTTATCATTATTCATCTGCTTTGAAGGTAAAGCTTTTCCAAGTCTATTTAAATAAAAAAAGAGAAAAACAGATTAAGTATAAGCTGAACAAAGGTGGAGCCAAACCTCTTGTTTGTGGTCATCAGTAGACTGTTGATACTGCCAGTATGTCAGCGCCCTTTGCGACTTGGGACTACATTCGAGGAAAGTGCTGCTGTTCTCCACACCATACACAGTCTTATCCAGGAGGGTTGCCTGTTCACTTAGTTCCTCTAGAAAAAAAAGTAACATTTGTTTGAATAAAAACTGGCAGCTATTTGTTTCAGGCAGTACTGGGTGTGTTCATAACCAAGCACCAAGTCTTTCTACATGCACACCAAAAATCTGATCATTATCCGATTTTTTGGAGTTATCAGATTATTTAAGCGATCATGTAAACATGAACATGTGATATGCTTTATCAGATAAAGGCAGTTATCTGATCATGAGAAATCAGATTACCATAGATTTCTCCTGAATACTCTTCTTGCATGTGTACCCGTGAACCAGATTGATTTAGTTTTTTAATGTCTGTGCGTGTTTAAACAAAAGAAAAAAATATGTAGGAAACGGATGTGACGTAGTTACATGAGTGGAAGACAAAATAAAAAAGCCATATGATTCCCTACTGTTGTTTTGTCCTCACGTGTATGAAAGACAGCAGCAGTGTGTGCCCTGTTTTGCAAGCCTATTAGCACACACATTAGGACAGCTAACGCTGAGATCGTGGGCATTACCATGTTCAACAGTACGAGACCAGATGTTTTGAATATAACAGAAAATTTAAGCCTTATGCCACTATGTACATACGTACCCCAAAAGACACAGCAAAATGTGAACCAGGATTTTCCGATTATCACTTTTCTGCAATGCATATCACGTCAGATCCGATCAATAAAAATGATCTGAATACTCAAAATTATCCGTTTTTTGTGGTCATGTTCATAGGCTTATTATGTTATCTATTTTGTGGGCAAATAATTAAAGACAACTTTCTTGAGCTAGTTTTACAACCCTTTCTGCTTCTCTGATTTTCTCAGTGACAAAAAATCTTTAGCCTCCAAGTACTGCTCCTATCAGGTTACTGCATTTTATGTCATTTTGTCATGTTATTATTTCTACAATTTTTTTCACACTCAGTCTTTTGCTGAATAGGCATCTCATATACGTAGCAAATTATACACATCTGAATGCCTCCTCAACTTCGTAGGAATTTCAGGAAAATTCCTCTTTGTTTTATCTTGTTAAGTCAAAGAACCTCATAATTAAGTGAGTGAATGTTTTAAACATCAGATGGATTCCTGATTTCTGATTAGGCCACTAACTGGCCGGTAGACTGGAGGACTTGGCGACAGAGAGGAGGCTGGAAGGAATCTTGGCCATGTTAATTAAAAGCCTTACAAGGACAAGCCTTAATTTTCACACCACCAGAAAACGCATAAAACTCACAGATACAACACCACGCATTCATTCTATTAACATCTCCCCTCTCTTGATCATGTCAAGAAAGGTGTAATCCTGCTTTGAGACCATTCACTGACATTTAAAATGTGTCTTGCCTTGATTAAAACACAGTTTGCAAGAACTTTTTTTTCAATGTACCATCGTGTTGCAGATCTGAGCACTGAGTAAGTGGGTCTCCATTCCTGATGTCTTGCCTTCTAGTTCTCCTGTAGAAACAAAAACAACTTCATGAGTCAGCAAAGACACCAGCTTTGTAGGTGTGTGCACGTGCAAGAGAGAGAAAGAGAAAGACAGAGGAGAGTTGATGTGTGTGCAAGTGTGTGTTTAACTGACGTTTGGGTGTGAAGCAACAGTGAAGGCCAACACAAACAGATACACTGTAGGCAGCATGTAGCTTAGCAGAAAAGCTTTAATTATAGGGTGTGTATGACTAAGGAATTAAAATCAATCAATCACACCAACCTGTCATTGTGTTTTTGCTGAAGATGCTGAAGAAAATGAGCTTTATGTTTTGGGTCAAACATTACCCTGAGGATGTTTATAAACAATAACTGAAGCAACTATGGAGACATCAACCCGCTACTGCTTCCCGTGCCTCTCACAGTTCTTCATAAGAACATATTATTGGGGGGTATTGCCAGATTCCCAAAGTCAATAAGAAGATTGAAAAAGCTTCTTTCAGTCTACAGGACGCTGGTTTGAATTGGTCAGGGACAGCAGGAAACATGAAAGAGCGAACCTGCCACTGGCAAGCCTGATTAGCTTTAGTGCACAAAATGCTAAGCAGTTTATAAAAATGCATTATCAGGATGTAACAAGAAAGAAAGAGGACTTTATTCCTTACCTCTTAGCCATGGGAAAATATCTGGAGCATTCTGTGCCATCCCATGCACAGTAAGGGTCCCTTGCCAGGCAGCATTCAGCACAGGCCTTCCCATAAATCTCACACCGGTGTAGAGGCATCTGTGAAACACCAATGTCTGAACCAAGGTAAAGTTGTTGCTATGAAGAGAAAATGATGGGATAGACTGTATTAGACATCCTGATATCTTAGCAGGGGCAGTTTACATATTAGTGTGATGGTTTTTAAGGAACAGAACTATATGTTTGGCTCAGATGTCAAAAACAGAGACAGACGCTTTTAGTACAGGTGCTCAGTCCCCGTCCCACGTGTCAATAGGTTTGCTCATTTTATTTATCTCCCTGCCATTTAACATGACAAGCTGTCCCTGAAAACCCAACAATTGAGATCTTTGTGTGATGACACAGCATGCTTATCTCAAAGTGTTTAAATTGTGCACACAAACGTTTCTTTGTTCTCTCTATCTTGCCTTGAGCAAGGTCACCTCCAAGAAAAGCCTTTTTGGCAGGTGTTTCTGACAAACATTTTGCATAAACAGTGGGTTAATGTTTCATTATCTTATACCACTTTCACATATCTATGTGTGCAATGAAATCCAATGGGCCTCCTTTGAGTGTGTTAAGACATGCTTTTTTCAGTTGTTTGTCACTATTTTGACAGCAGTGTTCATTCTGTTATGTTTGCTGCTACCATTAAACTTTAAATGATAGGCAGGTGCTTCATCTAATACCTGCTTAGTCGAAAGTTCCATAGCTGTAATGGCAACTGGTTCCTGAAAAATGGAAAAGAACATTTTCAGTCAAGCAAAGCTTTCAGATTCTTTTATTCTCAAAGAAGCAATACAAGTGATGAGGGAATAACTTACTCTGAATACTGTCATTTCTTCTAATAGGACTTCTTCTAAGTCATGCCAGGAGCCTCTGGGAATGGATACAACCTTCAGAATGGTTCCCATGTCTAGAACATAATGGAATACAACAAAAGCTTACATTTTAAAATGATCCAACATATCTGTTTCCATCAGGGAAACAGTTATTTACTGTGTCAGTGTTCCAGATAACAAAGAATAGTTTTTAGTAAATGTATATTATAGCATACCTGTGCCTATAAACATTACATCATATTGGCCATCTTCTGCTTCTACTTTATCAACCACTATCTGCGTGAACTGGTAGTCCACATCTGTTTTGACCATGATTGGCCGATTGTTAATTGGGTAGATGGGGTTGAACATGGCTGGATGGCTTCTTGCAAAAGTTACAACTTCATCCGGAAGTTCCTTAGTAGTGTCAAATCCACCAAATGTCTTGCTTGGGCACTGTGGAGAAATCGTTTCAGAATAGTTGTTACTTTATATAAAAAAAGCAAAAACTTCCAAGATGAGTTAACAACATGCAGGAAAGCAAGTAGAGCTTGTCATACTTACTGTGCCAGGCCTAGGGTAAGGAACACGTCCCTGGAAAGGAACCCACTGATAGTTGGGTCCATCTCTATGAGCGTATGGACCCAGGAACACTCTTCTGATGTCCGTCATGCTGTACATACACACTGCAGAACCTTTGAAGATGTTACTAAAGGGAAGAAAGAATGAGTCAGATAAAGAGAGGGAACAATCAAAATACAAACAACACAATCAACAGTCCCAACTCCAAATATCAAAACTCCAAGGTGGCCATCGTACCTGGAAGTGGTAAATACTCCATAAATGATTGGGTTCCTGGGATCCTTTGTGCTCATGAGAAAAACATCCTCTGAAAGACAAACAGAATGAATTATAGGCATTCTACACCAAATTATAACATTTCATATTTAGAAGATTGTGTGAGAAGAAATAAGATCAGTAACTCACGTAATTCATCAAAGTGTGTGTCTATTCCATTACTGCCTGGTACGGAGCAAATAAGCCGAGCTTTCAAGAAGGTAGTCCACTTATTGACCAGGCTCCTATGGCCCCCCAGGTCATTCTGTTGGAGAGATCAGTTTGGCACGAAGGTTGTTTTAAAATAATGCAAACTTTTAATGAAACAATACTTTACACTCCATATCTTGAATATATCAATATATGATATCAATTGAAGAAAAGCCAAAGCTTGTGTTGCATAAACTTGTAATAACTTGTTAAATTCTATATAAGGTGAAAAGACACATACACTTTATGAAGCTACAGTAAATATAATTACATAAAAAAAATATGGTGGGCAATTTTATGATTCTTTAGGTTTTACAGAGGAAAGATCCAAATGTATTCAGATTACACAGTGATTTATGTGCATGTCAATTCTAAACAGCAAACTGTATCTTTATCAAAGATGCAGCTGGCCAATTAGGGAGAAAATAGCATATTGGGTGACTCAGTTATGTTCAAAGTTTTATTTGTCTAAAAAACCTTATATTCGATATTATATTTTCTCTCTATTTCTTTATTATTTTTTATACAACGACAGAAGGTAGATAATGTCAAAATATAAATATACAAGTTTGATTGCTGATAGCAGTATGATCTTAATGAATAAATTCCTCAAATGTCTAAAATAATTCAAATCTGGTGTAAAAGTATAGATGGAAAAAAAAAGTTTATACATGTATTAATACTGTAACATCTGTCATACGCCTGGTCTTTGATCAATACTGCATTGATGCAACCATTTTACAGTAGCAACTAAAGGTATTTTATAATTTCTATAATATTGTCTTAAGAAAAATGTTTTTTTTTTTTAAGTTTTGTATTTTATTAGTTTAGTTTATTGTGTAAGATGTAAGCTTATTATGAAGAAAGGGTTTAAAAAAGTTTTTTCTTTTGTGTCAGTATTGGTGATTAGACATTAGTATTTTTTTGTGTTGCAGTGTTTGTAGCTGTTTTCTTTGTGACGCATTATGTGTATCACAGAGTCTTGGGAGACTGATATGAACGTTTGCCACTTGCGTACAGTAAATGAAGATTAGCTTTTAAATATATCTGGAAAATTGAACATTTTGTGCATTGGTTCTTTTAAATAAACATAAAAAATGCCCATTAAACACTTACAACTCAGAATTTCGCCTCTTTTGGATGCAACGTATGTTCTTTTTGGAGACAAATGACATTTTGGTGTTATACAGAAAGAGGGCCACCCTACTGCCTCACAGTTTGTTTTCTAAAGTGCACCACACAGATGTACAAATTACTGGCTCATAAAAATGCATTCCATTTGCGTTGATTTATAACAGTTAATTAGAATGTGTGAAAATATGCATCGGCCCAAATTGATACCGCATCTTGCATAATGGATGGCTTGTCTTGTGCCTTGTGCTGTGGATACGCATTCCTGACATACTAGGAAATCAAGTTGTTAGGAAAAAGATACAATATGTAGCCAAATAGGAGGTTTCCAGTTGGTTTACTGAATTCTTGGATTAGGCATATTACATTTTATGTAAGGCCAGTTATTCAACATAAACCTCTAGAGCTGAAGGATGTACCTGATCCTGTAAAAGCCAATGCCTGGCATTAGGATAACAGTGCTGACATTGATGGTGCCTTTGCCTCTCAGGTTTTGGTGACATTTAACATTTCTCTCAGGTTCCTGTCTTTGGAGGTGACTGTGCCATGCACAACAAAGCCCACCCTTCTTCAGGCTAAAAATAATCACAGATAAAAGCTCCTGAAAGCTGCCGTAATGAAAGTGACTCAGACACCAGTCAATTGTTTTCCAGATACAGAGGTGAATTCAAATAATGTTGATGTGACAGCGTGTGTGAATTTATCTTTCTCCTCTGGTGTATGCCTAAATCTTTTTCTTTGTAAGATGCCAGCCAGGGTGTCTGTGTGCAAACGCACTTTGCAGAGTTGTCCAATGCGTGCATATGTGGCTTTTCCCGCATGTTCTCCATCCATGGCGTTTTCTCTGAAGAACAGGTAGATTTTATCATCCTCTGGATTGTCACCTTCTGGAATCAGATGAACACCCACAAATCGTGGATCTGTAAGACACAACAAATATAACATTAGTAGCAAATTCATCTATGTACTTCTTTTATCTTTTGTATCAAACAGGTTGAGTTGTAATGAGGAGGATAGAAAACAAATGTCTTGATTTTGAACCAGCAAAATCTGACTCAAAGTCAGCCTCAAGAATTGAACTTAATATAGTATAATATAAAATAGCAACTATTCACACATACACACAGAGCCCAGTGCAGAGCCTGTAATAATCAAGGTTTATATTGAAACATAAACTTCAGTAGAGACAGGCCAACACATATATAATGTGCTTCTTACAGTTTGTTTGGATTGCAATAACTTGAGCCATGTTTAGAAAGGCTAGAGTTTCTTAGGTGAAACAGTACAGTGAAATGCAATAATTTACAGGGGTAAGAAAAAAGATGAACTCTTGGGAATTCTCTAGATTTATCTAAAAATTCCCCATAAAGCATAGCCAGATCTTTATCTATGACACAAATGAAGTGTGAACAATCTGTTTTAACTACAACACACATGATTACATTGTTGTTGCCAGTATTGACTACCACTATCTATCATAGTATCCAGGTGAACCTTTAAGATAAGTTGTTTGTTAAGATAGCTGTTTCTGGAAAAATTTGTGCACATTCTAAAGTGGAAATTTATATTAAAACTGCATCTAAAGGTCCAACAGTAACTATCAGTCAGAACGTCAACAACAGAGCTTATATCACTGAGAAATTTTTTTGTTTAATAAATGGGATGCAGGTCTGTGAAGAACTGACTTAAGATCTGGTCAAGTTGATAAAAAAGCTGAGTACAACTTCAACACAAAAACCCTAAAAGTACCAGAATAGAGTGTCTTATCTCCTCACTCACCGTTAAGCCACCTGGAATCATGTTGCTCTGTCCTGATTGGGTGATGTTTGCCAAGTGTGCGAAAGATGGCAAAGTCCCGCCCCATGAAGTCAGCTGATGTTCCGGCATACAACTCCCCATCTGGGAGGGAGAGGAATAATTTGTGTTGGTACGTACACAAGAATAGAACACACGTTTCAGGCTTTTTTTTTTCCCCCTTTTTTTTTCCATAGTGGTCCACGTGTAAGTCTACAGAATTATGCTGTGGCTTAGCAGTACAGGTAGACTTGCAGTCCTGGGAGAACACAGAGACTGACAGACATGAGTGTGAAATCAACATTAACACAGGAGGCAGAGCTGAGAGCTGAGTGGGGAGGCGATGAATGGATGCATGAGAATGAACAATGGGTCAGATGAGGAGGGACAGGACAGAGGTGTGAGACAAGGGGAGTACATAATAATACTGGTGTAAAAGGAGAGAGAAAAGGGAGAGGAGATGAGGGGTGATGGGCTGGAAAAAGGGCCATCTGCTGGGTTAAACGGTGTGGTATAACATGAAGTGAATGGTAATTTTTAAGGGTAGAGAGAAACACTGTGCCCATATATCTCTGTTTCATTTGAAAAAAATGTAAGTGCAAAAGGGGATTGAGACCAAAGGAAATGCAATAAAATGTCATTGACCACACACACCCACCACTTAAAGGAGGTATTCAAGTTGAAATAGAGTTTACAGTCCTGTCAATGAGAGGTTTTTAGTGTGTAAATACAAAGCAGGTCTACATGTAATGAATGACAGGAATGCTCCTGTTCTGTTATTCACATTGACGACACACTTTATATATCTGTTGCAATGAAAGAGCAAGGCACAGGTTGTTTCGGGCCTCACATGGATTTATCACACACGGGACGACAGCACGCTATATCCGGTCTTAAACTTACCAATTAGCTTAGATGCAGTTAGCAGCTTGGGATCATAAGGACTCTTCCCTCTGCCATTTTCTACATGAGGCTCCAGTCTGAACACACTGTCCTGTACAAGGAGAGAAAACCACAAAAGCTTTTAGTGTACAACCAAATATGAAGGTGCACATTACTTTCAGGGAGGGGAGTTTCACAAGGAAAACAATTGTTTCAGTATGAGTGGAATTTTCTCTGGGGGACTCATTTCCCAGTCAGCACTTCATAGGTTGTGATAATACTGCATTAATTTTATGAAAATAAGCTTAGTTTTGGCCCACAGAACGATTTAAAATTTAATATTTTTGCCCAAAAATATTGTGGCCAAAAGTTTCACAACAATTCTCTGAAACAAGATAGAAAGACCCTGTCTTTTACAAGTTTTTTAGATAATTTATTCATAAAGAATACATTCTGTTACAAAATGTTAAAACATTGTTTACATAAACAGTTTGGCAAACATATGCTTAAACAGAATTGCTGATGAATATGCATAAAATGTACAACTCAAAATCATGTTTCCAACATAAATTTAATCACCACTGTAACCTCAATACTCTAATGAGTTGCTCCTCCAGTTTATGTTTCACAAAAAATAGATCATTTTCTGAGGGATATTTTCTGCTTCTAATTATCTGTATGTAAGCATCTATCACATTAATACTTTTGGAGGAGAAGGTAATAATATTCCTCCTTTAAGATCAAATTAACACCAAACACACACATAAGCAAAAGCATACACAAAAGTTCTGTGTCAGAGTGATGAATTAAAAACTTGTTTAATTCACTCATTTTGCCAAATTAAATGTTTTTTTTGTTTTTTTATCAATCCATTTATCAAAAGGATAATCAACTCACCCTCATCTATTGGGAACTTTGACTACACTGTAACAGATTTTTGTAATTTGGGCTGTATTTTACTGTAATATGGACTGTATTATACTGTGAACTCTGTATGCAGTAGTATACTGTAAACTGCAATGGATTATGCAAAATCTACATTCACTACTG